>CAMTDV010001632.1:41874082-42406003 GCA_947069175.1 Scalesia atractyloides
CGAGTAGCGTACATGAATCAAAACGTATAACGCTTGATTAAACGATGATCGGATAGAATGTAGTTTAAACCCGACAAGTACTCTGACTTGCATAATATGGGTAATCTATAAACATTCTGGATTTTGAAACTTAAATGACAAGGTTAGACCCGTTTCGGTTAATTTTCGTAAACTAGTTAAATATGCTTAACCATACGCATATTAGCGATATCAGGTGACCGGATAAGTCATGGACAACTTTTATATGCCATTATATTTTAAATAAGTTGTAATATCAGTAGGATATCAACTTATATGCCCGTTGAGGTTTTAAAATGAAACTATGCCTCATAAGGGCATTTTGGTAATTTCATACCTTATAAAAGGAACTTGAATATAATTTATTGTTATAATCGTAAGTATTCTGTAAAAATAAATGATTTATGATATAATATCAGTAGGATATTGTCACACCCCGACCCGCAGCGAAAAAGGTGACCGGGGCATGATTGGGTTATCATCAAAGCTCATGACATTTATTATACGTTTCATATTCATTAAATACAATTTAATAGGAAATTTACAACTATAATTACATCATGACCTAACATCAATCTAAGCTTCTTTGTTTTCTTCTAAGGCATTTCCTATGTTTTCCTTGCTTCATCCTGTTCACTTGTATCATGTGTAAAAAGGTTTTTGGATCAACAAAAAGTTGGCGAGTGAATCCTATGGAAAACATTTGAACAAGTTTATTTAATTGATTATAAAATGAGTGCACAACCACACATGAGTAAAAATAGATGTAAACTTATTCAACAATCATTAGATATTAAATAAAGCACACATGAACAATAATGGAACGTTTAGAGGCACGCGTTGCTCTACTCGTCTCTCACGAGGAACTGATGGGCCTAATGAATGAATTGCATAAACATGATAATATGAAAGACATAACTACAAACAATATAAACTCAATAAGACACACATGAACAATAATGGACTGGTTTTGAGGCACGCGTTGTTCCACTCGTCTCCCACGAGGAACCGATGGACTTAATGAATGAATTTCATATAATTTGACAAAATAAAATAAGTAATCACAACAATATAAACAATCTAAGTTTAGATCACGATATGGTATGGCACAAGTTTAAATAAACGAGTTAATTATTTTGTGACACATGACACACCCCAAAACGTGTAATTAAAAAGGGGAGTTGTAAGATTCACTCACAGTGGGTGCGTTCGGTTGATGATGTTGAATGCACGCGAAGTGGTTTTAACCACGAGTGAAATTAACCTATATAAATAGCATTATGGTTCGGTAAGTAAACGGATTTTATTAATCCATTTTAGTACGATTGTTGGGTGTATTTTTGTGAGTTTAAGGCTATTTTCTAACCTTAAAAATGTTATTTTTAAGTATTTTTAATTGATTTTTAATTAAAATAAATAAATAAAAATAATAAAAAAATTTGGCTTTTTTGACCGTTGACCGTTGACCTTGACTGTTTGACCGGTTCGAATGCGAGTATATGTGCGCTGAGTGAGGCTCGAACCCGAGACCTCCCGTACGCGTGCACGCAGCTCTACCAACTGAGCTACGTGTCTAACCCGAAATATTTCTGTTTTTAATTATATTTATATACTAATTGAATTAATCCGAAAATCATTTATTTTAAAAACGATTTTAATGCATCGGCTCGGTGCTCGCCACAGGTCTCGAACCCGGGACCTGTGGTTTAGTTTAGCACACAGTCCACCGCTGGACTGTGTGTCTAACTTGGTAAATAATCTGGTTTTTATTATACTTAACATCTTACTGAAGTTAACCCGGTTCGATCTCTAAAAAAAGGCATTTTATTTCTGTGAAGGTGCGTGTGTCAAGAATCGAACTCGGGACGTTAGGCATATTGTTTGCACACAGTCCACCACTGGACTGTGTGTCTAACCCGTTCATAAAACTGTTTTTAATTAATCTTATATCATATCAGTACTTCGTCTTCTTCGTTAAACTTAACCAGAATCGATGTCCGACTGTTTTGACAAAAATAATCAGTTTCTTTAGTGTGTTGTGATTAGCTACATGTGAGTTTAATAAAAACGAGAGAGATTAAGTGTAAGATATACCGAACAGAGCTCCTCTGTTTCGCCGGCGCAACTCCGATGATAGCAGGTTATTCCGGCGACGTGTGTTTTGCGGCAGAGGGTCTTCAGGAAGCTTGAGGTGAGTGTGGGTGGCTTCGGTATGGGCTCTAGGTGTTCTGTTTTAAGAGTAAGGCACAGAGGTGAAGGGGTTCGGTTTTCCGGCGAGTTGCAGAAAATTTCCGGCGAGTGAAATTACGTCGAGAAAGCGTGTTACTGTGAGCGGAAAGGTTAACAGAAGTTAGAGGGTGTATTTATAGGGCAGAACATTGACGAATTTGGTCCATTTACCGTCTTGATTCGTCGGTCAATGATTTTTCCGGCGGTTATGACTTGTGTCGCGGAGGACATCGGTTATAACCGATGTTGAGGTAATTGCTTCGGTTAAATTAGAAGAAACCGTCCAATCTCGGCGAAATCGTCGGGATTTCCGACGACTGCGATTTTGGGCGCGACCTGACTGGATTTGATTTCCGAGATTCATTATTTCAATTAATTGTTTCAGTATCTTAACAAAAACCCAAAGTGGCGGAGTGGTTGAGCGCGTGTGTGTTAAGGCTTTGGAATCCTGGCTGACCCGAGTTCGAAACCCGGCAGCAGCAATATATTTTTATTTCATTATTTTTAATACTTTTTCAAATATAACTTTTATAATCCAATATACTTATTAATTATGTATCGTTTAAAATTAATTTGGGCATTAAATACGCAACGGAATTTTTAACTGATTGTTCGGTTAATAAACGAAGCGGGTTTGGTAAATCCGGTTTTTGACGGATGTTACAGTATCCCCTACTTTTTAGAAATTTCGTCTGAAATTTAAGTAGTGACATATTTGTCTAAAAATGATGGTGTTTAGTTTGACAGTTACATACTTAGAAAAAGAGTAAGAGTTTAATATTTTTTTTTGTTTGAGGCGGTAACGTTCCTTGTAAGGGTTGAGTACCTGCTACAGGAATCGCTTTTCGTTGCCTACGGTAAAAATATTGATAAGCGGAGTTGATTCACTAAGCATGATTTCATGCGCAAGAGTTTTGATATGTTTGGAAAGATAAGGTTATATCCTAAAACAAAACTTCTAATACTACAACCTATATGGAACTTCTCATAACCGCCTGACAATGCCTCTGATCCTTTGGCAAGAATACTTATATATAAGAAGTACCAGCGGCGTATCCACCATATTCTTGTCAAATTTTCATTGGTTTTATCAGTAAGTCATGATTGGTTCTATGATACGACTCTAAACATACACAAACACAGCAACCAATGTCTGAGTCCTAATTCTGATAGTATACATGTTTGATTGGTGACATAATCCAATTTCTTTAAATGATGAGATGATATAAATGCTAGATCAGTGAGTATAAAAACAAACTTTAACCAAGAAATTACTAAATCTTACATGGAACTTCTCATAACCGCCTGACAATGCCTCTGATCCTTTGGCAAGAATACTTATATATAGGAAGTACCAGCGGCGTATCCACCATATTCTCGTCAAATTTTCATTGGTTTTATCAGTAAGTTATGATTAGTCCTATGTGACTCTAAAACATAAATAAACACAACAACCAAATCTTGACTCTTAATTCTGATAGTATACATGTTTGAATGATGACAGTACCTCTCCGTTTGTTATGATGGAGAGGTTAGTCTATGTAGAAATAGAATACAATCCAATTTCTTTAAATGATGAGGTGATATGAATGTTAAATCAGTGAACGTAACACAAATTTCAACCAAGGCAATACTAAATCCTACATGGAACTTTTCATAACCGCCTGATAATGCCTCTGATCCTTTGGCAAGAATACTTATATATAAGAAGTACCAGCGGCGTATCCACCATATTCTCGTCAAATTTTCATTGGTTTTATCAGTAAGTTATGATTAATTCTATGTAACTCTAATACATAAATAAACACAACAACCAATATCTGAGTCTTAATTCTGATAGTATACATGTTCGAATGATGACAGTACCTCTCTCGTTTGTTATGATGGAAAGGTTAGTCTATGTAGAAAATGGAACACAATCCAATTTCTTTAAATAATGAGATGATATGAATGCTAAATCAGTGAGTATAACACAAACTTCAACCAAAACAATACTAAATCCTACATGGAACTTCTCATAACCGCCTGATAATGCCTCTGATCCTTTGGCAAGAATACTTATATATAGGAAGTACCAGCGGCGTATCCACCATATTCTTGTCAAATTTTCATTGGCTTTATCCGCAAGTTATGATTAGTTCTATGTGACTCTAATACATAAATAAACACAATCAACTTAATTCTGATAGCATACATGTTTGAATGGTGACAGTACCTCTCTCGTTTGTTGTGATGGAGAGGTTAGTCCTTGTGGAAGTGAGACATAGCTCAACTTCTTTAAATGATGAAATTGAAATACGCTGAAATGTATGATGAACAAATTTCGACCAAGACATTACTAAATCCTACATGGAACTTCTCATAACCGCCTGATAATACCTCTGATCCTTTGACAAGAATACTTATATATAGGAGTACCAGCGGCGTATCCACCATATTCTTGTCAAATTTTCATTGACTTTATCTGCAAGTTATGATTAGTTCTATGTGACTCTAAAACAAAAACAACAGCCAAAACTTGAGTCTCAATTCTGATAGCATACATGTTTGAATGATGACAGTACCTCTCTCGTTTGTTATGATGGAGAGTAGTCCTTGTGGAAGTGAGATATAGCTCAACTTCTTTAAATGATGAAATTGAAATACGTTGAAATGTATGATGAACAAACTACGACCAAGACATTACTAAATCCTACATGGAACTTCTCATAACCGCCTGATAATGCCTTTGATCCTTTGACAAGAATACTTATATATAGGAAGTACCAGCGGCGTATCCACCATATTCTTGTCAAATTTTCATTGACTTTATCCGCAAGTTATGACTAGTTCTATGTGACTCTAAAACAAACACAACAACCAAAACTTGAGTCTTAATTCTGATAGTATACATGTTTGAATGATGACAGTACCTCTCTCGTTTGTTATGATGGAGAGGTTAGTCTATGTAGAAATGGAACACAATCCAATTTCTTTAAATGATGAGATGCTATAAATGCTAAATCAGTGAGTACAAAACAAACTTCAATCAAGACAATACTAACTTCTACAAGGAATACATATCAAGAGTATGAGTTGGATGTTTTTGGGATCATGGGTCGTATTTAGGAATGAACATTCATAAAATAAATATAAAATAATAAATCTACTACATCCATAGGATGTCTTGGGCTTTGCTCGTAATTGGGCATTGCATGCCGCCATACTTCACCTTCGTAATCATGTGGGCCCCCATGAATACCGGGTTTTTCATATGGTTCGCATGTGTTAGCCTGGTTACGTACACTAAAACCCGGAGAAAATCGAGAAATATGTATATAAGGTATGATATTTGGAATGTATCCGGGTGTGGACACGGTGACACCTCAAAGTGGGGTTAATTCAAACGACGTTTGGTGTGGCATGCTTTGGCCTAATAGGTCCTTTGTACTCTCATCGTTAGTCCCCAGGTAGGCAAACTGGTCCGTTATATTGGATTTATACGAATGCCAACCTAGACAGGACGTTCCGACTACCGATACTTGTACCCTTACTACATGCCCGTCGCAGAACTCACTTTGATGAGATTTTGAAAAATGAAAAATGCGACAAAATCTTTGAATAACGAAAGTATGAAGATGATTTGAATATGTGAACATTGAAATATGTATGATGAATGTGTATGTAAGTATGTATGTTTGACTGTAAGTATAAACAAATATGAAACAAATAAATATCATAAGTTTGCATGTAACCACATAAACTATTAAAATCTAGTCAACTATAGTATAGGCTCTAAGCGTCTAATAACCTATCCTATATCCCTATAGTCATGGCTCTGATACCAACCTGTCACACCCCGACCCGCAGCGAAAAAGGTGATCGGGGCATGATTGGGTTATCATCAAAGCTCATGACATTTATTATAACGTTTCATATTCATTATTACAATTTAAAGGGAAACATACAATCTTAATTTCATCATGTCCTAAACATCATTCTAGACTTCATTGTTTTCTTCTAAGGCATTTCCTATGTTTTCCTTGCTTCATCCTGTTCACCTGTATCATGTGTAAAAATGGTTTTTGGATCAACAAAAAGTTGGCGAGTGAATCCTATGAAAAGCATTTGAACAAGTTTATTGAATTGATTATAAAATAAAGTGCACAACCACATATGAGTAAATGTAAATGTAAATATATTCACAAAACACTTAATATTTAGTAATGCACACACATACAATAATTGATCGTTTTGATGCACGCGTTGTTCAACTCGTCTCTCACGAGGAACTGATGGGCCTAATGAATGAGTTTTGAGGCACGCGTAACTCGTCTCCCACGAGGAACTGATGGGCCTAACAAATAATTTGCATACAACTTTGACAATAAGTAATACATAACTACAACCAATATTTACATTCTTAGTTTAAATCATAATATGGTATGGCACGAGTTTAAATAAACGAGTTAGTTTTAGTGACACATAATACACCCCAAAAAGTGTAATTAAAAAAAGGGGAGTTGTAAGATTCACTCACAGTGGGTGCGTTCGGTTGATGATGTTGAATGCACACGAAGTTTGATTTAACCACGAGTGAAACTAACCTAGATAATAACATAATGGTTCGGTAAATAAGCGGATTTTATTAATCAATTTTAGTAGGATTATTGGATATGTTTTTGTGAGTTTAAAGTTATTTTCTAACTTTAAAAATGTTATTTTTAAGTATTTTTAATTGATTTTTAAATAAAATAAATAAATAAAAATAATAAAAAAATGTTGACTTTTTGACCGTTGACTTGTTGACCGTTGACTTGTTGACCGGTTTTATTGTGTAACTGTATGCGCCGGGCAGGACTCGAACCCGAGACCTCCCGTTCGCGTGCACGCAGCTCTACCAACTGAGCTACGTGTCTAACCCGAAATATTTCTATTTTTAATTATATTTATATACTAATTGAATTAATCCGAAAATCATTTATTTTAAAAACGATTTTAATGCATCGGCTTGGTGCTCGCCACAGGTCTCGAACCCGGGACCTGTGGTTTAGTTTGGCACACAGTCCACCGCTGGACTGTGTGTCTAACTTGGTAAATAATCTGGTTTATATTATACTTAACATCTTACTGAAGTTAACCCGGTTCGGTCTCTAAAAAAAAAGCATTTTATTTCTGTGAAGGTGCGTGTGTCAAGAATCGAACTCGGGACGTTAGGCATATTGTTTGCACACAGTCCACCACTGGACTGTGTGTCTAACCCGTTCATAAAACTGTTTTTAATTAATCTTATATCATATCAGTACTTCGTCTTCTTCGTTAAACTTAACCAGAATCGATGTCCGACTGTTTTGACAAAAATAATCAGTTTCTTTAGTGTGTTGTGATTAGCTACATGTGAGTTTAATAAAAACGAGAGAGATTAAGTGTAAGATATACCGAACAGAGCTCCTATGTTTCGCCGGCGCAACTCCGATGATAGCAGGTTATTCCGGCGACGTGTGTTTTGCGGCAGAGGGTCTTCAGGAAGCTTGAGGTGAGTGTGGGTGGCTTCGGTATGGGCTCTAGGTGTTCTGTTTTTAGAGTAAGGCACAGAGGTGAAGGGGTTCGGTTTTCCGGCGAGTTGCAGAAAATTTACGGCGAGTGAAATTACGTCGAGAAAGGGTGTGATTGTGAGCGAAAAGGTTAACAGAAGTTAGAGGGTGTATTTATAGGGCAGAACATTGACGAATTTGGTCCATTTACCGTCTTGATTCGTCGGTCAATGATTTTTCCGGCGGTTATGACTTGTGTCGCGGACTGGACATCGGTTATAACCGATGTTGAGGTAATTGCTTCGGTTAAATTAGAAGAAACCGTCCAATCTCGGCGAAATCGTCGGGATTTCCGACGACTGCGATTTTGGGCGCGACTTGACTGGATTTGATTTCCGAGATTCATTATTTCAATTAATTGTTTCGGTATTTTAACAAAAACCCAAAGTGGCGGAGTGGTTGAGCACGTGTGTATTAAGGCTTTGGAATCCTGGCTAACCCGGGTTCGAAACCCGGCAGCAGCAATATATTTTTATTTCATTATTTTTAATACTTTTTTCAAATATAACTTTTATAATCCAATATACTTATTAATTATGTATCGTTTAAAATTAATTTGGGCATTAAATACGCAACAGAATTTTTAACTGATTGTTCGGTTAATAAACGAAGCGGGTTTGGTAAATCCGGTTTTTCACGGATGTTACATATAATAGTCATTTAAGCACCCTAAACACCCAGTCTAGTACTGTATGCGGCGTATTTTTTAATATATGTGTTATTATAAATAAAAAATACCCCAACCTTCTAGACACCCAGTCAAGACCTACACGGGGCGTCTAGACCCCTTAAATTTTGTGCTCGACAACCCACTCAGAGCCCTCTTGATTTCAGTGTCTAGACGCCCCGTCTAAGTCTAGACGACCCGTCTAAAGGGTGTCTAAATAGGCGGATGGGTGTGTGAATATGTAGACCCTTCATTATTAAAATCACCAAATTTGAATACCCGATGTAAATAACTCGAAACGTGATGTGATGAACACCGCAATTATATATGTCCACTTATGCGACATTCAACATGCAATTTAGAAAACCAATATTAGAAAAATAAAAGAAAATATATAAAATTATAATTATAAATATATGTTTCAGACTTTCATTGAATAGTAAAGAATGTAAGATAAAGCAATAAATAAATAATGGGGTGGGTAATTATCACACAATATGCTGGCTAATAGTACGGGTGTTGTCTTAACAGCCTGCCAAAACTAATATACTACAAAACACTATTTTTAGATTATATGGGTGTACAGTCTGTCAATTCCTTAATTCACTCAATCGAAAAGTTGGTAACAAAAGTAAGACTTGTAGAAAATGGTAAATGGACATTTAACAAGAGATGTAGCGAAAAAACGGTGACCGAAAGTTTTATTGATTTACCTAAACCAAAAAACACCCAACCAAACCATAGATCTTACAGATTGTAAGATCTCTGAGAATCACAACAATATCCAGATCAAGTGATGAAATATGAGTTGATCTATAACAACAATACAAAGATATGAACGATCACATAAGATCAACAAGATGAGATCAATAGATCTTTACCAAACCCTAACAACAATTAGAGAGAGAAAAAATACAACAAGACTTAGATAAGGTGTTAGGATCTGAATTTGATACTTGTAAATAAATACTGATTAAAACAATATAATTCACAAGCACCAAGATATCATCAATAACTGTTTTCCATTTATGATTTAAATGATTTACAGAATGATTCTACAATCTTAGCCCGATCACTCATAAGAACTATTCGTACACAAGAGAATGTGTGAAGTGATGAATAGAACTCTAACACGTGAGATCTATTTATACTAAGTACTATAGATATGTTCATGATAGGCTAACATCATAGTGACATCTAACATTGCTAACAGAAAAGATTCCACAGATGTTGCTAGCAACATCTGTGCAAAAATAACATATGTTCTAACTATCTATCCACTGATACAAAACAAATACTGTTACATCGGGAAACCTCTGTTTGGACTATCCTATGTTGCTTTAATCCAAACATCTGTTTGGTCATCTTTATCAAACCTTTGCTCTTCAACAGACTTTAGGCTTCAACAGATCTTTTTCCTTCTTGAATAGTGGTTCCAAGGCTTTGATCAGATGTTTATTTGTCTTCGACAGATACTCTGATTTAGGTGTTCAGGAGTCATTATCTTTGGGCAGAGAATTGTTTCATCAATTGTTTATTTCTTGATCTTTGTGTCATGTTTTGACTTTTGGATATCATCTATGCTTTTGTAGGTCAAACATAAGGGTGTTAAAGCTTCAAATGAAACCCTAACTCCTTTTTATATTTGCTCCCAATTGAAGATACCAGCTCACCCATCAACTTTCCAGCATGCTACACTTTAGCCCTTTCATTTTTGTACCTGCACACTTATAACCCTCATCAGTTATAACAAAACGTAACAACTTATAGAAAGTTGTTACAAACAACTTCATAACACATACCAAATGTTACAACATGAACTACCAAACTTATGCACATATTTTTAACAAGAATGATTTGTCAGACTTTTCAATACGGTTCTTTGGTTTTGGAATATTTTGAACAACCCTAAGCCTTGTGCTACTCTTAACAACAATTGTAATGTGACAACCGGTAGTTTCCGGTTGTAATTAAGCGCTTAACGATCAGTAATACCATCATAATTAACGTAATTAGACGTTAATTAACTCGATCAGACCTCTGGAGAGCCTAGGGACGTCTACTTGCTTCACGTTACGCGATAGGACGACAATCAAGAACACTAAACGCGAAATTAAACGTTAAGCGAACTGATGCCGAGCAAATACTGACAACGTCTAAAAACACGAATTTTATACTTGTAATTATCATACAGTCATGATTATGCGATGAATTTGGATCGTTGAAAGTCGCAAAGCACAACGCGGAAGTTACGCGGAAAACCGGAAAGCACCGACAATGAAACGGAAGCCACGGACTAGAGATACGTCTAAATATTAATATATTACGATATATTTGGCTTCGTTTTCAAATTTTAATACTCGCGGTAGAAACCGGATCGAAAAACGGACCAGAAACGACAAACAGGGCAACTACGCGATGTTTAACGCAACGAACAGATTACGCGTCAAAACCTGACCTCCGATAAAATTTTAAGCACTCTCAACTCCGAATAAATATTTTACAGGTTCGGAAAACGAAAACGGGCTTGGGAATGCGTTTTAGGCTTATTCACGATAACGGGCCTCGGGCCCAACCCACCAAATACATCTTTATCTCTCCCCTCTTTCATTTTTTTTTAGAAACCCTAGCCCCCATGATTCAACCTCCCTGCTCCCTCATTTCCGGTCGCCGGAATCCGCCGGCAACCGGCGGTTCCGGTTCCGGTCATCTTCCCCGATCACCCACACACACCCACCTCTTTCCCTCGTCTCTTATACACACACAAACCCGCGAACATACATACGCAGAAAGAGACAGAGCAGATCTGAGAGAGAGAGAGAGAGACCGGTAGAGAGAGAGATCGGGCGAGAGAGAAAGGCCGACGACGGCAGCCGCCACGTTTCAACGGCGCGGCCTTGCTGCGTCGCCGGCGACGCGCAGCGGCGGCTTTCGGCGGGGCGACAGCAGCCGACGATGTGGTTATTTTTGTTTCTCGGGTTGGGCGGTAGAGAGAGTTAAGGTAGACGTCAGCGGCGGCGGCAGTCGCCGCGTCTCAGCTCAGTTTTCCGGCTCACCGGCGACGGCGGTTGCAGTGCTTTGGGTCGCGGTTCAATCCAGTTCAACTGCAGCTCGGGTTCATCTCAGTTCAGTTTTGGTTTCTCCTCCAGTTCAGGTTCGGTTCGAGTCGAACCAGTCTCGGTTCAGATCCTGGCTCAGGTTTCGGTTTTGGTTCGAATAAAGTTTTGGTTATTTGGGTTTGTCTCGTTCCAGTTTTGACACAGATTGTTTCAGGTTCAGTTCCAGGTTTGGTGTTCGGTTCGGATCGGTCGGTCAACAAAAGTCAACACGGTCAATTGGTCAAACCCAGTCAACACGAGTCAACCCAGTTAAACCTGGTCAACTATCGGTCATTGAGTCAATGCGAGACTCGATAAAATTTAATTACGACGCGAGATTTTAATTATATAGTTAATATAAATCTTAATATTAAATTTGTCGCGAAATCGAGCTCGACCCGACCCGTTAACAATAACATATCGCCAAAGAGTTAAAAATAACAATTAAGTCGATGTACGCTATCTTCGAATAATTATTAATAAAAATCGAACCGGCGTTAGTTAACTATATAAATCGGAAAAACTAAATCGGCGAAACGTTATATTCGAAACACGACGATTAATTATATATATTGTTTGCGTACATTGCAGGTTGTGTTTTGATAAATAAATCGACAACTAGGATTGTCGGGATCGTCCGAAAACAGAGGAAACTCTGCCCGATTTTCGTCAAAATACGTTATACAAAACGCGTTACAACGCAAAGATAAAACGTCCGAATTCAAAACGATTATTATAAAATAAATATAAGTATATATTTATTTTGTCGACGCTAATTAAAACGTTCAAAACTCGAGCCGACAACCTTCCATGAACGCGATTTCAAGATAACAAACGTACGGCAAACGAATACAAGATAAATAATCTTTATTTATGTTTGATTCAACGTCGGAATTCTGAAACTAGATTTCAAACCTCGATAAGTTATTCGAACGACATTATAAAAATAAGTATATTGATTATATTTATTTCGAAACGCCAAGATTTCCGAACGTTGTTACAAGACGAATACAAGGCGCGTATTATTTCTAACGGACGAATTCGGAAATCGTATAACACGAATATAATTATATATATTCGAACGTCGAGATTTCAAATACTTTTATAGAATAAATATAGTTATATTTATTTCTAACGTAGACGACGCAGACACGTACGAATACTTTCGAATGATATTATAACAATAATATATTGTTTATATTCGATTTCAACGCCAAACGAAGTACGACGCAACTCCGCAAGACTGTCGCGCGAATACGAAACGTATTATCAATAAATATATATTTTCAAGTATATATACATTATATCTTATGAAAACTACGAAGAGTCGTACTATTATCCGTCAACGTACATGACGACTAATATGATATCATGAAATATGGTTATGTTTATGTGTAAACATATACTTCAAGTCGCTCGAACACTACGACATTTCTAAGAAAACCATAGGATGGTTAACCGAGTTAAGACAATGACAAATTCATAGAATCGTATGAGTAACGATTCGGTAGAGCTCGGTATCACGTAGTATAGCTACGTCATTCTTAGAAACTTAGAAGTTATTCCGTTTTAGGAATAATGCTAGCAAGTCAAGTTGTGGAGACAACACTATGGAAATAACATGTAAACTAGCTTTGCACTGGATTATCCAAGTGAGTTCATAACCCCCACTTTTTACTGTTTTACATTTTTATAAATGTTTTCGGGGGTGGAAAGACATGCAAGTTTTGCATGCATGATTGGGTTTTAGGATTTTGTTATTATGTGTACCGCATTGTGTGTTAGCTATGTGTAGGGTTTGTATTGGTGTGATTCACACACTAACTTTAAATCAATTGACTTGTTAGGACGCAATTAACGGTCCCATCATTTGCTACTTCTGTGTTACACTAACCGAGCAACTAAAGGTGAGTTCACGGCCCCTAATTTTATCAGGTTTTAAACAACAGGGGGAGAAACATGTATACACTCTACAACTCTATCTCTTTACGTTATACGAAATTAACGTCATTAAACTATTCGGTAACTAAGTTAATGTTAATGTACGTTATGGTCACTAAGCAGCTATATCACACAAGTCCTCGACAAACTCTCGGATCGTTAGTATTGGGTTAGATAGCGGGGAAATTATAAGTAGTATTACTGGGCCCGATAAGCCCCACCCGAGCTAGTCGCGCTAGCCGACCGGGTATGGTCAACGGGTGAATAATTTGGCCTAACTTCGCCATGGTCAGTGATAGGCCTGGCAACACGGAGGCACAACAGTCAGCTTCGATCGCGAACACTTACGTGACATAACTTTAGGCTAGCTACCTACATGTTAACATTGAACTTAATTACGAATCAACAATATTATTCCGGGTTAGGGATAATGGAACCAACAACATTATTATTCCGGGTTAGGAATAATGAACCTCATTATTATTCCGGGTAAGGAATAATGGAACCATCAGTATTATTCCGGGTTGGGAATAACGGAACAAAAATCGTTATCCCGGGTTAGGGATAACGGGGGAAACAAACTTATAACCGAACAAATGAACTTATGAAAACCTGTGAACTCACTCTTCTTTAATGTTGACACTTGTTTCTTTACATGTTTCTCAGGACGCTAGGAGCAGGTGCACTCACTTGCATTGATCAAGACATCTTTTATCGAGTCTCATTTATGAATATTGTTTGGGTTTTACTATAGTTTTGGCGTTTGTGTTGGCGCCCGTTCCTTTACTTTACTTTAATGCTTCCGCTCAACTTTAAAAACTAATGCTTCCGCAAAACATCGAAACCAAACTAAGACAATTTAAAATTAACTATGAATGGTTAAACAAATGATTTTGGAAAACGTATAAACAAATCATATAGAGTCGTTCGACGTTACTAGTGTCTCAGATTCTGGTTTGTTCACACGCCTCGCGGTAAAACTCGCAAGTAGAAATTGAGGGTGTGACAAATAAGACTATCGATTTTCAGACATTACTAACAGTCTACATGACTCGTATAACACTATACGAGTTGTATAGATTGTCAGTCATGTCAACTTTGTCTAATGACATGGCTATATGATAAACCTGTATATCATTACTTTATCCTCCCTCCACGGTATGCCAGACAAGACACAAGAGGTAGCGTTTAGATTATAATGTCACACCCCGACCAGGGGGCTGGACGAATTAACATATTGACAGCATGTAAGGCACATCAGATTACAAGGGAAGCGATAACTAAAGATTTATTGAACAAAATAAATATTATTAGTCTACAACTAATATTTTTCCAACAATGTCAAACTAAACAATTAAATCCCATTAGCGGTTGTCGGGTGTGCTTACAAGTTTCTCGGGTCTTCAATAGTGTCATTCATACATCCACTTGTGGAGCCATAGATATCCATCCATGCATAGTTGACTCGCTACCTAAACACATGCTTAAAATGGTTTCCGTCAGGTTGGTGAGTTTTTGTTAGTGTGAGCTCAAAACATAGTTTGTGCCATTAGTTGTTTGTATAAACATAGGTTCTTAGATAACTATTCACATGGTGTAATTAACAAATAGGCAATCAAACCAAACATAGCGTCATGCTCAAACCATGCCTAGATTTTCTGAGGAACCCGTAAACCCGATTGCTATGAGAACATACCTATGCTCCATACATAGGTCTTATATATACTCCAAAATACATGCCGCATACAGTCCGGATACCTACAAGTCAAGACCTAGGGGTGTCAAATATTATTAGTGTGTGCTTTCGGTTATGATCACATGTAGGTCCCTAGGTGTCCAACACGGATCGATAACAAGTCCACAATCAACTACACGAATGTGTAGAATCCATTCGATATGTGTAAGACGACACGTATATTTTGAACACAATGATCTAGTTATCTTTTCTCAATATTATAAACTCAAAAGAACATTAATTATAACACACACCCTCTCATGCTCAAATCCAAAAGTTATGAAAATCATATCCTCATGCGCATACACGACTATAGTCGTAACTACTCATCCCCATGCGACTATAGTCGGTATTTTCTCAATTTCGAGCTCGGCTCGTTTATGATATGTTAGTTAATATATTAAATAAATATAATATATAAACAATAAATTCTTTTACGCTTGCAAGCTCGATAAGTGAATGCCGGGCTCGTTTACCAAACAAGATTATTTTTAGGTTCGAACTCGGCTTACAATTTTATATAAGCTTATTTTATATGAACTAAGTCACGTATTTCACAACTCTGGTCACATGGTTACGAGTTCGTTAGATTCCACCAAAGTTTATTTGTTATCGTTGTTGAACACTAAACCGCCGAAGTGTTAAGATATTAAACTCACCAATTATAATTCTTTTTACATTCATAAAATGTTAAACTTCATTTCATCCCATATGGCAGGGGTGAGTATAAAAACCGATTAACCAAATCATAACCAGACAAACCAAATCGAATTAACCAATGGTGCGGATATGGATTTTTTATTAACCGATATGTTCGGTTCGATTTTGGTTACACACATCCACAAATTCAATTTAATTTGACCAAATTGAACCGGTTCTCCATGCCTTATGTGCTCTACACCTTTGTATTGTTTTAAGTAACTTATTATAGCGTTCATTTGATTGTAGGAGCGTGTTTACGAAAGAAACATAGTGAAACCGAAAATGAAAGCAAATGAGAAACTTGTTAAAATGGAAACATAAAAAACTATTAATATAAATAACTATCACTTTTGTAAGTGTAAATTACATGAAGCAGGTGTGTATCAAATTTCACCTATCCTTAACATCTAGAAAAAAAAAATAACTTTTTTGGTCCTAGATTAGACATCCGTTAAAATTTTATGTTAAGGTCATGTAAAATAACTATTTCATCCTTAATAGTCAATACTAAAACGATAATAACACATAAATACAAAAGTAAACGCTTCCCTTCTAATTGTCGTCCCTCCAACAACCCGATTTCTCCACCATGGTGATGACCCGCTCCCAACAAAGGTTCTGGTTTTGGCAAGTGATCCAGCCAAACACATACCATAAACAATCTGCGTTTAGTTGGTTGAAACCTAAACATGGCGGTTAAGAAGCCTCATTCACAAATTCATTTTTACACTTTTACTTGCTGCTTTCATATAATCTAATCCGTGAATGTGCTTGTTTCCGAAACTTTATTAATATATTCACAACCTACACTAATTTGATTTATTGCAAGTATTTGAGTATTTTAACTTATTTTGGAGCGAGTGAAACAAATCTTCGGGTAATAAATATCCCAACGTATAGTTTTTAACCACTCAAATTCATAAACGAGATCTGAATACCCACAAACCCAACACGTAAAGTAACTGAATACATATAGGATACGGTTTTTAACCTTTATAATCAGACTTGAAAAGGATATTACCAAAATCCATCTCAAACCCAACCCTTTACCGTCCCAACCAACAATACCAGTGATATGTTTATTGTTTAGTATGTTACCATGGCAATCCAAATGCGTGCATTCTTAGAAATAGTTTGTAAGATTAAATTTATAATGTTTATAATATTTAATCATGTAGCCATTATAATTATTTATATTATATTAGATCATAATACATTAAACCTATAATATATTAGTTGGTAATTGTTGATGATAACTCTACTCAGGGATTTCTTACAATATTAATTGTTGATGATAACTCTAATCATGTAGCCATTATAATCATTTATATTATATTAGATCATAGTACATTAAACCTATAATATATTAGTTGGTAATTGTTGATGATAACTCTACTCAGGGATTTCTTACAATATTAATTGTTGATGATAACTCTAATCATGTAGCCATTATAATCATTTATATTATATTAGATCATAATACATTAAACCTATAAGGAATACCCTGACTTTAAGGAGTGGCTGGCTAAGAAAGGTAATGATTTTTTCATGATACTTGAGTCCTATAATATTAATGTTTCTGCTAATTCTTGGTGGTTTGATTCTGGTATTCTGACTCATGTCACTAACTCTATTAAGGGATTCCTTACAATCCGGAGGCTGGAAAGAAACCTAAGAACATTTAAAGTGGGAGGATGATAGAGAATTAGAAGTGAGTGCCATTGGAACTTTACAATTATTTATGAAAACTGGTTTATGCATTAAACTTTATAATACCTTATATGTTCCTGAGGTAACTCGGAACCTTGTATTAGGACCAAAGTTAGACATAGACGGTTTTGATATTACTCATGGTCATCGCAAACTATCTATTCTCTATGATTCTATGGTTTATGGTACTTGCATTCTGGATGGTGGTCTCTATAGATTAGCACTAAATGATGACTTTTCTAAATCTTTGTTATCATATAATATTAATGTATCACTCACAAAAATGAAACAGAAACGAGACTTAGAGACTTCATCCATATTGTGCATCAACGTTTAGGCCACATCTCACGAGAACGATTAAACCGACTCGTAAAGGATGAAGTCTTACCTCCTCTCGATTTCACCGATTTTTGGACATGTGTCAAATGTCTTAAAAGTAAAATGACATTAGCGAATAAGAAAGATGTCACTAGGAGCTCTTATTTATTAGCACTCATTCATGCTGGCATTAGTGGTTCTTACCAAATCGCTGGCATAACAGGACATACTTCATTTATCACTTTCATTGATGATTATTCTCGTTACATGTACTTGTATTTCATTAAGGAAATATCTGAATCTCCTACAACTTTTAAAGATTATAAAGCTGAATTTGAAAAACAACTAGATCGCCAAATTAAAGTTATGAGATCAGATAGAGGCGGTGAATATTATGGAAGACATACTGTGTGGGTCAAGCTCCTGATCCATTTTATGAGTTTTGTAAGGGTTAGGGGATTGTAAACCAATACCATGCCAGGTACATCTCCGCAGAATGGTGTCGCTGAACGAAGAAATCGCACCCTTATGAACATGGTGCACAGTATGTTAGCCAACACTAATTTACCATTATTCCTCTGGACTGAAGCGTTAAAAGTAGTTGTTCATATACTCAATAGAGTTCCTTCTAAGTTTGTCCCTAAAATTCCTTATGAACTTTGGACAGAAAGGAAACCGAGTCTTAAATATATAAAGTATGGGGCTGCATTGCTGAACCGAAACTTTACAATCCTTTCCTAAGGAAACTTGACCCTAAAACAATTACCTGTTTCTTTATTGGGTATCCTGATCATTCAAAGGGTTATCGTTTCTATTGTCCTTCCCATGTCACCCGTATTGTTGAAACCAAGAGTGCGCGTTCCTGGAGGATTTTAAGGTCAGGGGAGCAGCACCAACCCTTACGAAGAATTGCAAGAAGTACAAGATGCGGGGGGGGGGGGGGGAGACTCGTCACTTACTATAACTCCGTTTACTTCTCTTGTACGCAATGCAACAACTGCAACCCTGAAGCTATGCACAACTCCAAATTTACCTCCACAACCAGAACCATTGTACCTCATAACGAAGGCACATCAAATGCTCAAAACCAAGACAACGTTGAATCCGATAATCAACTCAGGTGGTCATCCAGACAACAAAGGCCTACTAATTGGGATGATTATTTTACTTACCTGACTGAAATGGATGTCGGAAAGCTTAATGATCCCATCTCTTATAATGAAGCAATTAGCAGTTATTAGTCTTCGGAGTGGAATAAAGCAATGAATGACAATCTTGAATCTATGAAGAAAAATGACGTTTGGGATTTGGTAGAATTACCCAACGATGTCAATCCCGTAGGGTATAGGGGTATTCAAAACAAAATTAGATCCGAATAGGAACGTTGAACGCTACAAAGCAAGATTTGTTGCAAAGGGCTACACTCAGAAAGAGGGAATTGATTATCAAGAGATGTTTTCACCTGTCTCTTGTAAAGATTCATTAAGGATCGTTATGGCCTAGTAGATCATTTTCACTTAGAGCTACATCAGATGGATGTTAAAACCGCTTTCCTTAACGGAGACTTAGATGAAGATGGTTACATGAAACAAACTGAAGGCTTTAAACCTGAAGGTCAGGAGCATCTAGTCTATATGTTGAAGAAATCCATTTACGGGTTAAAACAAGCATCACGTCAATGGTACCTTAAGTTTGATGAAGTCATGAAGAAACAAGGTTTTATAAAGAATCAAGTGGATCATTGCACCTACCTCAAGATGAGTGGGAGCAACTTTACTATACTTGTCCTTTACGTAGATGGTATTCTATTGGCAAGTAATAGTTTAGACATGTTGCATGAGTCGAAGCGATTACTCTCGCATAACTTCGACATGAAGGATCTCGGAGATGTTTCTTACGTCATTGGCATCGAAATTCATCGAGACAGACACAAAGGGAACTTAGGATTGTTCCAAAAGGCTTACATAGTCGTGTCCTTACACGTTATAATATGCAACAGTGCAAACCCTCAGTTGCTCTAGTAGTTAAGGGAGATGTTTTCAGTTCATTCCAATGTCGATAACAGAGGTTGAAAAGGAGCAAATGAGCCAGATACCTTACGCGTCAGTAGTCGGGAGCCTGATGCATGCTCAAGTTTGTACTCGCCCCGATATTGCTTATATTGCTGGAATGCTAGGCCATTATCAGACTAATCCTGGCCTAGATCACTGGAAGGTAGCTAAGAAAGTACTTAGAAATCTGCAAGGGACGAAAGACTATAAACTGACTTATAGGAGAAGTGATCATTTAGAAGTGGTAGTCTATTCTGATTCTGACTTTGCCAAGTGCAAAGATGACAAGAAATCCACTTGGGCTATATCTTTATGTTAGCAGACGGACCTATCTCATGGAAGAGTCATAAATAACAGTTAACCACAACTTCCACATGATGGTAGAATACATTGTTGTTTATGACGCAACCTGTCATAGAATGTTGCTTAGGAATTTGGTCACTGGACTCAAAATCGTTAATTCCATTTATAGACCATTCAAGCTTTACTGTGATAACTCAGCTGCCGTTAGTTTCTCGAACAGTAACAGTTCGACTGGAGCTGGTTTATATCTCGATACCAAGTACTTGTTCGTATGTGAACGAGTTAAGGAAAATAATCTTTGTATTGAGATTATTAGTACTAAAAATATGCTTGCGGATCCAATGACTAAAGGTCTCCTACCTAAAGTTTTCGAAGAACATGTTTCGAATATGGTACTTACTAAAAACCTTATTTAATAGCATATTGTACTTACTTATGTTTTAATTAATAAAATTTCATCAGTTTGATTTTGTATGTCTCTAATATATGTTCTGCCAGTATAATGACATACAGACAAATATAAATACAGATTAAACGCCAAAGGGCTTATGTGCGTATTTTGATCATAACTGTTAGGTTTTAAATCGAGGTTGTAGTATGACTAATGGGGCCCCTGAATCTCATAATGATTCAACGGCTATATTTCTCTGCTACGGTTTTTGGTTTAAAGCTAAAATGAATATTAACTTCTGATCAGGCTTATTTAATACTCATGATAAATTATTACTCGCTAAGTGGAAGAATGTAAGATTAAATATATAATGTTTATAATATTTAATCACGTAACCATTATAATCATTTATATTATATTAGATCATAATACATTAAACATATAATATATTAGTTGGTAATTATTGATGGACCATATTACCCTTACTAACAAATTAGGTTTCCTCTTGGTTGTATATATATAAGGAGAAAACTGAAAGGTAAATGGTTAGACAATTATAATAACCATAACATTACTAAGTTCGTATATATCTCTCTCTCTCCATTACTCCTAACCAAATTCACCTTAATTCGGCATTACCATCATCACTTTACACCCTAACGAGGAACCAGATCACGCAGACAAAGATGTCGAACTCCATGGCTGCGGCTCTGACTGGATTCTCTGCTGATCTGTCTGCCGTCACAGGTAATATTTACTTGTTTTCCATCTTTATTGAAACACAATTGATCAAATAGTCCCCAGGATGCATGCATATACATACAATATATAACGTTAGATGCCCTCATACAAAAAACATTCAACACCCCACATACTTTATAAATTCATTATATTTCCGTACATTTTAATCTTATCAGAAGGTCTTTTAGAAATTCAGATGAATGGGCTGTCTATATGACAATTACTCTGTCGTGGTTGGTTGCAATGGGCATGATGCAAGAACACGTAACGAGTTGACAGCATCTTTTAACGCCCTTTGTGAAATAGCAACGGTCCCGAATTTGTTGTAGCATATCACCTTTTAGGTTTATCTTCTTCTAATAGCAAGTGTACGATAGACTGAATGACGTTATTTTCGGCTATGTTAGCAGTCTGCAAGAAAAGAAGACAGGATGAAACAGGTTTAAAAGATTGCGTCAAAGAAAGAAAGTTGACTCATTTGCAGGTCGGGTTCGGTGTTACCTGTGGCTTCCTAATTAGCTCCTTCAAAATTGAATGAAGAGTTAGTCTAAGTTCCTTGAAGAGGACAGCGGTTTGAGCTGGTGCAGCCATTTTCAACCAACCATCTATGATTACGAGACCCGTCTGCAAAATACAAGAGCCTGAGACTAGCAACTTAAACTCAACCCATTGCAAACCGTTAAAAACCGGATCGTTATATATATGCCTTACTCGGGGCTTCAAACGAACCAAACGTTCGGCGAACAGTTCATGAACCGTTCGGCCGGAAGTTTGTTTGTGTTCGTTCGTTTAATAAATGAACCAACACGAACAGAAAATTTCGTTCATTTAGTTAAATGAACGAACATGAACAAACGCCGCACTCGTTCATTTATGTTTGGTAAGGTGTTTGTTTATGTTTGTTGTGTCTGATAATTCATTAGGTTTTTCTAATTTTTATATTTTATTTAAATACGTCAAAATTCCGACAAATAAAATATATAATAAGTATTGGTGTGTTATATATTTTGTCCACGAACGCTTGTTTGTGTCCATTTGTTTTCACTATGTCCCTGAACGGCTGAACATTACTTTGTGTTAAAAATTGGTAGATATTATATACCAAAGTAACAAATTACAAACAAGTGGCAGGTAAACGGGCAACAAGCTGCGCCGCAACCCCCTTTTGAATTGCAAAACCAATCCTACTAAAGACGAAACGGCCCTTAAAGGTTGAAAGATACTATTAACAACCTGTTGGACCCTGTTTAGAAATTCCACAGTCTCTGGGACTAGGGACCCAAATGTATCAAAAGCGAATGGATAAACACGTGTTGATTCTCTAAACAAGCCTTCTCGTGTTTAGCGACCTTGCCTGATTCCGCCTTTAACGCAGCCTGGCCAGCAACAAACCCATTATCCCTAAGTCCAACAAGAGGGGACACTCCTGTAAGGTCCACACAAGCGTGTTTTCCCCTAGCCCACCCAAACACAAGAATATCAGCTGGCCGAAGAGTAGACTTCCCGTCGAGCGGATCCGTCAGAAAGTTCACCGGAGCCTCCTTTTTCGCCGAAATCCCTGCCCGCTTTAGAACATCATAGAGAATATCCCTTACCAATTCATGTCGGTATTTAAAACTAGGTAACTCCTTACAATGGACCGCATGTTCGCCGAAAGTATCTAAACAAGCTTTGCGACAAACTGGGCAGGGCTCATCAACCGGAAACAGAGGGATCATTAGCCGGTACTTAAGAATTGCCCGGTATTCCACTGCTGACATGTGTTGGCCTAGTCCTTCAATGGGGATAACTGTCAGAAAATCCTGAGAATGAGGTGCCCGGAGACAATCAAACACAGCTTTCTGACGAGGGGATAGACTAAACTTCTCTCCCAAACACTGGACAGTTCTACTAAATAGGGCACTCGCTAAAGCATTCTGGGCTTTAGGGGGGGCGGTGTCCTTATTAGAGAAACCACCAAGATCAAAATCTGGAAGGGACATGTGCATGCAATCCAACGCGCACACATAATCAGAATCTAACCCAACAATACCACAGTCTCGAAGAATGTGGTCCTGTAAACTCCAAGATTGCGCCCTCGAGGCCACAAAAGCATACGTGGATACATCCTCAGCCGAACATAAACCCAAACCCCCAAAACGGGTCGGAAGGGATGCAAGCCTCCATTGAAGATCCCCAAAAAACGGACCCCCACAAACCACGATATCCTCGATAGCTCTCCGAAGGCCTTTGTCAAAAACCGAAACAGCCTCCCCAACAAATGTGGGTTGGCACGTTCTGAGGCCAAACAACAACTTAGCAACACCCATGCAAGAGCGCAGCAAGAGAAGCTCGCATTGAGGGTCCCGCAGATGTGGAAGATAGCTCATCAGATCCACTGCACAAGATGCCCTTTTCACGGCCAACCTACTGATGAAACCCGCATCGCGACTAACAGCGCCCCCGAGGAGTTTGACACCCGACACCGGCCTCCCAATCCCACTAGGAAACAAACCCTTTTGCTTCTTAACTCCATTGCACGATGGCCAAAAAACTTCTGTTTTCTTAACGTTAAGTTGAAGCCCCAAACATGGCCCCAAAGACCTGATGATTTCTAAAGCTTTAGCCACCTCTTTAGCATCACCTATAATTGTACCATCATCCAAGTACCAAGCATGGAAAAGTAGCTTGCATCTATCTCGTATCTGATGAATGAGGGGATGCAAAATTAAGGCAAATAGAAGAGGCCCCAAGGGGTCTCCCTACTGAACCCCAGTGGTGGACCAAATATGATCGTTTCCGACATATAATCTAGCCGGCTGTCCATATAGAAAATCCACCCATAAGGAAATGGAGGGGCATCGGGTTCGAACTTCTGACAAAAGGGTGGTTCTATCCACTAAGTTGAAAGCATTAGAGAAATTAACAGTAATCATGGCTAACGACCCATCCGAGTGGAACACATTTAAAAACCTGTTCGCACTATGGAGCACAGCCTCCGCCCCGCTAGGAATACCCACCCCAAATTGAAAATCACCGAGATATTTAGCCATCCCCCTCATAGCCGCCTTAGAAACTAACCTCCTCCAAATTGCGCCCACGGCAATAGGCCTTATCTCATTGTCTGGTTTAAGTAAAGGCGTGAGGGGTGCAGAAGCAACAAACTCTGACAAGACCCTAGGGAACCTCCCCCCCAAGCACAAGTTGACTACCTCATAAATGGCCCTAAGCACCCCGCATGCGATCACCGACCCCTCCCCACAAAGAGCATCCAAAATGTGTTGAGCCCTCAACCCATCCCTCCCACAAGAGGTCCCTTTGGGGAATGATTTAATGCACCCAAGGACGTTATCAACATCCATAGTAAGGGGTGGCTCCGATAGTAAGGACTCAGGCATAGCCGGAGGAGGTAGGACAGGATGTTTAGCCACCAATGCTTTCATAGTATCCTCACCAAACGGTGCAACCCTCGAAGAACATAAAACCTTAACCGCCGCAGTGAAATGGCCATATGCAACTTTCCGTAAACATTGTTTAACGTTGGTGCTCACCCTAGAATTATCAGACCCATGGGGATGCTCATCAGGGCGCGAAACAACCTCTGATGGTTGGGCAAAAAGTGATAGGATGAGTTCAGCAAAACCATCCCCATTACCCCACGCTGCCAGTGCCCGTTGAATACTAAGACATTGTAAGGACTTCCTGTTCCCCGACCTGCGCTCCTGATGATTAGAAGGCCTGAAAACCCGCAACGTGCAACGTGGCAACAACAACATTCTCACCCACGCCTCAACAAACACAAACGAACACGAAGACGTTCATTTCCTTAATAAACTAATACGAACATAAGATCTTGTTCGGTAAGTGTTCGTGAACTCGTATATTTCATAACAAACGTAACTATCGATCCCACAACACCCATGAGATATTGTATAATTGTATTGACAAAAAAATGTAATAAACCGTGTGATAATCGACACAAACATTTCTTTACGATTAGTCAAATAAGTCAAAAAAGAGAATGTGTGGGCCCATGCTTTGAATTACGGGTCAAATTCATGCAAAAAAATGATATTTTATTTTACAACTCGATTCATAAGAATGCGTTGACCAAGTTATCAATGCAAAAACGGCTACCTGGTGTTGAATGTTCATGGAACCACCAAACAATAAAATAGAGTAGGGGGAAGTGATGGTTGTATCTCGAAGAAACACCTTCGTTGTCTCAACCTATAAATGTCAACATCAAAAGGAACAAAATTAGAATATTATATAAAAAGTATATTTCAGTTTTAGTCCTTGTAGTTTGAGTCAAATTACGGATTTGGTCATATTACGACTTTTACAGGTTCAGTGACAGTCCCTCTTGCACTGCTTGCTTGAACAGCATATAACCGATGGGAGACTAGCTTTGTAAACAAACAATATGCAAGGGACGGAAACTGTAAAAAATAATGACCTAGGGACCATAACTGTAAATTGACCCAAACAACAGGGACAAAATTGGAAATGGAGTTATACCTTTTCAAGGAAAACAAGAAACGGATGCTGAAAAGTTTTTGAGTTGCTATTGACGGAAGAAGGGTGAATGTGTACGACCCGTCTTCCATCAAACTACACATTCAAGTCATCGGTTGTAGGACCCGCAGATTGTCTGCGATCCCTTGTTCAGTGGCAGCTACATTGGGATATAAACCAGCACATAGCAATGCCTGCATACGTATATTTTGGATTAAACTTCAAAGACGTTTATTTCCTCGAAACTTTTCTTTCGTTTATGGTTTTTAAAGTCATATAAAATGATAGAAGACTTTAAACGGGCGGTGAGGCCTACCTTCACGACTGATGAGTGATTTGAATAAACATTGAATGTTTGTGATGTATCTGAAAACCAGCTGTCGAGTTTCTCTTTCCATTTGCCCCCATTCTGATGATAGAAAACACCAACTATTATTATTATTAATATTATTATTTTTCATTACTGGAATATGCAGTTATGCAGATGTATAGTATTCATGAACCATCTTTATCATTTTTGAAATTTTGATACAAACGATTTTAATTTAAAAGACCACTTCAAACCATTTGTCAGGTCTGGCTGACCCAACCAACCCAGCCAGTTCGATTGCTGTTTACCGAAGAGTTAGTTAACGGTTCAGCCCAGAGCTTTCGTCAAAACCGGAGTACGAAACCCCTAACACATGCATTACAGACAATATGCATCCAAAGAATTATTACAAAAGATACATAACAGTACCTGATAATTTTTGGGGAGCTCAACAAGACCAATGTCTGCCAGCAATGTTCCAAATTGTACACGCATGTCCCTATCATGTAGGTGAGTCTAAATTAATTGTTTTTTTTATTTATATATAAAAGAATAGGACTATAGCAGAAGAAAATCAGGGGGGTTAAAACGTTAACTATATACGGAGTGTGTAGTTGTTAGAAACTGCAGAGAAATATGGCAAACCTTATCATGTACATAACAGAGCTGCTTAAAAAATATGATTTACAGAACCGTTCTGCAGCATTAGATCCATTCTGCAAGGAGAAAGTGAAAATTGTAAGTAGGAAACTTTAACTTTGGATCAGAAAAGAGAACGTAAAGATATATAACTCAGAATTCTTAGAAGCCGAACTAAAGTAACCTCTCGTAAAATTTTCTCCCACTTTTTGTATGCAATCATCATAACCAAATGGTCAGACTGTCGCTCCCCATTGTCCAAATCATTTGCACCACCTGACTTATCGGTCAACAAAGCCAACTTTACTCTCTCAACAGCATGCCTCTGAAGTTTAAGTTGTTTTTATTATTTAACAATGCATCTTAATTTCCATCAAGAAAAATAACGATGATTTTGAGTTATAAAGAAAAAACCTCATCTTTCGGGTATATGAAGGGTGATTTATAGCTCAGAAATGCTGAGATGGATAGGATAGGTGATAAGCAGCCAAATATACCACCATATAACATCATCTGTATTGAACGAAACCATCAACAACACATGTTACTACTTCCTGAATGTAACTGAAAGAAATTATAAAAATATTCATATAAAATAACTTTGCAAATGAATCAACACATTACACACATCAAGAATGGGCAATCTAATAGATGCTAAAAAATGATCATAGGGAGTACATTTGTAACACATTACATATCCACAAGATAAGTTTCACCTGCAAAACCTAATTTTTAACCTTATTCAGCACGAATAATATTATCCCACAAACTATAAACATAATTTAAGGATCATCGCAAAGGATTTGTTGCTGATTTCTGAAGGTTTGACCATGGTCAACGCTTCAAAAGTGGAGGCAAGGCCAAACTTATTGCTGGACAACATAGGTCACTGAATTTGGTTAATACATCTGGATGTGAGGGTCAAATTCAGTACCTATCAGCTATTCTGTATTGGGTTAGTCCTGGTTAACGCTCATAGAGGGGCCAAAATCAATCGTAGTTGATACTGATCAATTTAGGCTGATTGGTGCTAAAACTTTAAAGAGGAGGCAGAAATCACAAATAAATATTTGAAGATCGTGAAGTCAAAACAGAAAAACAACCAGGCCACCAAAACTAACCAAATAGTCAATGGGGATAAATGGAAAATTGCTGGGAATCATATGGTTGGTTGGGTCAGCCAAATTTTGATTAACTGGGTTGACGGGTACTGGGTCATAAAAATGTCTATGGGGTTGATTTGGACCAAGTTAATGGTTGGATCAAAATATTCATAGTTAAAACACTTGGCTTGGCACATAGGGCTGATGATAATTGGGCAAACATATAATTAATGGGGTAAAGTTTTGGGACAATAATGAAAGCTGGAAAAGGAGATATAAAAATTGGTCTTGGTCTACAACTAATAGTATAATGAAATTGGGCAACTTTATGGGATCTAAAAATGTAGTAATTCTAAGAGAAGGGAAGGCCATGTCATGGAGTAATAGCATTTCATGGGGTGGTTTATGGTGAGTGAGTGTCCCATTGATCAGGTAATGGTGTTGATTTGGAAGTTACAACTAATCGTTCAATATACACACAAGATGGTTGGAAGAGTGCCACATGGGCATGATGGAGATGAGTTGGAAACTAGTTTGCTATATTGCGGACACTAGGAATATTTGGTGGATGGGAAATCGCAACAGATTTTTTTGGATGACCAGGAATAATTGATTGAAAATATTATATGCATCTATAAGTGTTTGGAATTAGTTTTGTATTAATGTGTAATGATTTGTATTGTGGAATTGTACATGCTTTTGGGCCACTTATAAGCCCAAACAGAATTTTAGAGGTCTTGTTAGGCTTTCATGGACTAGATGTCACATCTTTGTCGAGAGTCCACTATAGAGGATGTTTGTGGGTGAAAGACTTGAACCGGGTACATGTCCCGGGAAAGTCTAATCACCTCTATGTCTTGTAATTTTGTTTAAGGTTATAAAAATTTACCGGGGTACCATCCCTTTTACCCTATATATATAGGGTTAGGATCATTTGTGAACAACTTCTTGAAAATAAACTGAGTGAACTAATCTTGATCATTGATTACTTTTTAAATTGAAAGGGTAAGATTGACATTAGCGCACGCGCTCTCTTCTCTCTCTTAATTAAAACCCTTAATTTTCTTATCTATTAATTCTCTCTCTCTCATTTTTTAATTAATTCTCCATTATTTTAAACTCGTGTAGAATCAGTTGCTAATAACGTATATGAAACTTCTAACGGAACTAGGTACTAGACACCAACTGTCCCTCCCGAATTCAAACCGTATATGAAACTTCTGACGGAACTAGGCCGTGGACTACAAAATACACAGATGTATCAAAAGTCTGTACACATCTGTATAAACTAACAACTGCGTATCTTGTATAAACGATAGTTAGCGAGACTGTACACATGTGTATAAACTAACAGCGGTGCATCTTGTATAAACTGACAGTTAGCGAGACTGTACACATGTGTATAAACTAACATCTGTGAATCTTGAATAAACTGATACTATCGAGACTGTACACGTGTGTATACAATAACAACTGTGTATCTTGTATATACGAAAACGAGCAAGATTTTAGGAATTTGATTATATTGTTTAATAAATGCAATTTACAAAAGACGCAAATACCCTTCTGTCGATTAATTTAAAGGGAAGTTACAACATTATAATTACAATCTTGCCATTGTTTAAAAATCTCTAGATGATATAATCCAATGGCTCAGATTAATTTCATCTCGTACACATCGTACATTAAGGAATATTGTATGTTAACCAACCCTATATATATATGGTAGGGTTATTGTAAAAAGGGTGTGTTTGTGAGAAGGAATCTACACCATTTGATCTATAATCTAATGGTTGAGATTATAATGGCAAAATTGTAAATAGTGTTTACCCTTAAAATTATTTTCTAGATTAAGGGTATAAAAGTAAATTTAACATTTTTAAATAAAAAAACCCACATGCAATGCATATGCAACTTCCCCCGTCTTTTTTAAACGTCAATAACTTTTATACGTAACTTTTTTTTAAAAAAATTACACCATAATAACGAGTGTTTTTTATCTTTAATATGAGTACTATATTGCTATACTTATATAGAGAAAAAAATTACGTTTTGATAGGATGTTTTAGTCCATGGTGTTTTGGCTATTTTGTTCTAGTTATACAGTGATTCAAGGTGTTGTGTTTTACAGTAAAACACTATTACGTATATGAGACACCATAACATTGCAAATACCATTGAATTCAGCAAACTACCATTTTCTTATACAGAAACACCATGAAACTAAAATAAAACACCATAAAAAACAAGACACCATACAAGCATACAAAGAACCATTTCATTAGCAATAAAAAATATCACTAAATTCAACAAGCTATTTTTTTTCTTTTTACAAGACATCGTAATCTGTTTTGAAATCCTAAAATGAGATCAACTTGAGTTATGTTTCTCTCTAACAAGTCAAACATGTGTGATAAAAGGAAGTAGATAATAAGAAAACAGGTCAAATGAGTCAAAACTAGTTAAAAGTTGCCCAAAGCATAGTGTTTGTACATAAAACCTTCTACACTAATATATTAAAAAGATTTAAAAAAATAGATTATTACTGAAATAGGGTTGGGTTCAATGGGGAACACTAAAAAAGTGGGGAACCGACTCAAACGAACTCCGACTAGACTCATTCCAGTGGCATTGGAACCCCTAACTAGAAACTCTAAACCCTAAAGCTAAAGACGAAACCCTGAAGCTATACCATAAGACTAAAATATAAGATAAACCGTAAAATCTAAACTATAAACCCTAAAGGCTAAAACCTAAAGCTAAACCCTAAGGCTCTAAATCCTAATGATAAACCCTAAAAGCCAAACCCTAAATTCTAAAAGTAAACACTAACCCATATATATATATTACATATATATATATATACATATATATATATACATATATATATATACATAATATATATATATATATTGTAGGGTTCGTTGAGCCGCTTCAATGCCGTTGGAATGAGTCAAATCGGAGTTCGTTTGAGTCAGTTCTCCTTGGTTCCCCACTTTTACTTTTTTAGTGTTCCCCATTGAACCTCCCACTACTGAAATATTATACATTTTGTGATCATATTTGACATTAACTTTAGCTGCAAATTTTAAAGAACCTGGACAGCTAGTATTCCGGATCAACCAAACCTGATCCATGACAAAATTGACTATATTTGACATATTATCCAACCCGCCAAACCTGCCCGTAGTTGCCGCCTCTAATAAACACCCCATAAACATAACTCACGAAAAATTAGCATAATCTTAAACACTTTTATCACCAAAACAAACTTATGAAAGCAAGCATCTCCTTCTTCCAAATTCCCTCCAACTTTTCCAAGTTCTTTTCACTAGTTAACTCTTTCATTTTCTCCTTCTTTTGCAACCCACAATCTCCGGAGGCAAAACTTGATCAGACGATGAATCTTCTAGAAACATATCACCAAGCTCAATATCTCCTGAGTCCTCATCTGCAACACTTCCATCTTGACTGCGAACACTTAGCAAAACATCCTGCGTAGAGCAACTCTCTGTAACTGTTTCTTTATCTTGCGGGCCCACCTGCTCGACTGTAGACTCTATGCAACCATCCTCCCCACTAGTAACAGCTTCAACGTTTTGGTTCTCAATGGCACGATGACGACTCTCAAACTCGGCAGCTAATGTATCAACTGATATACCTGCATGCAGTATTCGCATTACATAATTTATACACAGAAATGAAATTGTACGACATCAAATATAAACTTTTGTACGACATCAAATATAAACTTGAACTAACCTAGGGCAGCCATCTCTTGTTTAAGTTTACGAATTATTTGACCAGATTGTTCTTGGCCTTTCTTATCCTTTCTTTCTTTGGCATTAATAGCTTGCAACCGAGCAATGTGATATTCTTCTCGAATAATATCATAGCTTCTTGGCTCTGATACCTAAAAAGAGAAAACAATATAAGGAAGATTTAAATAGGTTGCTTAAACAACAAGGAAAGTTTCCGATATAAAGATCATGCTAGCGGACCAATATATAGCATCAACAGTACCTCATCAACTGCAGCATCTTCCCATGATTCATATTCATCCTACGAATAATGCAGAACACGATTCATTAGTTTGCATTTACGGTGACGAATTTTAATGAACAAAAGAAAACATTTGGACATGCTCATGTAGTTATACCAAATCATACGTAAAAGATAACTTCAGCATGAATGATGAATCATGATACATAATCTAGTTAGCGTTTGTTATACAACAAGGTAAATGATATGATCTACCACCTCTTCCTGTTGCTCCATATATTGACGGATCCAATCTGCTTGAGACTGTTGGAAAGAATCCAATGTATCAACTTTTCGCTGCACTTTACTCTTGATTGATATTTCTTCGATTTCATGTTCAGTAGCAACTGATGAATCCGGCAAAGGGGCCCAGTCATCTTGTGCAGTTGATATGATGCCCACAGAGCCACCTATATTAACAAAATGCGTCACAAGATGTATGATATCCAACATGTAAAACAAGAGAAATAATAAAGTTGATTATATTGAAGTATAAAATGCCTTTTGCATACCGTCACTTGGAAGAGCTGCAGTACTACTGCGAAACTTCAATGGCAGCTCATTTGGTGGCAAAATCAAACATAGCCAATCTAAAGCAGCTTCAAAAGTAGCACTTTACTTTTCAACAAATAAAAAGGGAACATATCAAACAAGTTTTCTGATATTTGAGCAAAAGAAACAGAGAAATTTCAGCCTCTTATACACTATGAAGCTCTACTTCCCATTTTTATTTGCTTCGTTAACAACATTATACAAATCATATCATGTTTTAACTGCAGTTAAAGTATTTCTTTCTAACAAGTTCAGGGTTAACAACTCAAATTTGCACTATCTGGACTAGTTATTTAGCAATACAAGATTCCCATTGTAAACAAGAAATAACTAGCACATATATGAATGTCAACAATATAACAAATATACACCAATAACAGACAAGTTAGTCCTTTTGCACATTTGACACGAATATCGAACAACAATTACAAACCTAATGAAAATATCATAGTTACTCGAAAACATTGTAAAGTAAACAGTCATCTGATAAAAAATTGTTTCAAATTTGTTTCACAAAAAAAAGGAAAAAAATAACTTCTATTGTGTCAATTGCAAGATTTAAACCGTTCAAACTTCAAACCACAACCTTAGTATGTGCAATTAACAATGAAGGATAATTATAATTTATGCTCTACTAATCTTCTATGAACTTCGATACACGAACACGAGTTAGCTATAATTCAAATCCTAGCAAAACCCTAGCTAATTTCAAATGCAAAATTGCAACGAATTTTGTTGCAAAATCGAATTTTTTTATTCCTAATGATACTGAAATACTTGTTGCAAATATCAGTGTAGTCATATATATATAACATTGTGCGAAACCTCTACAATCAGTTCAATTACAAAATATTATGAAACAGAATTGATTAAATACCTTGAGATGAGAAAGAGCACGTTCTATATGATCATCAGTGAAGCCTTCGCACGAGAGCTTCTCGTAAACGGAGTGTAGCTTCTTCGCCTTCTGCGCCTTTGTAAGATTAGAATCTTCGTGTACCGGATCCGCCGTTGAACGGCCGGAGTCGAGTAACAGCCGCCGGAGACGGTTTTCGTTTTCCGCCGAAATTTGGAGTTTAGGACCGGTGGAAGACTGTGGCTTGTTTTTGGATGAAGAAGATGATTTCTGCTTCTGTTTCTGCTGCTGCTGTTGTTGCTTCTTCTTCGGAGCCATATTGTGTGAGTGTCACGGAGAGTGAGTGGTCGACGGAGAGTGGAGTGGTCGCCGGAGAGTGAAGAGGTCGCCGGAAATTCGCCGGTTATTAGTGCGAAGGGTGGTTACGCAAGATCCAATGGGCCTGATAGGCTTCGAACAATGGACCGTTTTATTTCTTGTTGAGTCCACGTAATTACAATCCGTTAAGACGCTAGAGTGTGGAGGGTAGCGCATCGGTCGACACATTAGTCTACATTTAAAAAGTGAGAGTTAGAGTGGTGTGGCTAAGCTGGCGTTAGGGTGTCATGTGACACCTAATTTTCTTTATCTTTTTATTTAATCATAGAATTTAATAATAATTTAAAAAAACATTTTATTTATATTAAATAACTACAATAAAAAAATATATTACACTAACAAAAAAAATCAATCATCTTCATCTTCCTTGGAGTCGAATCTAGAAAGTATTGAAAAATATTCTATCAAATCAGCTTGAAGGTTTGAATTTATATGTCTTGACTCGATTTGTTATTGGTTATACGTTCTCTCTCCGTCACTAATGTCATTGTTATTTGATTCGGGCTCATCGCCATGATATTCATCCTCTAAAATCATGTTGTGTAGAATGATGCACGCGTACATCACGTTTCTTATTTTATCTTTTTCCTACAATCGACAAGGCATGCTTAAACGCGCCACCTTTTCTACAAACACCAAATGCTTGCTCGATGTCTTTGCGTGCCGCCATCTGAACTTTGTTAAACTTTATTCTTTTAGGATCTAGGATTCCATATCTTGAAAACAGCATACTCAGGGTAAATTCCATCAACAAGATAGTACCCATACTTGTATTCAACCCCATTTACAAAAAAATGATTCTTTCGGTCCAATAACATTTACTCGATCATTTCAAATGGGCGAGTGGTGTATAATGTTTACATTGTTATGTGAATCGGGCATAACAAAAAATGCATGCCAGATCCAAAGATCTTGTGATGCAACCGCATCAAGTATTATAGCCGGCATTCCATAATATCCACTTGTGTGAGAGTCTTGCCATGCAGTTGGACAAAGTTCCCACTCTCATTTCATACAATCTAAACTACTGATCATCCCGGGAAAACCAAGATATGCAGCGTGATGTTCCAAAATTTGTTGCATATCACTAAACATTGGTTTTCTTAAGTATATTTTCATATATAATTCAATGATATATGGACAAAATTGTGAAGACTTTCCCTAGCCACTCGTGCCGAGTCATCTGTTGTGTCGGAACTATAGCCGTAAGCCAATTGTCTTAGGGCGGCAGTGACCTTTTGCCATGTGGTAAATCCTAAATTACCACGCGCATCGGGTCCTTATCGGAAAAAATCATAATTATCCTCCAAATCCTTTGATATTCTTAAAAATAAATTTTTACTCATACGAAAACGACGCTTAAACATTCTTTCATCATACGTTGGTTCGGTGAGAAATAATCACTTACCGACAAATCATTTGCGGTTTCAAGTTCACGGACAATATACTTCCTCTGTTTGGTTTGGGTTGGGAAGTCTCTTCATTTGCATCGTCAACAGTAGCTTTTACCCCCATTGCACGGTTGATAATAATAATTTCGCCTCATTGTCCGACGAGGATGACAAAGCAAATTCCACAAACGAATCACTTGAACTTGAAGAAGTCATTTTACATATATATATTTTTTGAGTTTGATAGTGGTTTTTCAATTTTTGGATGGTAAAAATAGTAAGAAATGAAAAGTTCATATAGGAAAAAACTGAAAGAATTTTTTTTTAAATAGTCGTTGACCAACGGCTAGCCAAACGGTCATCAACACCCAGCTAACCATTGCTAGACACGTCACCCCAGGCCAGCGCCCCACGCCAAGCACTATTGCCACGCCAAGCGGGCAACGCCCACCAAAACACCAACCGGGGGTGGTGTACCCGGCGTTAAAGGGCCAACATCGCCCCTTGGCCACGCCCACAACCACCAGTCTTAGGATGTGCCCGGTTTGGTTCCAGTTATTAGCGTGGGCCCCCATGAAAAGTAGTTACCTTCTATGTAGAGCTTTGCAATTTAGAACGTACGGTGTTGACATTCAAAAATGGTGTTGTTGCTTTTCAACTTCGTTTACATTGTCCCGTCGACGACGTTTAGGACAGTGTTACTGATTAGGTGGGGGAATCTCCACTAGCGTGGAAGAGTTTTTGGCGTTGACGTGGCACATGGTAAATGGACGTGGATGTTAGCTGTTTAACCCCAACGGTTAACTTTTAAAATTTTTAAAAACATAACCTTTTTTAAAAATTCTAATTTTACACTATAATACAACCCACTTCTTCATTTTTTTTACAAACTCAACCACTTCACCCAAATTTATACAAACTCTCAGCTATTTCCACTTCACCTAAAAAAACCAAGGATAGCAGTCGTTGTGTGGTCCGAAGAAGAAGATATCGCACTTTGCGAGTGTGGGTTGAAGCTTTGAATCACCACACGTTGGGTAGGCGCTCGAGCGGTCCTTTTTGGAGGACAATCCGACAACACTTTCAAGTATGGTTGTAAATGAACCAAACGAACACGAACAAGCCTTGTTCGTATTTGTTTGTTAAGGAAAATAGGTGTTCACAAACACTTACCGAACGAGATTTTTTGTTTGTGTTTGTTTGTTAAGGAAATGGACATGCTCATGTTTGTTTGTTTTGTTTTTGAATTTTAGGCGTTAGATAAATGCGAATGCAAACGAACACAAACGAACGTTCATGAACACAATTGAACACAAACAAACATTCATTAACACTAATGAGCGTAAACAAGTACACAAATAAGCATTCATTAACAAAAACTAACACAAATCTTTCATCATAAATATGACGTAGATCCGCCCAAGATATACTATTTGACATAAGATTGATACACAAAATTACCATAATATAATGTTTCAAAAAAATATCATATTAAACTTGAAGTCTTCATCTAATCTACCCAAAATAAACTCGAAGTCTTCATTTAATCCAACCAAAATAAACTCAAGTTCGTAGAACAGTAATCAAGTAAGCTCAACACGTACGACATCATCATTTTCCTACAATATTAAAGGCAATAAGCATCATTCATAACCAAACAAACATATAATAAAGATGGATAGAATTAGAATATTACCTTGGATTTCTTTTTTTTTTAGCCCATAATAATGATGATACCAATTGGTCCACATATTAGCATATCTACTGTCTTAGTTCCTAAACAAGAACGATGTGGGTCAATACCTCTCCCACCAGCTCTAAAGGCAGTGGTTACTAGAATAGCTAAGATATGAACACCTATCTTTGACAATATTCTATACTTCAGTTTATTCGCTTTCCACCACCCTAAAGCATAAAAAATACACACCTGGCTCACTAATGTACACTCCTCCTTCCATAAATGGTCAATTATGACTTCACACTTTCTGCACAATCAACAGTTCTAATATGTTGAGCAAACTTAGCACTACCAAACTTGATACCCTTTCCAAATCTAGAACTCATAAAACGAAAACTACTTCCACTCCCACTTGGACCATTCCCAATATTTACATTTCTAGATGAACCCATATCTTCAACAACGGGCTCTTTATAATCCTCGATGTAGTCTTTAAACAAATCTTCCATGTTTTTTTTGAACTAACGCCTTCTCTCCCTTAGCCTTTTCCTCAGAATAAATTGTCTTGAAAGCAAAATCAACTAACATCATCTTGTATCTTGGATCCATAACAGCACCAACTGAAATCAACAAATTACAAGAACCACAATACTTGTCAAATTTTTTTTCATCTCCTCGGCCATACCTTTTGTTAGCATATGAGTTTGAATTGTTATGAAAGTTCTAAAGATGAAGGAATGGAAGTAAATAAATCAGATGTAAATGCAGCGGAACGATGAACTTTGATTCATAAAATTGAGAGATTGTTTTCATTATCATACTTTTGTGATTGTAATCACTTGCATGTAAATCACAATCTCCCCCCAGCCTAAGATCACTGCTTTTGTTGTACAAAATGTAAAGAAGAATGTTAGATTGATAAGCGATGAAAAGTGATCTAATAGAACTGTACATGCACTGTTTTATTTATACTACAATTCTAACTACTATGCATCTTATGATGATGTCAGCAAGAAAGCGACATCTAACAATAATAACATACTAACAACATTTGCTAAGCTAAACACTGCTATAACTAAACATTACAAAGACTGATAGAAAATATTGATGAGACATCCTCTGTTGGACTTCAGCAGAGGTTTACCTTGGCAGACCTTTAGCTTTTAGTTTTCAACAGAGCTTGACTCCAGCAGATGTTTTATTATTATTAAGGATCAGAGGTTTATAGTACATTTTGGCTTTCTATAATCTGTTCTTTTGTAGGGTTCAATTCCAACAATCTTCCCCTAGAACAGATGATGCCAAAACTAAAACTTTATTCCTAATCTTTATTTCCATCATCAATGATTCCCTTATTTGTCGTTTGAATTTCAAAGTCTAGGGCAATCATGTCATTTACATCCCTTTCAAGCTCAAGATTCATCAGATCTTGGAGGTCAGCTGCATCCAGATCATATGCATCCTCCATTCTTATCTTTTGAGTTGTACCATCTGACCTGAACAAAGTCAATTCATGGGTGTCTATGGATGACTTCCATTTTAGAATTTTTGAGTCAGATGGTTTTCTTGAGAGTAGATTTATTTGAGATGAGTTTCGTGAAATGGGTCTGCTGACAAGTGTTGAAAGTGTTTCCATATGCTTAAACTTGCAGCATTAGTGTGGTATAGGATTTGATTTTTTATCCCCTCCTTTCTTTGTTCTTTATACCTCATTTGATGTCTTCTTCCATCTGCTTTTGCCTTTTTGCTTGATTCAAGGCAATTGTGGGTAAGACAGAGGTTGAAGATGGTCTTTTAGAGGCATGGGTCTATTGAGGGGCAGTGTTTGTTGGTGAGTAGTCTGGCTTTCTTGGTACAGAAGGATCTTTCTTTCTAAGCTCTTCCAGCCTTCTATAGGTATCAACAACTTTTGACTCGGACCACCTAGCAATTTGCCTTGTTGTTCCATATTGTGCATCAACAAGTTCAGCTTTCATCCTTTTGATCTTCAAGGCATGGTCTTGATTTTCAGGCCTAGCCTTTTTCCAAACAAGAGGAGTAGGCCTTTTCAAAGGATCTTTGCGCACGGCTTGTATTCTTTCAATCTCTTCCTTTAGCTCATTTGCAGACCAGTCTTTGAATTGAGCCCTTGTTCCTTTGTAAGGCATAAATTTCAAATGTGATTAAGATAGTCTTGCTTTAATTCAGATCATCAGTGGTTGGCTTTTCTGACTGGACTTACTCAAATCCTTAGCAAAATCTTCAATGTTTCGCACTTTGCTCAATTGAAATTGCATGGATCTTTGTAGAGCCCTGTCACCCTTACCCTTTGACAGCTCCTTTGCAATAGTCTCAGCTTGTCTAGCCTTCAGCATAAGTGTTAGGATCTGAGTTTGAAACTGTTCATGAAAGTTCTAAAAATGATAATGAAAGATGATAAATCAGATGAACATGCAGCGGAATGATGAACTTTCATTCATAACGGCTGAGAGATTATTTTTCATTAATATGCTTTTAGTGATTTTAATCGCATGCATATAATTCACAATCTCCCCCTCAGCCTAAGATCATTGATTTGTTCGTGCAGAATGTAAGGAAGATATGTTAGATTGATAATTGATAAAAGTGATCAAATAGAACAGTACAAGCAATGTTCTATTGATACTACAATCCTAACCACTGAGCATCTTATGATGATGTCAGATTGAAAGTGACATTTAACAATAATAACAAACTAACAACATATGCTAAGCTAACCACTACTATAAACTAAACATTACAAAGACTGATAGTAAAACACCGATGAGACATCATCTGTTAGTCTTCAGCAGAGCTTTGCCTTAGCAGACCTTTAGCTTTAATCTTCAGCAGAGCTTTATCTTGGTAGATCTTTAGCTTTAGACTTCAGCAGAGATTTACCTTGGCAGGCCTTCAGCTTTAGACTTCAGCAGAGCTTTGTCTTCAACAGAGTTTTGCTATAGCAGACCTTTGACATTTAGTCTTCAGCAGAGCTTGACTTGGGCAGATGTTACATTATTATTAGGATCAGAGGTTGTAGTATATCTTGGCTTTCTATCATATGTTCTTTCATGGGTTCAGTTCCAACAATCTCCCCCTAGAACAGATGATACCAAAACTAAAGCTTTATTATTAATCTTTATTCCTCATCAATGATTCCCTTATTTAGCCTTTGAATTGAAGTTCAAAGTCCAGGGCAATCATGTCATCTACATCCCTTTCAAGTTCAAGATTCAGCAAGTCTTGTAGATCAGTTGCATCCAGACCATATGCATCCTCCATCTTTAACTTTTGAGCTCTACCATCTGACCTGAGCAATGTCAATTCATGGTTGTCTTTGTTAGAATTCCATTTTAGAATTTTTGAGTCAGATGGTTTTCTTGGGAGTAGGGTTATTTGTGATGAGTTGGGTGAAGTAGGTCTGCGTACAAGTGTAGAAATTGAGGCTCTAAGCTTGTCACTTGCAGGATCTGTGTGATACAAAATTTGATTTTTATGCCCTCTTTTCTTAATTCTCCATGCATCCTTCGATCTTCTTCTTCCATCTGCTTTTGCCTTTTTGCTTGATTTAAGGCAATGGTGGATAAGCCAGATGTTGAAGTTGATTTCGTAGGTATCTACCACTTTTGATTTAGGCCATCTAGCAATCTGTCTTGTTGTTCCATATAAAGCATCAACAAGTTTGGCTTTCATTCTTTTAATTTTGAGAGCATGGTCTTGAATTTCAAGTTTGGCCTTTTTCCAAGCAGGAGGAGTAGGCTTCTTTGAAGGATCCTTGAGCATTGTATGAATTCTTTCAATTTCTTCCTTTAGTGACTAGTCTTTAAATTGTGCCATTGTTGCTTTGTAAGGCTTGTGCTTCATGACATGATCAAGATAATCTTCTTTCAATTCAGGATCATTTCTGGTTAGCTGTTTAGACATATACTTTATCAACTCCTTAGAAATTCTTCAATACTTCTTACTTTGCTCAGTTGATATTGCAAGGAGATTTATAAAGCCCTGTCATCTTTATCTTTTGATTTGTCTTTTGCAATGTGCTCAGCTTGTCTAGCTTTTAGCTTAAGATATTCATCAAGGTTTCTAGGCTTTCGATACCCTAGCAAGGAAGAAAATTCTCTTTTTGTCGGATCTTCTATCTTGTAGAAAGCTTCAATCTCTCATTTAACTGCAAAAATTTCCAAAGGGTATAATGTACCCATAGGAAGGAATGAAGAAGATAGGTGCATGATTGGAAATGGGGGAAAATGGGGTTTCAGAATGTGGAAGTGATGAGGATGGTTGTGATATGGATTTTGATGAAGTAGGAAGTGGTGATTGACTCTCTTCATCATCATCAACAACAAAAGTTTTTCTTTTGGATTAAAATTTAATTTTTGGAGATGGTGGATATGTAGGAATACGGGATGGTGTGGATAATGGTTCGGTTAAGGTTGGAAATGTGATTAGGGCAGTGGTTTGAGCAACATCTGTTGGAACATCTGTTGTTCCAGCATCTGCTGTCACAACATCTATCCTAACATCTGCTATGGTTAGCGTGACAGAGGATACATTAACAGTGGCTGCAAAAGTGGTTGTAGAAGAGATGGGAATTGGTTGTCTTGCTTTTCTAGCAGACCTTCTTTGCCTTGAAATACCAACATCTTCCTTTTCCAACTGCTTAGCTTTTTCTTCTTTTATGAGCCTTAAAGCTTTTTCTTCGAGTGAATCTTGTCTTTGTTGCTTTTCAATTGCAATCCTTTCAGCTTCTTGGTTTAATGTCTCATCAATTTCTTTACCCAAAGTAGCTTCGGATGCTTCAGCAGTGGTTGTAGTGGTTTCTAGCTATTATTGCACCTGTGATTTAACTTTTGAATCAGCCTGCAACTTTCTCATGGAATCTTTCTCCTCCTTTTTGGCATCATCTTCTTTGTCCTCTTGAAGAATGATAACCGGGGCAGAGCCAGTAGTTTTGAGCAAGTGATCTTTAATGGCTTTAATGTCGGCTTGTGTATCTTTATATCGAGCCTAGACCATATTGCGGATCAGGTTCATATAAGTTTCATGCTGAATATCGGCTAATTGTCTCTGAGCCAGGATGATTGGTTGGATAACCTTCCATAGCTCATCAACATTTTGTGTGGGAGATGGTTGAGGTTGGGAGTTTTGTAGGATTTGCTTCATCATGGTTTTGAGGTCATCAATTGATGATTCCATGGAAGACATCCTCTCCGTCAATTCTTTGTACCTTAATTAATCACCTAATTTAATAGGATCATCTGAATTCCTACCAATTGTAGTTGTGTTTGGATCTTCTACAGGAGGAAACTCCATAGTATCAGAACTAAATTCCCCTTGTTCTTGGTTCTGGGACTCCCAACTGGCTCAGAGGATATCATTGTAGCCTCAGCAGTTGTTGCCTTCAAGGAAGTCTTATCTATGTAACCACTGTCTAACTGAGCCACTGTTGTAGCAGCAGTTGTAGTAGTTGCTTCACTTGAACTACCACCAAGAGTTACATGTAACTCTTTGGGTGTAACCTCCTCAATTGCTTGTGGGCTATCAGATAAATTTTTTCTTAGACTCAGTTAAATGTGGAAGTTGACTCTCTTTAATAGATGAGCGAGAGGGACTGATGAGTGTATGAGTTTTCTCTATTGCTTCAAGCAAAGGTATAAATGTGGGTAGTATTGGAGAAGTAGGTAAGGGAGTAGACAGAGACATAGCCCGGGAGAGGGACTTGAGAACAAATACAGTTGGTTCAAAGATCTCCACCATCACAAGCTCCTCTTGTTCAATTGAATTTTCTGCCTCATAGTGTGGTGTCCCTGTGATTACAACTTGTTCCTTCTGTGAGGAAACAAGAGGAGCTTGTGATGGTGGTGATCTTTGAACCAACTTTTGTGAGGAAGTAGCAACAATGGTTATAAGTGACGTTGGTGTTGTCACAGGTAAGACATCTGGGATCTCATCTTCCAGAGCTACCTTTTTGGGGTGTTTGGTGGGCTTTACGGATTTGGTGGGTTTCTTTTTGGGTTTAGCTGGTGTGGGTTGCACAACACTGGTTGTAGTGCCATGTTCACAGGAGCAGCGGGCTCAACAACATAGGAAGGAGCAGTGGTTATAGAAGTCGTCAAAATTAGCTCAGTCTCTCTTGCTTTAATTTTCAACACCTTAGGTTTTTGTGTTGAGAGTCTAGTAAAAGTTTCATGTTTAAGACTGCCAACTTCACAGATGACACCTTGTTGAAAATCAGAGTCAGAAACTTGTTTTTGTAAATAGAAACTCAACAACCTAGGGTGTATCAAAAAAGCTTTACTCTTTTTTTTAAGATTATTAAAATTTGCAACCAAATCAGAAAACGATACCTGAGAAAAGTTAAATTTTGATTTGGTTAAAATCGCATAACCCAGGTATTGAATATTTAAAGATATTTCGTGAAAGCGGTTGTTTTGGCTAACAAGCATAGTAAAAGGGTGTGGAAAAAATAATTTCATGTCAGCGGGAAATTCAGGTTTGAAGATGGTAATACTTGATAACTGACCTTCATATCCTCGCTCGATGAACTCGACATGTAAATCTTTCTTTGAGAAAGAAGTGGGGTCATCAAGGTCGTTAAGACCAAAGGTGGTGGAGATGGTAGATGGAGAGATTTGAACAAGTGTCTGGCCAATCTTTGAAGTGATGGCAAGGGCTTTTTGTTTTGAACTTGGAGTTCAGCATTGGCCCAAAATTGGCGGAAGGTATCGATATAGACTGGTGCTTTTGCGAGTAGCATGTATGATGATGTTTGAAGAACATCAATCATGGAGTGAAACACAGTATTATTATTGGTTTTTTCGAATATTGGAAGGTAGTTGTTGGGAGTTTTAATGATGAGATTCATGGTGAAAGAGTGAATAGTTAGGGTTTGGAAGAAGATGAGAGTAATGGAGATTTTTATGGAGAATTTTTGTTTTTGAAATTGAAACGTCAAGTGGAAACTCTGTTTGGATGAAACAGGGTTTATGAAGGAAAAAGTGAATGCTGACGTGGCAGCGGTTTCTAAAAGATCTTATGGCTATCATTTGTGCGTGTGTAAACTCTATTTGATAATGGATGACAGTTGTTTGGAAACCTCTGCTGGAGACCAGCAGTGGTTTTGAACAGATGAATGATCAGTGTTGAGTGTACACTATCAGAGGATAGATTATCAGTGGATTACGAAAATAGTGGTTTCACCAACAGTGGAAGTAGAACAGAGGATACATTTTCAGCAACAGATAGATTTTCATGTCAAGCAGAGGTTTTCAGAAACAGTGGTTGTGAACAGACTTTAGAGATTTATTGATAAATTTTCAATTTTAGCTATTTTAAGGATGGAATTTTGATTTTCTGAAAACATTTTTAATGCTTTTTATTCATGGAACACAAATGCGTGTTTTTATTCCATGTTTAGCATACCAATCCTAAAGATCAGACTTTCAAAGGTAGATGTATCTAATGCTTTTGTTAGAACATCTGCCAGTTGATCTTTAGTTGGAACATGATGCAGAGAAATCAAACCTTTTTCATAGCAATCCCTCACAAAGTGATGTCTGATGTCAATGTGCTTTGTGGTAGAATGAGATACTAGATTTTTGATGATGTTTTCAAAAGCTTGACTATCTAACATGAGAGGAGTCTTTAAAGCAGGTACACCAAATCCAATAATTGATTTTGAAGCCATATGAGTTGAGTATTGCAGCTTGCAGTAGCAATATACTCAGCCTCTGCTGTGGATGTTGATACTACAGCTTGCTTTTTGCTTTGCCAAGACACTAAGCAATTTCCTAGGAATTGACAACCTCCTGAAGTGGACTTCCCTGTGGTGTGACATCCTGCAAAATCACTGTCTGAAAACCTGAAAGCTTAATATTTCCATTAGCTGGATACCAGATATCAAGTGTGGGAGCACCTTTTATGTATCCGAATATCCTTTTTACAGCAATGAGATTGGACTTCCTAGGTGCTGACTGTGATCTGGCACAAACACATGTTGCAAACATGATGTCTGGCCTTGATGCAGTTAGGTACAATAAAGAACCTATCATGCTTCTATCAAGAGTATGATCAACCAAGTCATCTTTGTCATCAACAATGACTAGCTTTGTGGTTGCCATAGGTGTGCTACATGGTTTACAATCATTCATATCAAATTTATTAAGTATTTCTTTGACATACTTACTTTGATGAATGAATGTACCATTTTGCAACTGTTTTACTTGGAGACCAAGAAAACACTGGAGCTTACCCATTGCTCTCATTTCCAACTCTGCTGCTATGAGTTGTTTGAACTCTTCACACATGGCAGTACATGTGGATCAAAAATGATGTCGTCCACATAAATTTGGACAAGCATCAAATCCTTTCCTCTCCATTTCAAAAATAAAGTTTTGTCAACTTTAACCCTTGTAAAACCAATGGATAAGAGAAAGGTGGAAAGAGTTTCATACCAGGCTCTTGGTGCTTGTTTCAAGCCATACAAAGCTTTATTAAGCTTGTAGACATGACCAGGATAAAATGCATTTTCAAAACCAGGAGGTTGACAAACATATACCTCTTCTTTGATCTTAACATACAAGAATGCACTTTTGATATCCATTTGAAACACCTTGATGTTGTGGTTGGCACCAAAGACTAAGAACAGTCTGATGGCTTCTAATCTTGCTACAGGAGCAAATGTTTCATCATAGTCAATGCCTTCTTCCTATCTGTAAACTTGAACCACAAGCCTAGCTTTATTCTTAACAACAATACCCATTTCATCAGTTTTGTTTTTAAAGACCCATTTTGTGCCAATTGGACATACATCCTTTGGCAATGGCACAAGTTCTCATACTTGTTATCTTTTGAATTGAAGGAGCTCTTCTCGCATGGCTTCTACCCAACTGTTATCTTTTAGTGCCTCTTGGTATTTGACAGGTTGTGTGAGAGATAGGAAACCAGTAAAAAGACAATTTTTTGGGATTGACTTCTAGTGAGCACCCCTTCATTGATATTGCCAATGATTTGATCAGATAGATGACTTTTAAGTAGATCAGATCTCCCTTATATGGAAGAATGGAATTTGGAGGTGAAGGCTGCAAATGTGAATCATTTAAGCTAACATTTGTTGACAATTTTGAAGAGCCAACATCTGTTTGGAATGGAGGTGGAGGTATAGGTGGGAGAGATGTAAAAACATGTTGACTTTTATCCACTGTGGTTGGACTTTTATCAACAGATGTTATATTTGATGAGCTGGTAGAGGATTGATCAACAATAATTGATGCAACAATGGTAGAGTTTTCACAGTTGTTAGTAACATCTGCTACTCTGGTGGTGGATGTGGCTTTGTATTGTGGAATCACAATGTCATATCCATAGCCTTGTTGTGGAGATTGTGGTGTACCTGCAGTGTCAGTCTTGACAGACACAACTTCAAAAGTAAATTTGTTTAAATCATAAAGTTCAGCAGGATTTGCTGGAACTTTTAATGAAGAAAGTTTATTGAACTTTACATTCAAGGTCTCTTCCACACACCTAGTCCGTAAATTAAAGACTATGTAGGCTTTAGCAGCGGTTGAGTATCCCTGAAAATAACCACAATCTACTTTGGGTGCAAAGTTTGAAATTGAATCTTTTAGATTTAAATGAAGCATGGGCGACCAAAGATTTTAAAGTATGAGATCAGTAGTTTGATCTTGAACAAGGTTTCATAAGCAGTGGATTGATGTCTGGGGTTGATCAAAACTCTGTTCTGAACATATCAAGCAGTGTTTACAGCCTCTGCCCAAAAGGACAAGGGTTAACCAGAATCAGCAAGCATGGTTCTAGCAACTTCAATTAAAGTTCTGTTTTTCCTTTCAACCATGCCATTTTGTTTTGGTGTCCTTGAGATACTGTACTACCTTACAATCCCTTTTGACACACAAAACTCATCCAACTTCTTATTTTTAAACTCTGTCCTGTTATCACTCCTAAAGACTTTTACTGGCAGGTTAAATTGCTTTTCAACTCTTTTAACAAAGTCTTGCAAAATGCCTGCAGTCTCATCCTTGGAGTGTAAGAAATAAGTCCATGTAAACTTTGAAAAATCATCAACTATGACAAGAGAATATTTCTTTTTTACTTAGACTCATGATTTTTACAGGGCAAAACAAGTCCATGTGCAGCATTTGTAAGCACTGACTAGTTTTGGACTCACCAATGGGTTTGTAAGAACTTTTATGTTGTTTTCCTTTTAAACAGGAAACACAATGTTCTTCTCTTGCGAAAAAATTTTGTGGTAAGCCTCCTACAAGGCCTTGTTTAGAGAGTGTGGTGATAGTTGTCAGATTTGTGTTGCCAAGTCTCCATGCCATAGTTCTGTCTCTTTGTTAGAGGCAGCTGAGAACATACAAGCATCAGTCATTGGATTATCCTTCAATATATCAACCACATATACATTACCACTCCTATGAGCTACAAGTTATGCTTTGCTCTCGGCTATGATTTGATCAATCTTTTTAACCAATTCTGGCCAACAATCTGACAAGTTTTATTAGTGAAGAATGACCCATAGCCTTTGTCACTCATTTGTGAAACACTAAGAAGATTAAATTTCAGATTGTCAATAAGATTGACATTTTCAAATTTGAATTTCCCAGCCTGTGCTATTCCTGACCCAAGCACCTTCCCTTTTGAATTATTGCCAAAGGTTATATCACCCCCTCCATGAGCCATGAAGTCTTTGAGAAGGGCTCTATATCCTGTCATATGCCTGGAGCCTCCAGTATCTACATACCATAAACTATCAAGGTAAGTAGAAGCTACCTGCACAAAGGTAAATAATTAGTTTAGGTGGGTTTCCAAAGCCAAAATGGCTTTGGAAGAGGTCACAAACATGTCAGTCTCAAATTTAGAAGATTGAGCAGAGGTTTGAATAGATCTTTGTAACATCTGTTGAGGCCCATCTCCTATTAGATGATAGTAACCATGAGGATGCCTATTTACTCTTGGTTTTGGGGGATTTTGTAACCCTCATAACTAAGAGGTACCTTTTGGTAAACAGGTTTGCCATGTCCTCTTGGGTTCTGATTTGCAGGTGGTGCATCTGTTACCTGCACCTCTCTGGGAGCAGAGGTTTTGTGCAATGCTTTGGTAACAAATGTTTCAACAGGCACAAAGGTCTATTTAGACTTTCTTTTTGCGGTACCTGTCTTTTAGCTCTCTAGTGTTTTGGATTTATACTCATTCTTTTTCATATCAAAGTTTTTGAGATAAACACACTCTTGAGTTTTATGATTTTTTTATTACAAACTGTGCAATTTGGAAAATCAATGATCTCACCTGTTTTGTTGATGTCATAAGCTTTTAGAAGAAGACAGTTTTTAGTATCATGGTTCTTCTTTTCACAAAAATCACAAAACAAGTTTTTGTTCTTTTCTTTCTTTTTCCCTTTCTCAGACTTTTTGTCAGCAGATGTTGTAACATCTGCTGGTAAATCTGTTATGGGAATGATTCTAGCCTTTGGTGCTTTGACACCTTCAATGGTTGAAAAATCCATTGGCTTGAAATTTTCAAGGATGTCACATTCATCAGACCATGTGGGTTTGAATTGATATTTCTCAATCTCCTCAAAAGTTAAGGATCCCTCATGTCTTTCTAAAACAATTTTATTTCCATTTTTATCAGTGACTTTGATTTCTTGACCACCCAAGTTTGTTGGAACAATTTCAACCACACCAGAATCATTTTCAGGAACATTTTTAAAAACTTGGTCAATTTTCTTGAATCCTATGCCAAATTTTATGTTACTTTTGACCTGGTTTTCTAGCAAAATCTCATAACCTTTATAGGATTCCACCCACTTTTCACAAGTGATTTGGGTGGATTCCAACTACTTTTTGTAAACCTGATATTTTTCTATCATGGTTTGGAGTTGATCCTTGGTTATACTTGCTTTATGTTTTAAGCTGCTGATTTTCAGATTCTTTTTCAAGCAATTTTGATTTTAACTCTTTTGAAAGTTTTTCAAATTGCAATTTATCATCCAAAATCTTATTCCTAAGGTTTTCATTCAGCTCTTTTATGTTAGCAAAGCTATGATGAATTTATCTGAACATAGATCTTTTAAGACCTGAGGAGATACCTTAGTATCAGCCATCATGGCGCAATCACATTCAACTTCACAAACACTAGCATCCCAATAATCAGACAGAGGTTTCACATCATCATCAACACTAGCTTTTGTAACCACTATTTTATCATGAACTTCAGACACAATAGATTTAGACTCCACTTCCCCAGATTTATCAACCTTAACTATTGTATCTAGTGGCATAAAACAAAAATCATTTTGTTTATTTTCATTATTAGCAGCTAGAGCAAAGTTTTCATCATTCAAATCCTCAGGCAAGCTACTCCAATCAACAAAGCCCTGAGTTAAGAAACTCTGTTGATGAACCTCTGCCAGAGCAGTGGTTTTAGCAACTTGTGGTGCAGGTTGCATTTGAACCTGAGGATTTGATGCTTGAACATATTGAATTTGGGGAACAGTGGTATGAACATATTGCACAGCAACAGTAGTAGCAAGGTGTGCAAAATGAGCAGTGTTTTGCATATGAGGAGTAGGGGTATATTGGGAATAGTGGACAATGTTTTGATTGTTTTGAGGTCTAGGGCTAGGGTGTGTGATAATCGGTCCAGTTGATTGAGACCTACATTCTCTAGCAAAGTGTCCTAGCCTATTACACTTATAGCATTTAATTTTTGACTTATCCAGCCCAATTTTTAGCCCCCATGCAACCCTAGGAACTTTCTACCAGTTCTCTTGATAATCTGTCAAAAATCTGAGTCTACAAAGTGGCATGTCACTACCATGTAATGAATGTTGTGAACTGATGTCTACATATCAGTGATGCTAACACGCTTAACGGTATTTAATAGTTTTTGCATTCTTCGCCTTCCAATTTGGTAACTAGAAACATAATCTTGCTTAGCTGTTGTACGAGAGATCTTGGTAAATGCCGGGTTAGCTTCTTTCATCACCACATTAAAGAGGTCATACTCCACAAAGTTGAATGGCAACTCATGAACCATAATCATATGAGAAATAAGTTCTCTCATTCTAGCATTGTCAAACTTCCAATTTTGAATCGTTGCTGAATCTGATTTTCCAAGTGGAACCTTCAACTTCAACTGACCATTTTGCACAACTTTTAATTTTGGGCAATTGAAATCAATGTGCCTGTTCATTGGTGTGATTGTTCCTTCTTTAAATTTCTTGACTTTCTCCCCACAATGGATGCACAAATTCATTGTAGTTCCACCATTCGATGATACCTCACGAAAATGTTCCCAACCCTAGAAGTTTGCTTTCTTTTCTTTCTAGCGAATGCTTCAGATTCATTGATGGCTGCATTCGCTTGTTCTACACCAGCAGTTGCATCATGTACAACTTCATTGGCTTCTTCAATATGAACAACATTTGCATTATTTTCCATCGTTGGAGTCTCAGCACTTGTGAAATTCAGCCGACTCAAATGGTCCCCTATAAGAAACATTAGACATCTGCATTTAGATAGCAGAACAGAAATGTCACACCCCAACCCGCAGCAGAAAAGGTGATCGGGGCATGATTGGGTTATCATCAAAGCTCATGACATTTATTTTAACGTTTCATATTCATTAATACAATTTAATGGAAATTTACAATAAGAATTACAACATGTTCTAACTATCAATCTAAGCTACTTTGTTCTCTTCTAAGGCATTTCCTGTGTTTTCCTTGCTTCAACCTGTTCACCTGTATCATGTGTAAAAGGGTTTTTGGATCAACATAAAGTTAGCGAGTGAATCCTATGGAAAACATTTGAACAAGTTTATTTAATTGATTATGAAATGAGTGCACAACCACACATGAGTAAAAATAGATGTAAACTTATTCAACAATCATTAGATATTAAATAAAGCACACATGAACAATAATGGAACGTTTAGAGACACGCGTTGCTCAACTCGTCTCTCACGAGGAACTGATGGGCCTAATGAATGAATTGCATAAACATGATAATATGAAAGACACAACTACAAACAATATAAACTCAAAGATATACACATGAACAATAATGAATTGGTTTTGAGGCACGCGTTGTTCAACTCGTCTCCCACGAGGAACTGATGGGCTTAATGAATGACTTTCATATAATTTAACAAAATGAAATAAGTAATCACAACAATATAAACAATCTAAGTTTAGATCACGACATGGTATGGCACAAGTTTAAATAAACGAGTTAATTATTTTGTGACACATGACACACCCCAAAACGTGTAATTAAAAAGGGGAGTTGTAAGATTCACTCACAGTGGGTGCGTTCGGTTGATGATGTTGAATGCACGCGAAGTGGTTTTTAACCACGAGTGAAATTAACCTAGATAAATAGCATTATGGTTCGGTAAGTAAACGGATTTTATTAATCCATTTTAGTAAGATTGTTGGGTGTATTTTTGTGAGTTTAAGGCTATTTTCTAACCTTAAAAATGTTATTTTTAAGTATTTTTAATTGATTTTTAATTAAAATAAATAAATAAAAATAATAAAAAAATTTGACTTTTTTGACCGTTGACCTTGACCGTTGACCGGTTCGCTTGTATAATTGTGCGCTGAGTGAGGCTCGAACCCGAGACCTCCCGTACGCGTGCACGCAGCTCTACCAACTGAGCTACGTGTCTAACCCGAAATATTTCTGTTTTTAATTATATTTATATATTAGTTAGATTAAACCGAAAATCATTTATTTTTAAAAACGATTTAAATGAATCGGACCGGTGCGCTCCACAGGTCTCGAACCCGGGACCTGTGGGTTTAGTTAACACACAGTCCACCGCTGGACTGTGTGTCCAACTTGTTAACCAAACTGATTTTTATTATTCTTAAATACAAACTAAGCCTTTTCATTTATGCCGTATTAAAAAGTTTGAATAATTGTCCGGATCGATGCAGTGAACCGGACTCGAACTCGTGTCCTGTGATTAAACATACACACAGTCCACCACTGGACTGTGTGTCTAACTTGGTTATTATTCCGATTATTAATAAACTTAACATATAACAGTAGTGTCTCCGGTTCGATTAACAAAAAAAAAGACATTTTTATTAAGGCAGCGTGTGTGGGACAAGATTCGAACTCGAGACGTTAGTGTGTTTATTGTGCACACAGTCCACCGCTGGACTGTGTGTCTAACCCGAGTTATTTCTTGATTTAAATTATACTTATACATTACCGAACATCGTCTTCTTCGTCAGTCTTAACCAGGAACGATGACTGACTGGTTCGAAGTTTTAATCAGGTTTATTTAGCGTGTTTCAGTTAATTACAGGTGAGATATAAGTGAAAAGAAAAAGAAATTAGGCGAAAGGTATACCGACTGGACTCCTCTGTTTTCCGGCAGAACTCCGGCGACAGCAACAGGTTCCGGCGTCGTGTGTCTTGCAGCAGCGAGTCTTCAGAAAGTTTGAAAAAGATATGGGTGACTTCGGTATAAGCTTAGGGGGTTCAATAAGGCTCAGAAATGAAGAACCCGGTTTTCCGGCGATGTGCAGAAATATTCCGGCGAGTGAGTTTTCGCCGAGAAAGGGTGCGGTTTTGAGCGAAAATGTTTGCAGAGGTTCGATAGGGTATTTATAGTGCAGGTCGTCGATGAATTTGGTCCGATTTTCGACTTGATTCGTCGGTTATAATTTCTCCGGCGGTTATAGATGGTGTCGCGGACTCAGACGTCGGTTATAACCGATGTAGCGTTTAAGTTTTACGTTATAACTGAAGATGTCGTAAATTCTTGGCGAGATCGCCGGGATTTCCGACGACCGCGTTTGGGCGCCGGTTTTGAATTCGGAAAGACACGTTATGAATTAAATGATCTTAATAATTAACATAAGATACAAGTGGCGCAGTGGTTTAAGTGTTGAGTGCTAATTCTGTGTTGAACCGGTTACTGACCCGGGTTCGAAACCGGCAGATCCAAATTATTTTTATCTTCTTATTTTTGACAGTTTTTCAAAAACTAAATATATATTCCCATATAATAATTGATTATGTATCGTTTAAAATTATTTTGGTCATTAAATTCCCAACGAAATTTTTAACTGATTGTTCGGTTAATAAACGGAGCGGGTTTGATAAAATCCGTTTTTGACGGATGTTACAGTATCCCCTGCTTTTTAGAAATTTCGTCCCGAAATTTAAATAGTGATATATTTGACTAAAAGAATGATGGTGTTTAGTTTGATAGTTACATGCTTAGAAAAAGTAAAGGTTTAAGTTTTTGTTTGAGGCGGTAGCGTCCCTTGTAAGGGTTAAGTACCCTATTACAGGAATCGCTTTTTGTTGCCTACTGTAAAAGTATTGATAAGCAGAATTTATTCGCTAACTATGATATCATGCATAAAAGTTTGGATATGTTTGGAAGGGTATGGTTATATCCTAAGGCAAAACTTCTAATACTACAACCTACATGGAACATAAATAAACATAACAGCTAATATTTGAACATAAATAAACACAACAGCTAACATTTGAATCCACATTCTGATATCATATATGTTTGAATGGTGGCAGTTCCTCTCTCGTTTGTTATGATGGAGAGGTTAGTTTATGTAGAAATGGAACACAATCCAATCTCTTTAAATAGCAAGATGATATAAATGTAACACAAATTTCAACCAAGGCAATACTAAATCCTACATGGAACTTCTCATAACCACCTGATAATGCCTCTGATCCTTTTGGCAAGAATACTTATATATAGGAAGTACCAACGGCGTATCCACCATATTCTTGCCAAATTTTCATTGGTTTTATCCACAAGTTATGATTAGTTACCAAGAAACTACTAAATCCTACATAGAATTTCTCATAACCGTCTGACAATGCCTCTGATCCTTTGACAAGAATACTTATATATAGGAAGTACCAGCGGCGTATCCACCACATTCTTGTCAAATTTTCATTGGTTTTATTAGTGAATTATGATTAGTCCTATATAACTCTACAACCAATACAACAAACATAAAATACTGAAATGAAAAATGTCTGTGCGATCAAGGCTCAATCAAACGGAGCCGATCGTATTGCATGTACTGAAAATGAAATTGTCTGTGCGATCAAGGCTCAATCAAGCGGAGCCGATCGTATTGCATGTACTGAAAATAATAAACTTAATCTAAACAACAATCACACAACAGCCTATACATGGAACCTCTCATAACCGCCTGATAATGCCTCCGATCATTTGACAAGAATACTTATATATAGGAAGTACCAGCGGCGTATCCACCTTATTCTTGTCAAATTTTCATTGACTTTATCCATAAGTTATGATTAGTTCTATGTGACTCTACTACAAACACAACAACCACAAAATACTGATAATGAAATGTCTGTGAGATCAAGGCTCAATCAAACGGAGCCGATCGTATTGCATGTACTGAAAATGAAAATAGTCTGTGCGATCAAGGCTCAATCAAACGGAGCCGATCGTATTGCATGTACTGAAAATGAATAACTTAATCTAAACATCAATCACACAAACAGCCTATGCATGGAACCTCTTATAACCGCCTGATAATGCCTCCGATCATTTGACAAGAATACTTATATATAGAAGTACCAGCGGCGTATCCACCATATTCTTGTCAAATTCTCATTGACTTTATCCGCAAGTTATGATTAGTTCTATGCGACTCTACAACAAACACAACAACCACAAGATACTGATAATGAAAATGTCTGTGCGATCAAGGCTCAATCAAACGGAGCCGATCGTATTGCATGTACTGAAAATGTAAAATGAACTGTGCGATCAAGGCTCAATCAAACGGAGCCGATCGTATGCGGGCACGCCAGGTTCAACCGCATAATAAAATGGGGAACAGGCTCAACGCTCATAAATGGGGAGCAGGCTCAACACTCATAAATGGGGAGCAGGCTCAACGCTCATAAATGGGGAGCGGCGGCCTCGGCAATTGCATATACTGAAAATAATAAACAATAATTACTCTAACAGTCTACACATGGAACCTCTCATAACCACCTGATAATGCTTCTGATCCTTTGACAAGAATACTTATATATAGGAAGTACCAGCGGCGTATCCACCGTATTCTCGTCAAAGTTTCATTGGCTTTATCCTTAAGTTATGTTTGGTTCTATGTGATAAAGAAAAACATAAAACTAAACGATAGGAGTTGAATCTGGATCTTCGGTGAAGAGGACTAGTTGGGTATCTTCGTTTGGGCCGTCATTATCTTCGACAGGATTGGCGTTGATATTGAAGACTCTTCCTCTTGCTGGTGGCCTAGCGGTTGGGTTTTCTTGGTTTACTTGGTTAACTGGGTTTGATTGGGCTTGAGTGTTGATGACGTTAACCAATTGAGGGCATGTGTTTCTAAAGTGGGTAGGGTCGCCACAATTGAAACAAGCTCAAACATATGGGAACATGGGGTATTGGGGTTGATGATAAGTTTGGGCCATATTTTGAGTAGGGGAAGAGGTTTGGTTTTGAAAGGTGCGACAAACCTTGCTCAAATGACCATAGCGTCCACAAGTTGTACATAGTCGACAAGGTAAGGTAAGGGAATGGTGATAAAAACAGTTGTTGCATCGAGGATGAGGTCCAAGATATGGTTTCTTATTTGGGTAAGTTGAGTTGGGTGCCACTTGAGTGATTGGGATAGCTTGGATGGGTATGGCGTGTGAAATTGGTTGATTACGTTGGGTAGCAGCGAAAAGTTGCCCGTCTCTTTTTCTCTTAGGATTGGGTTGAGAAGGGGATTCGGTTTGGGTGGAGTCGGAGGTTTCAGTCGATTCTTTATCCTTCTTCTTCTCCTCCTTGAAGTCTTTGTTTCGGATTCGGTTCTCGGTAAGCTCTGTTGCTAGCTCCATTGCTGCTTCCAAAGTTGCAGGCTTGGTACTTATTACAGGGTCTTGAATCTTTGATGGAAGACCACGAATGTAGTGCTCGATCAAACGGTAGAGGGGAGTGAACATGTTGGGAACCATTTGATGTAACTCGAGGAATCTTTTGTTGTATGTGGTGTGGTCTCCTTCCTTTTGCTTCAACGAATAAAATTCATCTTCTAATTTTCCTGATTTCACTCCTTGGGCAAATCGTCTGGTCATGATTTCCTTCAACTCGTTCCAAGTTAAGGTCATAGCATCTTCCACACCTCGTTTGGCCTTCTCTGTATTCCACCAAGTAAGTGCTATCCCATATAAACGACCGGTAGCATATCGCACTTTGCGATCGTCAGGCAATCGCAATTTAGAAAGGTGTTCTCAATTTCTTAACACCAATGGAGGAGAGTAGTGACGCCTTCAGTCCCTTTGTATTTTGGAGGGTCGCATGATTTGAAAAGCTTGTAGGTGCATTTAGTGGTATTTGAGGGAGAGTTGATAATGTTTTGGTTTTCTTGATTGACAGGATTAGCGGTGAGTGCTTGTTGTACTTGGATTACAATGTTGGGTATTACGGCAACCATTTGTTGAGCGTTTTGGGATCATGGGTCGCATTAGGAATGAACATTCATAAAATAATTATAGAAAAATAAATCTACTACATCCATAGGATGTCTTGGGCTTTGCTCGCCATTAGGCCCTACATGCCGCCATACTTTACCTGTGTAATCATGTGGGCCCCCATGAATACCGGTTTTTCATATGGTTCGCACGGGTTTGCCTGGTTGCGTACACTAAAACCCGGAGAAAATCGAGAAATATGTATACAACGTGTGATATTCGGAATGTGTCCAGGTGTAGACACGGTGACACCTCAAAGTGGGTTAGTTCGAACGACGTTTGGTGTGGCATGCTTTGGCCTAATAGGTCCTTCGTACTCTCATCGTTAGTCCCCAGGTAGGCAAACTGGTCCGTTATATTGGATTTATACGAATGCCAACCTAGACAGGACGTTCCGACTACCGATACTTGTACCCTTCCAGTTACTACATGCCCGTCGCAGAACTTACTTTGATGAAATTTGAAAATTGCAACAAAATCTTTGAATAATGAGAGTATGAAAATGAATTGAATATATGAACATTGATATATGTATAATGAATATGTATATAAGCATGTATGTTTGACTGTAAATATAAACAAATATGAAACAGATAAATATCACAAGTTTGTATGTAACCACCTAATCAATTAAAATTTAGGCAGACTATAGTACAGGCTCTAAGGGTCTAATAACCTATCCTATATCCCTATAGTCATGGCTCTGATACCAATCTGTCACACCCCGACCCGCAGCGGAAAAGGTGATCGGGGCATGATTGGGTTATCATCAAAGCTCATGACATTTATTTTAACGTTTCATATTCATTAATACAATTTAATGGAAATTTACAATAAGAATTACAACATGTTCTAACTATCAATCTAAGCTTCTTTGTTCTCTTCTAAGGCATTTCCTATGTTTTCCTTGCTTCAACCTGTTCACCTGTATCATGTGTAAAAGGGTTTTTGGATCAACATAAAGTTGGCGAGTGAATCCTATGGAAAACATTTGAACAAGTTTATTTAATTGATTATGAAATGAGTGCACAACCACACATGAAAATAGATGTAAACTTATTCAACAATCATTAGATATTAAATAAAGCACACATGAACAATAATGGAACGCTTAGAGGCACGCGTTGCTCAACTCGTCTCTCACAAGGAACTGATGGGCCTAATGAATGAATTGCATAAACATGATAATATGAAAGACACAACTACAAACAATATAAACTCAAAGATATACACATGAACAATAATGAATTGGTTTTGAGGCACGCGTTGTTCAACTCGTCTCCCAAGAGGAACTGATGGGCTTAATGAATGACTTTCATATAATTTGACAAAATGAAATAAGTAATCACAACAATATAAACAATCTAAGTTTAGATCACGACATGGTATGGCACAAGTTTAAATAAACGAGTTAATTATTTTGTGACACATGACACACCCCAAAACGTGTAATTAAAAAGGGGAGTTGTAAGATTCACTCACAGTGGGTGCGTTTGGTTGATGATGTTGAATGCACGCGAAGTGGTTTTTAACCACGAGTGAAATTAACCTAGATAAATAGCATTATGGTTCGGTAAGTAAACGGATTTTATTAATCCATTTTAGTAGGATTGTTGGGTGTATTTTTGTGAGTTTAAGGCTATTTTCTAACCTTAAAAATGTTATTTTTAAGTATTTTTAATTGATTTTTAATTAAAATAAATAAATAAAAATAATAAAAAAATTTGACTTTTTTGACCGTTGACCGTTGACCTTGACCGTTGACCGGTTCGCTTGTATAATTGTGCGCTGAGTGAGGCTCGAACCCGAGACATCCCGTACGCGTGCACGCAGCTCTACCAACTGAGCTACGTGTCTAACCCGAAATATTTCTGTTTTTAATTATATTTATATATTAGTTAGATTAAACCGAAAATCATTTATTTTTAAAAACGATTTAAATGAATCGGACCGGTGCGCTCCACAGGTCTCGAACCCGGGACCTGTGGGTTTAGTTAACACACAGTCCACCGCTGGACTGTGTGTCCAACTTGTTAACCAAACTGATTTTTATTATTCTTAAATACAAACTAAGCCTTTTCATTTATGCCGTATTAAAAGTTTGAATAATTGTCCGGATCGATGCAGTGAACCGGACTCGAACTCGTGTCTTGTGATAAACATACACACAGTCCACCACTGGACTGTGTGTCTAACTTGGTTATTATTCCGATTATTAATAAACTTAACATATAACAGTAGTGTCTCCGGTTCGATTAACAAAAAAAAGACATTTTTATTAAGGCAGCGTGTGTGGGACAAGATTCGAACTCGAGACGTTAGTGTGTTTATTGTGCACACAGTCCACCGCTGGACTGTGTGTCTAACCCGAGTTATTTCTTGATTTAAATTATACTTATACATTACCGAACATCGTCTTCTTCGTCAGTCTTAACCAGGAACGATGACTGACTGGTTCGAAGTTTTAATCAGGTTTATTTAGCGTGTTTCAGTTAATTACAGGTGAGATATAAGTGAAAAGAAAAAGAAATTAGGCGAAAGGTATACCGACTGGACTCCTCTGTTTTCCGGCAGAACTCCGGCGACAGCAACAGGTTCCGGCGTCGTGTGTCTTGCAGCAGCGAGTCTTCAGAAAGTTTGAAAAAGATATGGGTGACTTCGGTATAAGCTTAGGGGGTTCAATAAGGCTCAGAAATGAAGAACCCGGTTTTCCGGCGATGTGCAGAAATATTCCGGCGAGTGAGTTTTCGCCGAGAAAGGGTGCGGTTTTGAGCGAAAATGTTTGCAGAGGTTCGATAGGGTATTTATAGTGCAGGTCGTCGATGAATTTGGTCCGATTTTCGACTTGATTCGTCGGTTATAATTTCTCCGGCGGTTATAGATGGTGTCGCGGACTCAGACGTCGGTTATAACCGATGTAGCGTTTAAGTTTTACGTTATAACTGAAGATGTCGTAAATTCTTGGCGAGATCGCCGGGATTTCCGACGACCGCGTTTGGGCGCCGGTTTTGAATTCGGAAAGACACGTTATGAATTAAATGATCTTAATAATTAACATAAGATACAAGTGGCGCAGTGGTTTAAGTGTTGAGTGCTAATTCTGTGTTGAACCGGTTACTGACCCGGGTTCGAAACCCGGCAGATCCAAATTATTTTTATCTTCTTATTTTTGACAGTTTTTCAAAAACTAAATATATATTCCCATATAATAATTGATTATGTATCGTTTAAAATTATTTTGGTCATTAAATTCCCAACGAAATTTTTAACTGATTGTTCGGTTAATAAACGGAGCGGGTTTGATAAAATCCGTTTTTGACGGATGTTACAGTATCCCCTGCTTTTTAGAAATTTCGTCCCGAAATTTAAATAGTGATATATTTGACTAAAAGAATGATGGTGTTTAGTTTGATAGTTACATGCTTAGAAAAAGTAAAGGTTTAAGTTTTTGTTTGAGGCGGTAGCGTCCCTTGTAAGGGTTAAGTACCCTATTACAGGAATCGCTTTTTGTTGCCTACTGTAAAAGTATTGATAAGCAGAATTTATTCGCTAACTATGATATCATGCATAAAAGTTTGGATATGTTTGGAAGGGTATGGTTATATCCTAAGGCAAAACTTCTAATACTACAACCTACATGGAACATAAATAAACATAACAGCTAATATTTGAACATAAATAAACACAACAGCTAACATTTGAATCCACATTCTGATATCATATATGTTTGAATGGTGGCAGTTCCTCTCTCGTTTGTTATGATGGAGAGGTTAGTTTATGTAGAAATGGAACACAATCCAATCTCTTTAAATAGCAAGATGATATAAATGTAACACAAATTTCAACCAAGGCAATACTAAATCCTACATGGAACTTCTCATAACCACCTGATAATGCCTCTGATCCTTTTGGCAAGAATACTTATATATAGGAAGTACCAACGGCGTATCCACCATATTCTTGCCAAATTTTCATTGGTTTTATCCACAAGTTATGATTAGTTACCAAGAAACTACTAAATCCTACATAGAATTTCTCATAACCGTCTGACAATGCCTCTGATCCTTTGACAAGAATACTTATATATAGGAAGTACCAGCGGCGTATCCACCACATTCTTGTCAAATTTTCATTGGTTTTATTAGTGAATTATGATTAGTCCTATATAACTCTACAACCAATACAACAAACATAAAATACTGAAATGAAAAATGTCTGTGCGATCAAGGCTCAATCAAACGGAGCCGATCGTATTGCATGTACTGAAAATGAAATTGTCTGTGCGATCAAGGCTCAATCAAGCGGAGCCGATCGTATTGCATGTACTGAAAATAATAAACTTAATCTAAACAACAATCACACAACAGCCTATACATGGAACCTCTCATAACCGCCTGATAATGCCTCCGATCATTTGACAAGAATACTTATATATAGGAAGTACCAGCGGCGTATCCACCTTATTCTTGTCAAATTTTCATTGACTTTATCCATAAGTTATGATTAGTTCTATGTGACTCTACTACAAACACAACAACCACAAAATACTGATAATGAAATGTCTGTGAGATCAAGGCTCAATCAAACGGAGCCGATCGTATTGCATGTACTGAAAATGAAAATAGTCTGTGCGATCAAGGCTCAATCAAACGGAGCCGATCGTATTGCATGTACTGAAAATGAATAACTTAATCTAAACATCAATCACACAAACAGCCTATGCATGGAACCTCTTATAACCGCCTGATAATGCCTCCGATCATTTGACAAGAATACTTATATATAGGAAGTACCAGCGGCGTATCCACCATATTCTTGTCAAATTCTCATTGACTTTATCCGCAAGTTATGATTAGTTCTATGCGACTCTACAACAAACACAACAACCACAAGATACTGATAATGAAAATGTCTGTGCGATCAAGGCTCAATCAAACGGAGCCGATCGTATTGCATGTACTGAAAATGTAAAATGAACTGTGCGATCAAGGCTCAATCAAACGGAGCCGATCGTATGCGGGCACGCCAGGTTCAACCGCATAATAAAATGGGGAACAGGCTCAACGCTCATAAATGGGGAGCAGGCTCAACACTCATAAATGGGGAGCAGGCTCAACGCTCATAAATGGGGAGCGGCGGCCTCGGCAATTGCATATACTGAAAATAATAAACAATAATTACTCTAACAGTCTACACATGGAACCTCTCATAACCACCTGATAATGCTTCTGATCCTTTGACAAGAATACTTATATATAGGAAGTACCAGCGGCGTATCCACCGTATTCTCGTCAAAGTTTCATTGGCTTTATCCTTAAGTTATGTTTGGTTCTATGTGATAAAGAAAAACATAAAACTAAACGATAGGAGTTGAATCTGGATCTTCGGTGAAGAGGACTAGTTGGGTATCTTCGTTTGGGCCGTCATTATCTTCGACAGGATTGGCGTTGATATTGAAGACTCTTCCTCTTGCTGGTGGCCTAGCGGTTGGGTTTTCTTGGTTTACTTGGTTAACTGGGTTTGATTGGGCTTGAGTGTTGATGACGTTAACCAATTGAGGGCATGTGTTTCTAAAGTGGGTAGGGTCGCCACAATTGAAACAAGCTCAAACATATGGGAACATGGGGTATTGGGGTTGATGATAAGTTTGGGCCATATTTTGAGTAGGGGAAGAGGTTTGGTTTTGAAAGGTGCGACAAACCTTGCTCAAATGACCATAGCGTCCACAAGTTGTACATAGTCGACAAGGTAAGGTAAGGGAATGGTGAAAAAACAGTTGTTGCATCGAGGATGAGGTCCAAGATATGGTTTCTTATTTGGGTAAGTTGAGTTGGGTGCCACTTGAGTGATTGGGATAGCTTGGATGGGTATGGCGTGTGAAATTGGTTGATTACGTTGGGTAGCAGCGAAAAGTTGCCCGTCTCTTTTTCTCTTAGGATTGGGTTGAGAAGGGGATTCGGTTTGGGTGGAGTCGGAGGTTTCAGTCGATTCTTTATCCTTCTTCTTCTCCTCCTTGAAGTCTTTGTTTCGGATTCGGTTCTCGGTAAGCTCTGTTGCTAGCTCCATTGCTGCTTCCAAAGTTGCAGGCTTGGTACTTATTACAGGGTCTTGAATCTTTGATGGAAGACCACGAATGTAGTGCTCGATCAAACGGTAGAGGGGAGTGAACATGTTGGGAACCATTTGATGTAACTCGAGGAATCTTTTGTTGTATGTGGTGTGGTCTCCTTCCTTTTGCTTCAACGAATAAAATTCATCTTCTAATTTTCCTGATTTCACTCCTTGGGCAAATCGTCTGGTCATGATTTCCTTCAACTCGTTCCAAGTTAAGGTCATAGCATCTTCCACACCTCGTTTGGCCTTCTCTGTATTCCACCAAGTAAGTGCTATCCCATATAAACGACCGGTAGCATATCGCACTTTGCGATCGTCAGGCAATCGCAATTTAGAAAGGTGTTCTCAATTTCTTAACACCAATGGAGGAGAGTAGTGACGCCTTCAGTCCCTTTGTATTTTGGAGGGTCGCATGATTTGAAAAGCTTGTAGGTGCATTTAGTGGTATTTGAGGGAGAGTTGATAATGTTTTGGTTTTCTTGATTGACAGGATTAGCGGTGAGTGCTTGTTGTACTTGGATTACAATGTTGGGTATTACGGCAACCATTTGTTGAGCGTTTTGGGATCATGGGTCGCATTAGGAATGAACATTCATAAAATAATTATAGAAAAATAAATCTACTACATCCATAGGATGTCTTGGGCTTTGCTCGCCATTAGGCCCTACATGCCGCCATACTTTACCTGTGTAATCATGTGGGCCCCCATGAATACCGGTTTTTCATATGGTTCGCACGGGTTTGCCTGGTTGCGTACACTAAAACCCGGAGAAAATCGAGAAATATGTATACAACGTGTGATATTCGGAATGTGTCCAGGTGTAGACACGGTGACACCTCAAAGTGGGTTAGTTCGAACGACGTTTGGTGTGGCATGCTTTGGCCTAATAGGTCCTTCGTACTCTCATCGTTAGTCCCCAGGTAGGCAAACTGGTCCGTTATATTGGATTTATACGAATGCCAACCTAGACAGGACGTTCCGACTACCGATACTTGTACCCTTCCAGTTACTACATGCCCGTCGCAGAACTTACTTTGATGAAATTTGAAAATTGCAACAAAATCTTTGAATAATGAGAGTATGAAAATGAATTGAATATATGAACATTGATATATGTATAATGAATATGTATATAAGCATGTATGTTTGACTGTAAATATAAACAAATATGAAACAGATAAATATCACAAGTTTGTATGTAACCACCTAATCAATTAAAATTTAGGCAGACTATAGTACAGGCTCTAAGGGTCTAATAACCTATCCTATATCCCTATAGTCATGGCTCTGATACCAATCTGTCACACCCCGACCCGCAGCGGAAAAGGTGATCGGGGCATGATTGGGTTATCATCAAAGCTCATGACATTTATTTTAACGTTTCATATTCATTAATACAATTTAATGGAAATTTACAATAAGAATTACAACATGTTCTAACTATCAATCTAAGCTTCTTTGTTCTCTTCTAAGGCATTTCCTATGTTTTCCTTGCTTCAACCTGTTCACCTGTATCATGTGTAAAAGGGTTTTTGGATCAACATAAAGTTGGCGAGTGAATCCTATGGAAAACATTTGAACAAGTTTATTTAATTGATTATGAAATGAGTGCACAACCACACATGAAAATAGATGTAAACTTATTCAACAATCATTAGATATTAAATAAAGCACACATGAACAATAATGGAACGCTTAGAGGCACGCGTTGCTCAACTCGTCTCTCACAAGGAACTGATGGGCCTAATGAATGAATTGCATAAACATGATAATATGAAAGACACAACTACAAACAATATAAACTCAAAGATATACACATGAACAATAATGAATTGGTTTTGAGGCACGCGTTGTTCAACTCGTCTCCCAAGAGGAACTGATGGGCTTAATGAATGACTTTCATATAATTTGACAAAATGAAATAAGTAATCACAACAATATAAACAATCTAAGTTTAGATCACGACATGGTATGGCACAAGTTTAAATAAACGAGTTAATTATTTTGTGACACATGACACACCCCAAAACGTGTAATTAAAAAGGGGAGTTGTAAGATTCACTCACAGTGGGTGCGTTTGGTTGATGATGTTGAATGCACGCGAAGTGGTTTTTAACCACGAGTGAAATTAACCTAGATAAATAGCATTATGGTTCGGTAAGTAAACGGATTTTATTAATCCATTTTAGTAGGATTGTTGGGTGTATTTTTGTGAGTTTAAGGCTATTTTCTAACCTTAAAAATGTTATTTTTAAGTATTTTTAATTGATTTTTAATTAAAATAAATAAATAAAAATAATAAAAAAATTTGACTTTTTTGACCGTTGACCGTTGACCTTGACCGTTGACCGGTTCGCTTGTATAATTGTGCGCTGAGTGAGGCTCGAACCCGAGACATCCCGTACGCGTGCACGCAGCTCTACCAACTGAGCTACGTGTCTAACCCGAAATATTTCTGTTTTTAATTATATTTATATATTAGTTAGATTAAACCGAAAATCATTTATTTTTAAAAACGATTTAAATGAATCGGACCGGTGCGCTCCACAGGTCTCGAACCCGGGACCTGTGGGTTTAGTTAACACACAGTCCACCGCTGGACTGTGTGTCCAACTTGTTAACCAAACTGATTTTTATTATTCTTAAATACAAACTAAGCCTTTTCATTTATGCCGTATTAAAAGTTTGAATAATTGTCCGGATCGATGCAGTGAACCGGACTCGAACTCGTGTCTTGTGATAAACATACACACAGTCCACCACTGGACTGTGTGTCTAACTTGGTTATTATTCCGATTATTAATAAACTTAACATATAACAGTAGTGTCTCCGGTTCGATTAACAAAAAAAAAGACATTTTTATTAAGGCAGCGTGTGTGGGACAAGATTCGAACTCGAGACGTTAGTGTGTTTATTGTGCACACAGTCCACCGCTGGACTGTGTGTCTAACCCGAGTTATTTCTTGATTTAAATTATACTTATACATTACCGAACATCGTCTTCTTCGTCAGTCTTAACCAAGAACGATGACTGACTGGTTCGAAGTTTTAATCAGGTTTATTTAGCGTGTTTCAGTTAATTACAGGTGAGATATAAGTGAAAAGAAAAAGAAATTAGGCGAAAGGTATACCGACTGGACTCCTCTGTTTTCCGGCAGAACTCCGGCGACAGCAACAGGTTCCGGCGTCGTGTGTCTTGCAGCAGCGAGTCTTCAGAAAGTTTGAAAAAGATATGGGTGACTTCGGTATAAGCTTAGGGGGTTCAATAAGGCTCAGAAATGAAGAACCCGGTTTTCCGGCGATGTGCAGAAATATTCCGGCGAGTGAGTTTTCGCCGAGAAAGGGTGCGGTTTTGAGCGAAAATGTTTGCAGAGGTTCGATGGGGTATTTATAGTGCAGGTCGTCGATGAATTTGGTCCGATTTTCGACTTGATTCGTCGGTTATAATTTCTCCGGCGGTTATAGATGGTGTCGCGGACTCAGACGTCTGTTATAACCGATGTAGCGTTTAAGTTTTAGGTTATAACTGAAGATGTCGTAAATTCTTGGCGAGATCGCCGGGATTTCTGACGACTGCGTTTGGGCGCCGGTTTTGAATTCGGAAAGACACGTTAAGAATTAAATGATCTTAATAATTAACATAAGATACAAGTGGCGCAGTGGTTTAAGTGTTGAGTGCTAATTCTGTGTTGAACCGGTTACTAACCCGGGTTCGAAACCCGGCAGAACCAAATTATTTTTATCTTCTTATTTTTGACAGTTTTTCAAAAACTAAATATATATTCCCATATAATAATTGATTATGTATCGTTTAAAATTATTTTGGTCATTAAATTCGCAACGAAATTTTTAACTGATTGTTCGGTTAATAAACGGAGCGGGTTTGGTAAAATCCGTTTTTTTTAACGGATGTTACAAGAAACTGATGGAAAAAATGATGAAACAATACACTGAACAACCAAGGAAAAGCATGAAACAATGTGTAAATACAAACAAGTGAACCCAAATAATTGTATTCGACTAAGTGTTAATTGTTAAATCTTATTATATTAAGTAAGTCAAAGATATAACAAAGTGCAAATTTCAGTTCCACCAAAAATGACAAAAGGTTTGATGTTAGGTCTGCTCGAACAACAGAACAAACACTAATACACAAACACTATTAAATTAGTAAACCATAACCATTAATATACAAACAAACAACGATCTGAACATGTTCGTATATGTTTAGTTGCAAATTGTATCATATTTTTTAGTTGAACAAGTTCACATATCTTTGATCTGAACAGGTTCGTATATATTTAGTCGCTAATCCTACCACTCCACAACACACAAACTCCAAAACTAGCCACTTTGGTTTGATTTTACGGAACACAGGGTTCGAATTTTCAACTGGTAAACATTTTAGGACTATCCGTCTTGATTGCGAAAGATTCGAGACGATCCACATTGCCGTGGGGAACGAGGGTGGTGACCTTGGGAGGACAACATCATTCAAGTGGCTCTCATCAACTTTAGGCACAAGCACCATCGTGAATTCAAGCTCCGCCCGGCGTGGAAAATCATTAGATTTTTTATTTAAATTGTGTGTGTTTTTAGTTTCGTATGTTTATATTTTGTAATGTTTTTAAAATTTATGTAATGTTTCTATTTTAGTAATATGTATTTGTTTAATTACTAGTAATATTTTTATAAGTCTTTAATATATTTTAAATATTTTAATTATAATATAATACAAAAGGTTGTGACACGTGTCGAAAACCGCCACGTTTCCACGCGTCGAAAACCGCCACGTTTCCACGCTCCGGGCCACACCGTCCGTTTTAACACCACGCCCCGTTCTGACACGTGCCACGTGTCGCATAATGCCCCATCTTCAAGCCTCTCCACACCGTGTAGTCTTAGGGTGACTTCAAAAGTGGGGTTATGTCACAGAAGAGTGGATATTTCGAACATCCACTATGATAGATGTGGGTACGAAGAAGAAACAATGGAACATATCTTTGCGGCGTGTTTGTTCGCTCGAAGTATTTGGTGGAACTTTTTTGTGTGGGTTATAATCCATATGCCTAATACCAACCCATCTCTGAAAGAGATTATTAAAACTTTACAGGAGGGCTAGGGTCGTAGCGCTAGAAAAAGATAATGTACACAACGGCTATAACTACGGTTTATAGAATATTGGCCGCTAGAAACACTAAGGGTTTTGACGGGACATTCATACTAGTCAGGAGAACGATGGAGCTCATCAAAGAGGAAGCATTTTGTCACACCCTCAATTTCCACTTGCGGAGTATTACCGCGAGGCGTGTGATCAAATCAGAATCTCAGACACTAGCAATGTCGAACGACTCTATATGATTTATTTAAACGTTTCCCAAAAACATTTATTGTAAACATGCATAGTCATTTTCAAAATTCCAAGGTTTCAAAGTTTAGCGGAAGCATTAGAATAAAGTAACGGGCGCCAACATAAACGCCAAAACCAAAATCCCAAAAGTAATCGTTAATAAAGACTCGATAAAAATGCCTTGATCAAATGCAAGTGAGTGCACCTAGCGCTCCTAGCGTCCTGAGAAACATGCAAAGAAACAAGTGTCAACATTAAAGAAGAGTGAGTTCACAGGTTTTATAAGTTCACATGTTCAGTTTAAAAGATTGGTTTTCCCCCTAACCTGGGATAACGACATAGATCCATTATTCCTAACCTGGAATAATAAAGTTGGTTCGTAAATAAGTTCAATGTTAACATGTAGGTAGCGAGCCTAAAGTTACGTCACGTAAGAGTTCGCGATCGAAGCTGACTGTTGTTGCCTCTGTGTTGCCAGGTCTATCACTGACCATGGTGAAAGTTAGGCCAAATTAATCACCCGTTGACCATTCCCGGTCGGCTAGCGCGACTAGCTCAGGTGGGGCTTGTCGGGCCCAGTAGTACTACTATAATTTCCCGCTATCTAACCCAATACTAACGATCCGAGAGTTGGTTGAGGACTTCCGTGATAAAGCTACTTAGTGACCATAACATACATTAACAATAACTTAGTTACCGAATAGCAATTTCGCATAACGTAAAAGATTGAGTTGTAGAGCGTATACATGTTTCTCCCCCTGTTGTTCAAAACCGGATAAAATAGGGGCCATGAACTCACCTTAAATTGCTCGGTTAGAAAAACGCAAAAGGAGCAATTGATGGAACCGCTAATCGCGTCCTAACATGTCAACCGATTCAAAGTTAGTGTTTGAACACACTGACACAAAACCCTACGCATAACTAACACACAGTACGGCACACGTAATAACCAATTCGAAACCATAATCATGCATGCAAAGTATCACCATACAAAATATCGACCAAATCAACTTGTCACAACACAGGATAACTCATACAACACTTAGATACACACAAACGCAAGTTATCATGTTTCAGCTTGTACACTCATAACTGGGCTGTTTTCGAGAATTTTTATAAAATAGTTCTAACGTTCCAAAAATTCCAATTTTTTTTACAGGAGGTGTCAATTAGACTTTATAATTTTGTGTTAAAATTTTCAAATCCTAAATCTTTACCAATTATTTATAAACATTTATATACTAGGCTGCAGTCAGATTCGTTGCTGTCTGACTGCAGTCCACGAGAAAAATCTTTTAAAAATCATCGTTCATCCAATTAACGAAATTCCAGTAGGAGAATTTTGGAAACTCCCGTCTCCAGTTACTGTACAGATTTCATGACCTAACCCCATACAGACTATGATATCCGACTTGATAAACAACCTGCAAATTCTGCAGAATTTACGCAGCTTCAGCAGCTGCACTAAATGGCCATTTAAAAATAGCAAACTGCCTCAGAAAAATATGAATCTAGCTCCATTTGAAGCGTTTTTAAAAAATACACGTTTTAGGCTTCAGAAAATCCACTTTTCGATAAATAATGATCAGGTTACAGCCAACTGAAGTTGGCTGTAAATGTCAATCAGCTTACTGTTTTCGACTTTATCGCATTAGAACATGTGTAAACGGCCATGGCGCTTAGTTGTATCGATTTATAGCAGGTTATTGTATCAGATATCATCTAATATATCAGTATTCATGCAAACCCGAAGCATATATCATGATCTTTATAGATAAAACGCAGCCTACGATTTTAATACTCGAACACATCATCACAACCGCAAGGATTCACATATTCATCCGAACTAGTCATACACGACAACACTTTTCATAACAACAATCATACGAGCACATAATCATAATCAATTCTACAGAAGATCATCACATGAATCATAACAAAATCGAAAAACCCTAACCTTAAACGATGACAACTAGCGAACCGGGACAAGCTTGGATTCGATCCGAGGGATGTGGGCTGTTTGCGCGACCGAGAGGGGGGGGGGCTGCTTGCCATCGTACACCACAAGGGAGTAGGTTTTAGGGTTTTGCCAAAACTTCAAGAAAACTAATCATGCATACATACGTATGCATACATAAGGGGCAAGGGGGCGGTTTGGGCTTGTCCTTGGGCCGCATGGGAGGGGTGGCGGGTTGGGTTGGGTTCGCAAGGGGGTTGTGGGTGGCGGGTTGGGCTTGTGTGGTCACAAGGTCGACACGTTCTGCGGCTCGGTTCGGTTCGGCTATTTATTTATTTATTTATTTATTTTTACAATTCGATAACACAAGGCTTATAACTAATAAATCGCGAAATCAAAGCGTGATACAATAATCTACAAGCGTCTAATAACACATAGCACGTAATCCAGATATAACTCGTTAGAATTTCAATAATCCACAAGCGTCTAATAACACATAGCACGTAATTCAGATATAACTCGTTAGAATTTCCAAACATTGTGTATTCCCTAAATACTAAAGTTAGCGTAGTTATTGCGAGCGTGTAATTTAATTTTCTTCGAATTAAATCAACGTAGGAATGAATAACAATAAAGTAGCGCGTTTAAGATACCTGAAAAGCCGGGATGTCACATTATCCCCATGTTGAAAGAATTTTCGTCCCGAAAATTGAGTAAACGCGGTTTAGAATGCAACGCACAAAAGTTCAGTTTGTTAGAATGGTACAAGGAAATCCCAGGCTGTCATATCATCCCCATGTTGAAAGAATTTCCTCTCGAAATTCAGTTGGCGGTAACATCAGATTGCTGCTCAGCTGCAAAAAGGTGTGGATATCTGCTTTTCCTTTGGTCCTCTCTTTCCCACGTGAATTCCGGTCCACGCTTAGAGTTCCAACGAACCTTGACGATCGGTATCTTGCTGTGCCTTCGAGTCTTGGTCTCACGGTCCATGATCTCGATAGGTTGTTCCACAAAATGCAGTTGCTCATCCACTTGAATCTCATCCAATGGAATGACTAGGGTCTCATCTGATAGACACTTCTTCAGATTGGACAAGTGAAAAACGTTGTGAACTCCACTGAGTTCGGCAGGAAGGTCTAACTGATAAGCTATGGGCTCGATACGCTTAGAAATCACAAATGGGCCTACGTACCGTGGATTTAGTTTGCCTCGTTTCCAAAACGAATTACACCCTTCCAAGGTGACACCTTCAGTAGGACACGGTCACCTACTTGAAATTTGAGCGGTTTTGCGTCGTTGATCATCGTAACTTTTCTGTCGATCCCGTGCCGCTGCCGTGCGGTTTCTGATTTGCACAATGTTTTCAGTAGCCTCAAGTATCAACTCAGGACCTGTGAGTTGACTGTCACCGACTTCTGCCCAACAGACCGTGATCTACATTTGTGACCATACAATGCTTCAAACGGTGCTGCCTGAATACTCGTATGGTAACTGTTATTATACGAGAATTCCACTAAAGGCAGATGGATTTCCCAACCATTCCCGAAGTCTACCACGCATGCCCTAAGCATGTCCTCCAAGGTCTGAATGGTCCTTTCACTTTGACCATCCGTCTGAGGGTGGTAAGCTGTGCTCATATCTAAGCGTGTACCCAACGCTTTCTGAAGTGACCGCCAAAAGTTGGACGTGAAACGAGCATCTCTGTCTGAAATGATGGACGTTGGCACCCCGTGCCGAGAAACTACTTCCTTAATGTAGATGCGAGTCAACTTATCCATCTTATCTGTTTCTTTGGTCGCTAGGAAGTGTGCAGACTTAGTTAGACGATCCACGATCACCCATATGGTATCGCAACCACCCGGAGTTCACGGGAGTTTAGTGATAGAGTCCATCGGATCTGATCCCATTTCCACACTGGGATCTCAGGTTGTTGAAGTAGCCCTGATGGCTTCTGGTATTCCACCTTGACTTTCGCACAAGTCAAACACTTGCTCACGTAGGTGGCTATATCCGCTTTCATGTTGGGCCACCGGTACGCGACTTTAAGGTCTTGATACATCTTATCCGAACCAGGATGGACAAAGTATCGGGATTTGTGAGCTTCGTCTATAACTAGCTTCCTGAAGTTTCCGTAGAGAGGTACCCATATACGATTCATGAAATACTAGGTACCATTGGGTTTCACTTCCCAATCACGTTCCATCTTTCCCACAGATTCGGCCTTGATGTTCTCTTCCTTAACTGCTTCTAGCTGTGTGTCGCGTATCTGTTCGAGTAACCCAGAATGAATTGTGAACTGTAGTGCTCGTACCCGATGAGGTTTCAAGTGCTCCTTTCGACTGAGGGCATCAGCTACCACGTTAGCTTTACCCGAGTGATATTGAATGGCACATTCATAATCGTTCAGGAGTTCGACCCAGTGACGCTGTCGCATGTTCAACTCCTTCTGGTCAAAAATATGCTGGAGGCTCTTGTGATCCGTGTAGATTGTGCACTTTGTTCCATATAGGTAGTGTCTCCAAATCTTAAGTGCAAACACAACTGCTCCCAATTCAAAGTCATGTGTCGTGTAGTTCTTCTCATGGACCTTCAACTGTCGGGATGCATACGCGATGACCTTATCACGTTGCATGAGCACACATCCCAATCCCTGAATGGAAGCGTCACAATATACCACAAAATCATCTGTCCCCTCTGGCAAGGACAAAATGGGCGCACTGCAAAGCTTCTGCTTCAGTAATTGAAATGCTGATTCCTGTTTGTCACCCCAAGATACTTGGTGCCCTTCTGGGTGAGAGTGGTAAGCGGTTGTGCGATCTTGGAAAATCCCTCGATGAAACGTTTGTAGTAACCAGTCAAACCCAAAAATTGGCGGATCTCTGTCGGTGTCCTGGGTGCTTCCCAGTTCTTGATAGCATCGATCTTGGTGGGATCAACGTGTATACCCTTTTCATTCACGATATGCCCGAGGAACTGAACTTCCCGAATCCAGAAATCACACTTCGAAAATTTGGCATATAGTTTCTCCTGTTGAAGTAGTTCCAGCAATAACCGCGGATGCTCAACATGTTCTTCCTCACCCTTAGAGTAGATGAGTATATCATCGATGAACACGATGACAAACTTGTCGAGATACGGCTTACACACGCGGTTCATGAGGTCCATGAACACCACGGGTGCATTGGTGAGACCGAAGGGCATGACCAAGAACTCGTAATGGCCATACTGAGTGCGAAATGCCGTCTTGGAGATATCCTCCTCCCTGACGCGTAGCTGGTGATAACCGGACCGTAGATCAATCTTGGAGTAGTAGCTTGACCCTTGAAGCTGGTCGAAAAGATCGTCGATGCGAGGTAATGGGTACCGGTTCTTGACGGTAACCTTATTGAGTTCCCTGTAGTAGATGCACATGCGGAAGGTCCCGTCCTTCTTCTTGACAAAAAGGACCGGAGCTCCCATGGCGAAGTACTGGGTCGGATAAATCCTTTTTCCAACAATTCCTGAAGTTGAGTAGACAGCTCTTGCAGCTCTGCTGGAGCTAAGCGGTATGGGGCCTTGGCGATAGGAGTCGCATGGCTCGCCAATTTGATTTCAAACTCTACTTGTCGATGTGGTGGAAGACCGGGTAACTCCTCTAGAAACACATCAGGAAAGTCACGGACGATGGGGATATCTTCAATCCGCTTCTCGTCCTTAGACTGTTCGGTGACTAGTGCGAGCAAAGCAAAAGAGTTCTTCTTCCGAAGATACTTCTGAGCTTGCATGTAAGAGATGATGTTCGTGACGACGCCTGCCTTCTCGCCTTGCACCATCAAGACTTCGTCGTTAGAGAGCGGAATACTGATAGCTTTCTTGAAACAGAGAACTTCAGCTCGGACGTCGGATAGCCAGTCCATTCCAGCTACCACATCAAAACTACCCAGAGTAGTTGTCATCAGATCAATGGTAAAGGTGTGACCCGCGAGTTTAAGTTGACAGCCGGTCACTAGATGAGTCACATCTACAGATTTACCATCGGCTAGTTCTATGACTTAAGGGGTCTCTAGGGGTTTAGGTGTGAGATTTATGTTCTTCCAAAAAGACTCAGATATAAAACTCTTATCCGCACCCCTATCAAAAAGTACAGTAGCAAAATGATCGTTAAGTGGAAACTTACCGGTGACCACATTCGAGTCGTTTCTGGCCTCCCCACGGCCTAGCGTGAATGCGCGTCCTTTGGCACCTTCTGTGCCACCATTTCCATTGTTGCCATTGTTGTTATTGTTGTTATTGTTATTGTTGTTATTCCCACCATTGTTGTTGTTGTGAAGTTGCGGGCAGTCTCGCTTGAAATGGGCAGTGCTACCGCACTGATAGCATCACCGGTTATTACCCTGCTGCTGGTTCTGATTCTGTCGTGACATAATCTCCCCGCGACAATCCTTTGCCACGTGTCCTGCTTTGCCACATCGTTGGCAGCGATTTCCGACGCAAGGGCCGTGATGATGGAGGTTACAACGATTACATTGCGGCTTTCAACCCGCATAGTCGCCCGAGTTCTGGGTGTTGTTGGCAGACTGATTGTTGTGACCCCGATTGTTGTTGAAGTTGTTGGACCGCTTCTCGTTTCCTTGTTGTGGCTGGGCTGATGAAGACTGCCGAGCAGGTGAGTCTTCAAATTTCCTTTTGTTGTCAGGGACAATTTCAGTCGCACCCCTAGGTGGCAACTTCCTTTGCTCCACCGCCTTATCGGTGAGTTTATGTGCCAGCCTAATCGCTTGTTGCTCCGTCGTAGGGTTGCTAGACATTACCACGCCCTGGATCTCAGGGACCAAACCCCCAAGATAAAACTCAAGTCGTTTAACGATGGTGTTAGCGAAATCGGGACAAAGGAACACCAGATCATGATGTCTTGCCGTGTACGCTTCAATTTCTGACCCGACCATCTTGTGGTTCCATAAGGCTTGTTCCAATTGCTGAACTCTGTCCCGCGGACAGTATTCCTCCTTGATTAGAGCTTTGAACTCGGTCCAGGCCATTGCGTTGCCGCAGCAAGTCCACGGGTTTGGACTTGTGCGTTCCACCAGGTTAATGCCCCATCTTCCAACGTCGAGGCAACATACTTGACCTTATTAGCTTCGAGGCAATTGCACATTTCAAAAACCGATTCAGACTTTTCGACCCAACGGACCAGTCTTATGGGTCCTTCAAATCCCGTGAACTTGCTCGGTTTCGCATCCAGGAACATCTTGTAGGGGTTAAGACCCCCTCCTGCTGGTGGGTTAGGAACACCTGCCAGAGCAGCATTCACGTGTTGTTGGATTAAAGCGGCCAATTCTTCAGCTGACATGTTGAGATTTCCGCGATGACCGGTTGCCATTTCAGATCTTTGCAAGACAACACAAACACACACCGATAAGTATATATCCAATATAGTTATCATATTCCACACTTCAGTGATCACACAATTTATGTCAACCCAACAAATTAAACAATCAAAAGGAACATTCGATTAAATAAATTGTAATGTCTCACAAAATACCAACCAAGCATATCAGTTTAATTATAAAATTTCCAAGTTCAAACATAAGTGGAAACAAAGAAACTAAAGGAAACAAAATGGAGATTGGCGAGACGAGTTAGTCATCTATGTCTCCATCTCCCAAGTCGCTATCACTGCCGTCTTCCTCTTCAGCATTTTCAGCTTCAACAGCCGGGTCCTGTTACGGCTCTTCTTCCTCCGGATCCTCCTCCGGGTCTTCCTCTGGATCCTCCTCTTCGTCTTCTATCGGCGCTGGAGGGGCTGGTGCTGGTGCGGGTACTGGGATAGGTGGTGCTTGGTTCTGCTCCAGTTCGTGAATCCTCCAACTGGACTCAAGAACTCTGTCTTCGAGCCAGTCAGCCCTCAGCTGCTCAGCACGAAGGTCCTTAGCTAAAATGCTTCAAACTCTCCTATTCTCATCTTGCTCTTCCTCGAGCTCTTCAGTTTTACCAGTCAGTTGACGTATCAGCCATCCCTGTGCTTCGATATTCTCTTGCATTCTCTCCAGCTGTTCCTGTTGTTTCCTTAGCACAGCTCTAAGTAGATCGTCCCCCACTCCTGAAGAGTTGACCGGTTTGACTGGTACAGTGGTGGTTGGACGGGAGAACGACTCCCCTCCTAGAGCGAGTCTTTTCCTAGCAGCTGAGCGTATCTCCACGCCACGAGGTGGTGAGGGTTTGACCATGGGTGCCTTCCCCGGCGCCCTTGATTGTCGAGATATGTCGGATGATGATGATGACATAGCCTGCTGGGTTGGTGTAGTTAGTTACGAGCTGCATATATCACAATATATATATATATATATCACATAGAACAATTGTAGTATAACACATAACAAGATATCACAGTTCGGTGCCAACTAAGTCTAGTGTCGTGTAACAGCTATAGTTTAAGTCTACTTTAAATGCAAACCTGGTTCTCTATAGCTAGAGGCTCTGATACCAATCTGTCACACCCTCAATTTCCACTTGTGGAGTATTACCACGAGGCCTGTGATCAAACCAGAATCTCAGACACTAGCAATGTCGAACGACTCTATATGATTTATTTAAACGTTTCCCAAAAACATTTATTGTAAACATGCATAGTCATTTTCAAAATTCCAAGGTTTCAAAGTTTAGCGGAAGCATTAGAATAAAGTAACGGGCGCCAACATAAACGCCAAAACCAAAATCCCAAAAGTAATCATTAATAAAGACTCGATAAAAATGCCTTGATCAAATGCAAGTGAGTGCACCTAGCGCTCCTAGCGTCCTGAGAAACATGCAAAGAAACAAGTGTCAACATTAAAGAAGAGTGAGTTCACAGGTTTTATAAGTTCACATGTTCAGTTTAGAAGATTAGTTTTCCCCGTTATCCCTAACCCGGGATAACGACATAGATCCATTATTCCTAACCTGGAATAATAAAGTTGGTTCGTAAATAAGTTCAATGTTAACATGTAGGTAGCGAGCCTAAAGTTACGTCACATAAGAGTTCGCGATCGAAGCTGACTGTTGTTGCCTCTGTGTTGCCAGGTCTATCACTGACCATGGCGAAAGTTAGGCCAAATAAATCACCCGTTGACCATTCCCGGTCGGCTAGCGTGACTAGCTCGGGTGGGGCCTGTCGGGCCCAGTAGTACTACTATAATTTCCCCGCTATCTAATCCAACACTAACGATCCGAGAGTTGGTTGAGGACTTCCGTGATAAAGCTACTTAGTGACCATAACATACATTAACATTAACTTAGTTACCGAATAGCAATTTCGCATAATGTAAAAGATTGAGTTGTAGAGCGTATACATGTTTCTCCCCCTGTTGTTCAAAACCGGATAAAATAGGGGCCATGAACTCACCTTAAATTGCTCGGTTAGAAAAACGCAAAAGAAGCAATTGATGGAACCGCTAATCGCGTCCTAACATGTCAACCGATTCAAAGTTAGTGTGTGAACACACTGACATAAAACCCTACGCATAACTAACACACAGTACGGCACACGTAATAACCAATTCGAAACCATAATCATGCATGCAAAGTATCACCATACAAAATATCGACCAAATCAACTTGTCACAACACAGGATAACTCATACAACACTTAGATACACACAAACGCAAGTTATCATGTTTCATCTTGTACACTCATAACTGGGCTGTTTTCGAGAATTTTCATAAAATAGTTATAACGTTCCAAAAATTCCAATTTTTTACAGGAGGTGTCAATTAGACTTTATAATTTTGTGTTAAAATTTCAAATCCTAAATCTTTACCAATTATTTATAAACATTTATATACTAGGCTGCAGTCAGATTCATTGCTGTCTGACTGCAGTCCACGAGAAAAATCATTTAAAAATCATCGTTCATCCAATTAACGAAATTCCAGTGGGAGAATTTTGGAAACTCCCGTCTCCAGTTACTGTACAGATTTCATGACCTAACCCATACAGACTATGATATCCGACTCGATAAACAACCTGCAAATTCTGCAGAATTTACGCAGCTTCAGCTGCTGCACTAAATGACCATTTAAAAATAGCAAACGACCTCAGAAAAATATGAATCTGACGCCATTTGAAGCGTTTTTCAAAAATACACGTTTTAGCCTTCAGAAAATCTACTTTTCGATAAATAATGATCAGGGTACAGCCAACTGAAGTTGGCTGTAAATGTCAATCAGCTTACTGTTTTCGACTTTATCGCATTAGAACATGTGTAAACGGCCATGACGCTTAGTTGTATCGATTTATAGCAGGTAATTGTATCGGATATCATCTAATATATCAGTATTCATGCAAACCCTAAGCATATATCATGAGCTTTATAGATAAAACGCAGCCTACGATTTTAATACTCGAACACATCATCACAACCGCAAGGATTCACATATTCATCCGAACTAGTCATACACGACAACACTTTTTATAACAACAATCATACGAGCACATAATCATAATCAATTCTACAGAAGATCATAACATGAATTGTAACAAAATCGAAAAACCCTTACCTTAAACGATGACAACTAGCGAACCGGGACAAGCTTGGATTCGATCCGAGGGATGTGGGCTGTTTGCGTGATCGAGATAGGGGGGGACTGCTTGCTGTCGCACACCACAAGGGAGTAGGTTTTAGGGTTTTGCCAAACTTCAAGAAAACTAATCATGCATACATACGTATGCATACATAAGGGGCAAGGGGGCGGTTTGGGCTTGTCCTTGGGCCGCAAGGGAGGGGTGGCGGGTTGGGTTGGGTTCGCAAGGGGGGAGGGGTGGGTGGGGTGGGCGGTTGGGCTTGTGTGGTCACAAGGTCGACACGTTCCGTGGCTCGGTTCGGTTCGGTTTGGCTATTTATTTATTTATTTTTTTTACAATTCGATAAGACAAGGCTTATAACTAATAAATCGCGAAATCAAAGCGTGATACAATAATCTACAAGCGTCTAATAACACATATCACGTAATCCAGATATAACTCGTTAGAATTTCAATAATCCACAAGCGTCTAATAACACATAGCACGTAATTCTGATATAACTCGTTAGAATTTCCAAACATTGTGTATTCCCTAAATACTAAAGTTAGCGTAGTTATTGCGATCGCGTAATTTAATTCCCCGAATTAAATCAGCGTAGGAATGAATAACAATAAAGTAGCGCGTTTAAGATACCTGAAAAGCCGGGATGTCACATTATCCCCATGTTGAAAGAATTTTCGTCCCGAAAATTGAGTAAACGCGATTTAGAATGCAACGCACAAAAGTTCAGTTTGTTAGAATGGTACAAGGAAATGCTAGGCTGTCACACATTTTTATGTAATCACTCAAATCTACCCTCGATTGATTGCGAGAACTGGGTTTCGCTCAAATCTACCCTGATCAAAGAGGAAGCATTTTTATGTAACGATTATGTTGTAATTTTCATTTTTGCTGAACGTTTTGTATTATTTTTCCTCATCTCCTTGTTGGGCTCTCTCTATATATACATATATAGTGTGTTTGCCGCTAGAAAAAGAATTAACCGTAGCCGTAACCAAAGTCATCGGTTCGGTTAATAATCAAATCAAACAAGGCATAAAAATTTGCTTATAAATACATGTGAAGGAGGTGTAAATACATAAAATAGATGTATAGATACATGAAATGGATGGATAAATAAATGAAATTGAGGTATAAATACATGAAATAGATGTATAAATACATGAAATTGAGTTACGGTTTGGTTTCGTCAGTTTTCGATTCGGTTTCGGTTAACGGTTCGGTTATTGCACACCACTACCAACTGTAACCTAACTTCACTAGTAATATGACCTGCGGGCCCATTACAAACATCGAGTGGATGAGTCAAACTTTATATAGAGTGGATTAGTCAAAGCGTTATGTGATGTGTTAACTATAAAAAAATGTATGTTTTGATGTATCCAGTTTAACTTAGTGTAATCTATATAAGTATTATGATTGAATAAAAAAACAAAGTAAATCGAGTTTACACCGTTTTATGAAAACTATATTTGATCATGAGATTTATATCTATTCAAGTACACATCAATATGCCTTGATTATGACGTTGAATGTAAAAATTTATAAATAACCTTGTGTATAAGGTTAATGTATCGAAGCAATTTTTGCAGATAATAATATATAAATAAGGTTACGTGTATGCACGTATATATACATTGTCCCTTGCCGAAAAAAATCAAGTTGAAAATATACGGAATGTAAGAGGGAAAAGAGTAATTAAAGAAATGAATCTTCACTTTTAGTATATATTAATAATAATATTATTATTAATCGCTTTAGAACTGTATGAAAATTTGATAAAGAAAACTAAAAGCATTCATTATACTTTTACGGTATTTTAACTTTTAATATAGATATATAATTACTAGTATACAAATTTCAATGAGCTATTACGTCAGTACTAGTACTGACGGCAATAAAAAATTTGCAATACAGGGGAGATATGTATTGAATAATTAGGATTATAAAAATGTGATTAAATATAAATAATGGATTGTGGCGCCCAACATTTTGAAAAAGTATGGAAGGCAGGAAGCCTTTTAGTTTCACTCATTTGTTCCATTCGAAAACGCAGACGTTGTGGCAAACAAGAAACTTCTTCGTTTTTTCTTGAATTTTGAGAACAAACATTTTGCATTTTTAACTCGATATTGGCCCATTGAGTGGTGGTCTTAGGAGCCTCATTCAAACCAGGTGGTGAATTTATATCTTGGTACAAATCGGGATTTGGCCCTACGAGTTGACACCGGTGGTGTGCCTGCCTGCATCTTGAGTCGTTCATAGTCCTTACCTTTAGAACTTTGAACATGTGGATATAATTGTCATATCTGAGCAATTATATAACATGGATACTCATAGATTTCTTATTAGCTTCAAGTTGAGCACTTGTATACAAATCAATTAAGAACTTGTTCATACATAAGTGTCTATAGCCTAGTGGTGTCGAGTGTTGGTTGTATGGTGTGTGGAAAGTTGTCTAGAATAACTTGTTTGGTGTTTATGTTACATATGTTACACACATGTTTATAGGCTAGCAAATGAGATCCACTTGCTTAGGGTATTTAGTGAATGGGAATACAAATGTGACCATTCACTAGGAACATCCTTGCGAACGTGGTCATTCTCTAAGAACATCCTAGCGAATGGCAGTTGTGGTTATATAAGCAACCACATTCGTTTAATCTCACAACCCTTCCTAGAATTCCAGATATTAGAGCCTAATCTTGTGTGTGTGCTTTGTAACCGTAATTGAATAGAAAACTGAAAACGTTTATTTACATCATGTTTATGTCAAGCGTGTATTCGTAGATTTCACACACTAATTCACACGTAAACACTAGAATCAATCGAATCGATATGTGTAAAGGACCTTTCAAGTTTTTTGGTTTGGATTTTGAGCTAAAACTGACGTAAAATGGTTAGGGTTGAATGTTATAATTGATTGATTAAGGTTCTTGTGTTTGTGATTCTGTGTTGATTGTTATAATTTTGTGGATTGATTCTTAGAAACAAGGTTTTTAGTGATTTTTCGATGGAAAACCCACCGAAAATGTCACCGGTGTTCTACTAGTGGTCATAGAGTTGCTAGGGATCGAGATTCATTGATTTTATTTTAAATCAGTTTCATTCGTGTGATTATTTGTTCATTTGTTAGGAAATTTGTAACTAATAGAGTCATTCGTTAGGTTTTTCTTAGCGAATAGGTTCTCATTTGTTAGGCGTTGACTCATTTCTTTAGATCCATTCGTTAACACCAATCGTTGAGATTGGTTCACTGAAAAAATCTCATTTGCAAAAGGTTCTCATTCGTTAAGGATTTCCATCCATTGACTGTTTATTCACCGATAAGTGTTTTGGTAAAAATTACCTAAACAATTAGTTAATCAAATGCGTTATGTGTGGTAGTGTGCTAAATTGTAATCGACTAAGAATTTCATTGAATAATGTAAAATTTTGAGAAGTTGGACAAATATGCTAAGAATTTGAGACAGAATATCGTATGATTTGCTAAAATACTACTCAAAATACCAGAATAAGACTCAGGATATTAACGATAAAAATAAGTAATGAAGTGACTAAGGGCACAATAAGTTACGAGGAAAGCCCTTAATTAACCGAGATCCCCGCAAGACGTAAAAGTCGTCTACCACAACCAATATTATTGAACAAACAAAAATAGTACAACTCGATAGCTAATATGATCAAATAATACAATGATCTTTAATGTGAGTGTAAGTGAAAGTGATTGTTGCGAGTAAACTGCAAGAAGAAGTGTTAGTAATTGAAAAATTGAGAGTGTGCGGTTGTGATTGATTGATTACGCCTAATTTGATTAGATAGCCTCTTTTTATAGTGTAGCAATGTAACAGGATATCCTGAAATATCAGGGATGCTAAAGAATATTCCTTTTGTGACTGTTATGAACTTGTTCTCCAAGTTTCACACGTGCGTAATAACTAAAATACCGAGTCTTCAGCTCCTTAATCATGGTAACGTTATAACATTAACCGTTTTAGCATAGCAATAACCAGAATCCCGATATTCTCGCCAGTATTTCCGCAGGATATTCATTTATGACTATTGTATACTCATTACTCATTTTCTTTAGACTCATTACTCGTTTTCTTCGATTAATCAACATCGACCAAGTCTTTCATTTATTCCATGCATTAACTTTCATATTGAATATTCATTAACGCAAACATCATGATTTTAACATAGCATCATTTCCTGAACAAATCTAAGTATCACATATTTTGAAACCTTCCTAAATTTAAATTGAGGGATTAGAATCGTCAAAACACCGAAACTCAAAGTCTAGGGACTAAAAATTCCAAAAACCCTAATTTATCATATTGTGCCATCTAGCAAGACACTAATCACTTCTTAAGACACCCATGGACACTGTTCTAACCATATTCAAGTTGTAAACACATCATAAGACACTAATCATCTCCTAAGACACCCATGAACACTTGTCTTGCCTATATTTTGCCACCTGTCTTTTCCTTTGCCACACTTCTTCTAGTGTTGACACCTCAAGAAACATTAATCACATTCTTAAGCCTCCACGGATACTTGTCTTAATCTCTTTAACCTCCCTTCACTATAAATAGCATCCTTTGATCACCAATTTCTTCACGCCAACTCAAAACACAAACAAAGTCTTGTGTGAGTTCTCTAGTTCCTAATTTGCAATCTCCTCTTGAAGGAATCCTTTGAAGTTATCCTAAGTAGTAGTAAGTTCCCTTCCTTTAGCTCTTTCAATAAACAAATAGTTTGGTAGCTTATTTTCGTCCAAACCCATATTTTTACGCATAATAAAACTACCAACGGGAACACATAAGTGTTATTCCCGTTCTGGATAGATTCTGTGTTGTCACTTTGAATGACGATAACTTGGTCAAGACTTAAACAAATGAAGTAAAATCTTATTTCATGATGAAGTACTCCTAAATATGGTTCCAACAATGTATAATACACTTATAAACACTTTTGTTTGGAACCTCAACCGTTTAAAACCAAACTAGAGCGCAAAACTAAACAATATGTAAAGATCAACAATTTTGACCATTTTCTGGGTTACAAATAGAAATATTTTCTGAGCAAAAGTTGTAAAGCACATTATGATTTAGTATATTGGAAATTTTCATAATTTTTCGATGTTGTTTACTATTTTCAAAATGTAAAATGTAAAACGAAACAAAAACAACACATAAAGCTGTAAAAAAATTATATTTTCTAAAACCTAAACGAATTATAATTTGTCAAGGGTTCTTTTAACCCATACCATCTACAAAAACCATCGTTACAAAACCTTAATGGACGATCCTTATTATTAGGAATTCCTTGTAATCATAGAGAACCTTGAGAACACACGAACTTATCATTAAGACATCAAGGTGAGTACATAGTTCCCCTTTTTCTTAAACCTTTGGGGTGATTCATATGTGCTAAACTATTTTTCAAATTTACAAATTTACTACACATGGCTTATGTAAAACCTATGTTCCTTGTGTGAAACTTGATAGTTATTACATATCCAAAATAAAATACATTCATTAACTTTGGGAAAACCGAACGATAGTATGTTGTAGCGCTATAGGTATGACGCCCCATTCCCCCTTCCGGATTGGTTTTTGTTAAGATTGAGGAAGTATCCTTTGGAATAACAGAATCCGCAATATATGTTCTAGCTTTCTAGGTAAACCCCTTTTGGGTTTACTATACTTGTCAACTCAAGTTTGAATGTATACCCTAGTGTAGGATCGTGTTGGGTGAAGACATGACTTGAAAAACACCAACTTGATATCTATGAGCCAATAGAAAGTGCGGAATCGAATCTACTAGCTAGTGAACACTTGAGTTTTATAATCATTCATTCCATAGAAATTTTGGCATATAACATTCTGTTTACAATGAATTCTAATAAGCTCTCCAAAGTTCAAGATATGAGCTCATGTGTATGACACCTTCTATATATAGACATTGAACCTTAAGCGCATGACTCCTACGTTGGTCCTCATACGCGCGTATGACTCATGTGCGCATATGAGTCCATTACATTTCAAAATTAACTTTAAATTCAAACATAAACTAAAGAGACTTTGACTAAGACATAAGCATTAGACATTATGTACTAACACACTCCCCCTAGATGATGCCGCAGTCTTATCTTTAGTCTTCAAAAACCTTGAATCCTTCATCCGAACACTCGCTCTATACTCTTTCCTGTGTTCCTCAAAGCTCTTCTTCGGCTTTTGATTTGTAAGCGAAGGTTTCTTAAATTGAAATCTTGTAATTGATGCTTTCTTTGAACGCTTAGCAATTCTTTTAGACTTCTTTCTTTCATTCTTTTCTTGTTTCTTCTCCAGTTCTCTCAAGTTACTCGGCCACATTCTGCCATAATGTATCTCGTATGCAAAGCAAATCTTTATCACTCTTTGAACTGCATGGCTTGTGGTTTATCAATGCGAGCGAAGATCTTGTTAAAGAATAACATCTCAATGTCCTTCTCCGATAAATTTACCAACCACATAGGATCGTAGACCCTGATTGTCCTCCAGCCCTTCTCATTCTCACATAGAACTATTACCGCCTCCCATGTTTTCTCATCATATTACCACCACCTGAAAGATTTATGACAACCTTGTTCCATTTCATGAAAGGGTATTGCTCGCAACACCTTCGGTCTTCGGTACTTCAATGTGATAGCATATTTACCAGTTTCTAGATCAATTTCAGTCCTAGACACTATATGTTTAGGCTCTTGCGGCTTCCAATGCTTGAGTCAGTAATGATATCGTATGATTTGCTAAAATACTGCTCAGAATACTAGAATATGACTTAAGATATTAACAATAAAATTAAATAATGAAGTGACTAAAGACACAAGCACTTACGAGGAAAGCCCTTGATAAATTGAGATCGCCGCCATAAAACCTCAGGAGACGACTATAAAAAGGTCACCTACCACAACCAATATTATTGAACAAACAAAAAGAGTACAAATCGAGAACTAATCTGATCTAATACTGCAATGATCTCTAATGTGAGTGTAAGTGAAAGCGACTGTTGCGAGTAAAGTGCAAGAAGAAGTGTTAGTTTAAAAAAATGAGAGTGTGGGGTCGTGATTGTGCCTAATTTGATCAGACAACCTTCTTTTATAGTACGAAAATGTAATAGAATATCTCGAAATATCAGGGATGTTGAATAATATTCCTTTTATAAATGTTATGAACTTGTTCTCCAAGTTCCACACATGCTTAGGCTAACCGATTTGTTTTAAAAGCAAAATAAATAACAACAATATAAGAAATCATTTAATAAAAACAAAACTCACATACATTCATCAAACATAGTTAATAAAAATGACAAACAAGTTACAACTATCACATGAAATGTAAAATTACAGGTACATAAAATAGAAACTACATAATTATTCGTCAACTGCAAATTTCCCCATATATGCTCAATTAGATCGTTTTTAGAGCATTATGAGCTTCTCTATTACGAAGTTGTTCCCTATTAGTCATATAACTTGATAGAGACGCAATTCGTTCAGTAGAGATTTGAAATGGTTGTTCATAGTCTTTAGTAGATCTTGCATGCCTCCAGTTTGTGGGCCTGTCACTCAAAAATTCAGAAGGATCATAATAGTTAGGTAGTGTTTGGTATGTAGGAATGAGAGGCAGAATCAAATGGATCATTATGAGGGAATGAAGAAAAAGTTGTTTGGTTGGTCAAAGGAATGGAATAACCCATTCCATAAGGCATTCCTTTCTCTCAAAATCATTCCATCCACCTCCCATGTTTTTTTTCATTCCATCCCCTCTTGCACCATTCATCAACAACACAACAACCCACCACCTTTGCCACCATCCACCACCGACGCCATTGCCGCCTCCACCCGCAACCCGTCACTGCCTCCGCCGCCACCCCAACAGCCACTACCGCCGCCACCATTCACCACCGTTGCCACCCACCATCGCCACTAACCACCACCGCCGCCAACGCCACTCTCCGTCACCACCACCACCACCATCAATGCCACAACCATCACCACCAACAACCACCACCTTCGCCACCTCCACCGCCACTCACAGCCGTTGCCACCACCCGTCACCGCCTCTGCCACCACCATCACTACCTATAACCACCCACAATCATTACCACCGAGACCGACCACCACCACTCACCGCTGATTTTATTTATTCATTTTTCTTGCCTACCAAACAATACACAATAATAATTTATTTCATTCCCACATGGTAACCAACCAAGACACGAAATGGTAACGATCTATTGCATTCCCTCGTCTATCCCATTACCTCGTCCATTCCATTATCTCGACCATTCCATTACCCCATACCAAACAGACCCTTAAGGTATGCGTCTCATTCATCCTCAACGATCATATTATGAATAATTATACATGCAATCACAATTTTCCCTATCAGATCCTTGTCCCACAAAAGACATGGTTTTCAAAGAAATGCAAACAAGCTTGCAGAACTCCAAATGCTCGTTCAACATCTTTTCTAGCGGCCTCTTGATGTTGAGCGAACAATTTGTGTTTTCGAAGTTGTGGACAGGTTATGGACATGACAAAGGCAGCCCGTGAAGGATATATGCCATCAGTGAGATAATAGTCCTATTATATTCCTTACCATTCACGACGTAACTAACATTTAGTGCCCGACCTGACAATACATCATCAAAAATAGGAGATCATTGAAGGATGTTAATATGATTTCACGAACCTTGTGTTCCGAAGAATGCGTGCCATATCCATAAGTCATATGATGCAATGGTTCTAAAATGATTGTTGGTTTGCCGCTTCTACCTGCATATTGCCCAACCCAAGCACTGGGACAATTTTTCCATTCCCAATGCATACAATTAATGTTGCCTATCCTTCCTGGGAATCCACGTTCTACCCCAACATGGAGTAAGCTTGCTAAATCATTATCTTTGGGCTTTCTAAGGTACTCTTGACTGAAACACAAACTAACACCTTCTACGAACTTCATAAGAGCAGCCCTTGTTACTGTTTTACTAATTCTTAAATATTCATCATTTGCATCTGCTGATGTCCCATACGCTAGCACACGCATAGCAAGAATACATTTTTGCAATGATGAAAGACCTTGCCTGCCTGTGGCATCACGTCTCTATTGAATAAATGTATAATATCCACTATACGTAGGAATAGTGGTTTTTGTATTCGGAATCTATGTCAAAATGTTACTTCATCATATGTTGGGTTCTGAACAAAGTAGTCTTTCATCAACTCGTATTTCTTTTTCATGATATCAACTTCAATGTCTCTAGTAAGCCTGAATGCACGAATTTCTTCGCAAGAATATTACCATCAAACTAACTTTTTCCTTTTCTTTTAGCAGCATCCATGCCTATTCGACGCCGACTTGTTGAACCGCCACTAGTTGGTGTTTTTGGGGTGGAATTGTCTCCTTCTTCGGTATTCACCACCTCGGCAAATGAATGTGTTGCGTCACGATGCATTTGTAAACTCCATTTCTCGTGTTTACACATAATTTCATTAAAACAGCAAAGTCACTGAACTTATTTCCAACCTCGTTCTCATAAAGCTTATGAGCAAGACTCTCAATATCATTTTGGCTCATACCACTTCTTGTTTGACGACATGCTTTCCAATACACACCAACCCACTTTTGGACACTTTCGCTGAGTCGCTTATAACAACCTCTCATTTGCTCCAAATTTCTCATACCAATCTTTTCTTTTCTGGATTTTCTTTTTAAGTTGCATCATATATTTCTTTTGCTTTTGTCCACAATGATTTTTTTTTGTTTTTACCATTAATGCCATTTTCGCTAGCCAAACACCATGCAGACATTAAAGCGACATCTTCAGCAACATCCCATTTAGTACCTCTTGGTTATTTTTCTGTGTTTTGTAAGGTTTGAAGATTTTTAGTAACTTGACTTGAATTTGAAAAAAAAGGAGAGTTTTGATAGTATTGAGTATTTGAATAATCTCAAGAATCTCCAACATCCAAATAGAAGTTTGAATTCGGAGGATCCATGAGTATCATTTGAAATCAAAGGAGAATAAGATAGAGAATCAGAAGTGAGTATGATAATAAGTTAATCTTATGCAATATTTATAGGGAAAACTCATGAATTTTAATATTTTATGTTTTTTTAATCAGATAATGTTAGGTTTTATTTTAGATAATAAAGTTATCTAAAAGATCTAAGGAACTAGTAAGATCAGTACATGTGGAAAAATAAAGATAATGCATTTTTATAAAAAAATTAATTAAAAATATATTTTTTAAGAAACTTGGTTTTTGATAAAATGTATATCCACATATTCAAAAAAAAGTTAAACAACATTGTATTTTTAGATTTTTTAATAATTAAATATTAATAAGTTATTAAAGAAAATCATGTTTTGGATAGAATTCGTTGTTATACAAGAAATATAAAAAAACATAATAAAAATCTAACCATACATTTGCCAACAAGTGGCATCTTAAAATTATTAAGTAATTCACAATCAAAGGTTGCACCATCACCTAGGCGGTGAATATTAAATACATTTTGTTTTTCACTTTTCGAGCAACCAACCCACTAATTGGTCACCGATGAATGCAACCTTAATAACTAAAACCCCGAGTCTTCGGCTCCTTAATCATTAGCAACTTTTATAGCATTAACCGTTTCAGCATAACATTAACCAAAATCCCAATATTCTGGTCGATATTCCTGTAGAATATTCAATTATGACCGTACTCCTTACTCATTTTCTTAAGACTCCTTACTTGTTTTCTTCAATGTATCTTCGATTAATCATCATTTACCAAGTCTTTCATTTATTCCCTGCATTAATTGAACAATATGTGTAAGAAATAAGTTAGTAATATATCAAGAATAGGTTTTGGATATCAAACCTATCTGTATCCCGTGACTCTTAAATTATATTCGGAATATCGGTCAGACTTCAGTTCGGAATACTAATCAAAATTTTCACCCATAACAATAAGGTTCTTCATTCACTTAAGACTTCATTAGTTAAAGGCGTTCATTCGTCCAAATCATTTGCTATGGTTTGTGTGGTATTTTTTCAAGGATCAAAGTTTACGTGTTCAAGATTGCTTACAAGATTTTAATGTATCAGCAAGTGTTTACAATGGATCGGAACGGTGTGCAATGGTTAATTTTGATAAAGTGGGCACGAAAAACAAAGCTCCGAAGCTTTGAAGTCTATAGGAGTATCCGACCTGAAAAAGAAGGTTTTAGCTCATCTAGATGTGCTTGATACAAATTTGATCATTCCTATTGAAAAAGGGTATGTTAGACCAATGCAAGAAGGAAATACGAGAAAGGAATTGCAAGTTTAACTATGAATGGTCAGCAAAAGACTGCGTATGATTGGAAAAGAAGGCTTATACTACTTTGAATTGAAAATGTGGTAAGGGAACAAACAACTTGGAAGAAGCAAGAAACAATAGTTAAGGAAAGAGTTTGATGTTTTCATGCATTACAAGAATGGAACGTTGAATTAATTGATTTTGTGATTTTGTCACCTGCTTAGTGAAATGGATAAATATGACAGCTTCTCAGATGATGAAGGTCAAAGTCAAAGATCGCTCATATAGGTGCTTGGATTTAGTCAACCATGAATGAATGGAGGAACATAAGGCTAAGAAAGGGTGGTATCAGTAATTTGGGTAAAAAATGAAATTAGTTTTCTGGTTAAGGTTGACAAGAAAGTCAATAAGTGTCAACAAATGGGAACTATCAAAACTGCAAATAAAACATGTGTGATTTGTGACTTGTATGTGTAATGATTTTATGTTTGGGTTGAATACACTTGGATGGGCCAACTTTGTGTATATGGCAAGTGTTTATGTTTTTAGCCTGTATTTAGATATAGTTTGTATGTTTGACAGTTGATTGTATGACTTGTACTAACTATTGGGCCACTTATAAGCCCAATGGCCTAGGTAGTGGTTGGAATATTTGGCGGATACTATACCCACATGTTTAGGGCGTAAATTTTAGTTTTTTTAAATATTTACAGGATTTGAACTCATAACCTATAAGTTGCGGAAATATGGAATATACCACCTACCATCAGGAAACCTTAGAGGACCCTAAACTACTCTCTTTTTTAATGAATTAGTTGGTCTTTTGCACCAATTATAGTGGTACATGAGAGACCTGGTTCGAAACCATTTTGGGCTTGGTACATCCTGGCCCTCAATCTACCAGTGAATAGAACACCAGTAACAATGGATATCATAGGCATTAATCGAATTCTCACAGCGGCCCGTTCAAGAAGGAGACCATGCAACCATGGCTTATGAAAAACCCCATGGCCTCACCTTGTTGTGTCTAGTGGGGATCGAACCTGAATCTCTCAAGAGAAATCCAGACCACCAACCACTTGAACCAAGGATCATTTGGGAGCTTAGATTTTTTGGGTGGCTTGTCCCATAAAATTCTAACTTTGTTTTGGTTGGTTATAACTTTATCTTAAATTTATAAATTTAGTGATCTACCTTAGAGATGGGCATAATCGGGTTTTATTATTACCCGGAACCGGTTCTGCTTGGATGTTATTGGAACCGGGTATGGTGTGGAACCGGGTCCAGTTCCTACCCGGGTTCACACCCAAGAATATGGAACCGTATAGAACCGGGTACGGGTATTATGGAACCGGGTATGGTGTGGAACCGGGTATGGTGTGGAACCGGTTCCTGACAGTAAAACCCGACTTTTTACTGTTCAGAACCGGTTCCTGACAGTAAAAAACCTGACTTTTACTGTTCAGAACCGGTTCCTGACAGTCGAAAAATCTGACTTTTACTGTTCAGAACCGGTTCCTGACAGTAAAACCCTGACTTTTACTGTTCAGAACCGGTTCCTGACAGTCGAAAAATCTGACTTTTACTGTTCAGAACCGGTTCCTGATAAAAAATGTTACCGTTAGAACCGGTTCCTGATAAAAATGTTACCGTAGAACCGGTTCCTTATAAAAAATGTTACCGTTGGGAACCGGTTTTTTTATATAAACCCCTCCCTACTTACCATTTCAAAACTTAACACTCACCAACATCAACTTACAAACTCACCATCAACTTACAAACTCAATCATCTTCTCAAAAATCTTGCAAAATACCTATGGCATGCAACGAAGAAGTTGTTACTGTCTTAGAGACGAAAAGAAACCCAGCTATATGGAAGAATTTTGATCGCTGTTTAATGTCCGACAGCCACGAGATGGCTAGATGCAAAGCTTGCGGAAAATTTATGAAGGCCGCAGCCAACTCAACCCTTAAGAAACACACTGAGCGGCATTGCCCAGTGACGAAGGCAAAGAAAAATGAGACGGGAGAAGGTTACGGCACCGGTTCTTCAAATGTTTGATGTAACCCGTTTGGTTTGGTGTTTTAATAAAGTTTGTGTAATGTTTCTTTCTATTGTGTTTGTTATTTTTGTGTTTCTTTCTATCGTTAGTCTCCACTTTTTCGGCTATAACCGGTTCCAAAGGTAACATTTTAACGGTATAACCGGTTCCTTCTAGAACTGCATTTCCGGGTACTGATGGAACCGGGCACTAGTGAAACCGGGTACGGGTAGGAACCGGGTACGGGTAGGAACCGGTTACTACCGATTCAAATGGTAAAATTGTGGAACCGGGTTGGAACCAACGGGTATTTTGAACCCGGAACCGGTTCTACTTAATGTCGGGTAGAAACTGAAACCGGTTCCAGTTCGGTTCTACTGATTCGGGTTCGGAACCGGTTTTTATGGCCATCTCTAATCTACCTTCCCTTTACTAATAAAATAAGAAGCCAATATGTGAGATGAGCCTTATAAATCCCTTTGACGTCGACTTTTGGGTTTTAGTGATGTGAAAGCTACACGTCATCGAAACCCTAAGTTTTGGAAAAAATGCATTATAGTTTAGTTTTGTTTTTGATAATAAGAAAATATTTAATGAGTTATTATAAATAAGTTTGAATCTTAATTTTAAGATATTTATTGAAACTTAGATTTATTAATAGATTATACTTGTTTCGCGTAATTACTTTACTGAATACTAGGTTTAGGGCCCGTGTGATACACCGGTTTAACAAGGAAACATTTTGTAATCTATCTATTCTAATTAACTTTCCAACCTATCTAGTCTAATCTAATTAACTTTTCAACATAACCTGGCTTGGTGCACAACTCCGAGTCTTCTGAACTTCTCATTGTGACTTATTTCAACCATTACATCTTCATTAATCTTCCTATTTCTCCTTAGAAATCATAAATATTTAAAAATAAATAAGTTTGGATCCTTATTCCTTATACTGTTGTAGCATACTAATGCTGATAATAAGCTCCAATTACAACTTCAAACTTGATTTGTAAGCTAAGAACACTTCACGAGTTAGATTATACCATTCCATTAGTAATTAGTAATTTAGAATCACCATTAACTTAAAACATATAACAAATACTAAATAGTCACATACCTGATTCCTTCAAAAGTATTTGGGTGTATTACCATGAATCATCCAAGCCAATATTCACATAAAAAAATAGCTACTTATCAACACAAAACAAATAATGATAATATTACAATAAGGTTGAAAAAAAAACTATCTAACCTGTCAACCAGTTTCCCCATTATCATTATCATGTTGATAAGAAAATGCTTGAATCAATGTCCATTGTAGAACAACAATTCTAATCATCACAACACCAAGAATTAAACAATTCACATAAACGTCACGTGAGAACAAAACTTTGCTGAATAAATGAATTAATGAACAAATTAAAAATAGATGCTAAACGTAATGATTTCATAAGCACATAATACAATAAATTCACAAACCAAGTGAAATTTTGAAGAAACCCTTTAAATACAATTAAAATCTTTAACAATAACAACAAATGTATACGATTAATCTTTAATCCATGGTTTCTATTCAAACCTAAAACACTATTATATTACAATCCATTAGATTTAATATGTCAAACCCTAAAAAAGTTAGGGCTTCGTCAAGAATATAAATGTTATGCGTAAAACAAACCACAATGATCGATAACACTTTAGCATCAAATCGATTTCACAGATTCAGGATTCATAAACAAAGAAAACTAACAGAGACCAATGAAATACGATAAAAAAATGAATACCTGAATGCGTCGATCTAAGAAACAGAAGAAGACTTAGATATGAAGGATTAGATCTAAGAAATAGAAGAAGACTTAGATATGAAGGATTAGATCGATCTTCAGGAATTCCCTGAGAAATCATAGTTCGTCCGAGAAGGCATTTAGGGTTTGTTGTAGTTGATGAATGATGGAAAAAGATATGAAACACGTTATTCAAGCCGGGTTTAGATCCCACACTTCTCATAGGTAAAAGTCAAAAAGTCAATAAAATCCCTGAAACTAATTGAAGGAGTGACAGGTGTCTCCCTAATGTTAAACTTTATTAGTATATATATAATATATATATATATATATATATATATATATAGGTTTAGGATCCTGTAAGAAAGACTAAAAGTGTGAGAAGGATAAGAAAGACTCTAGTGATGACATATGTCCCTATCTATTTTATTAGTTTAAGGGTACGATGGTAATTTAACCCATAATCCTAACTAAAGATATAATCTTGTAGCCGAATTCATCAGCTATTTTAGGAATTCATCATCAGTTCGTATATAACACTATACGAATTCCAAAAAACACGACAACTTTAATCGTAATACAGCCGTGGTGGTCTAACATGTTTAATGATTTTTGTTATTTTTGTAGGTATAAAAACACCATACAAGTTCCAAAAACACCATGAATTGAATCATAATACAGTCGTGGTGTTTTAGCATTTAGAATGTTCTATTGCTATTCCAGATATTAAAACACCATGACTGTAATCACAATACAATGTACATACTCTAGATGTTAAAACACCATGACTTAAATCATAATTCATTATTTGCAATGCTATGGGGTCTTATTTATGTTCATGGTGTTTTACTGTAAAATAAAACACATTGAATAACAATACAATTAAAACACCTTGTATGAACATAGAAAAAACATCATGGACTAAAACATCCAATTGAGACGTAATTTTTTTCTCTACATAAGTATAACAACATGGTACTCATATTAAAGATAAAAAACACTCGTTATTATGCTGTATTTTTTTTAAAAAGAGTTACGTATAAAAAGTTATTGACGTTTAAAAAAGGAGGAAACTTGCATGTGCATTGCATGTGAGTTTCTAAATTTAAAATGTTAAATTTACCTTTATACCCTTAATCTATAAAATTAATTAATTTATTGGTAAACACTATTTACAATTTGCCATTATAATCTCAACCATTAGATTATAGATCAAATGGTGTAGATTCCTTCTTACACTTCTCACAAAACATACCCTTTTTACAATATCCTACCATATATATATATATATATATATATATATATATATATATATATAGAGAGAGAGAGAGAGAGAGAGAGAGAGAGAAAGAAAGAGAGAGTTAGGATCGTGTGAGAAGCACTGGCTAATTGAGAAACTTGAGAAACATTTTATATCACACATTTTCCCTAAGCTTTTCGTAATATACACATATGTATAGTTTAAAATTGACTATATACATATGTGTATAATTCAAATTTTGACAATATACACATATGTATATGGTCAACTTCAAACTATACGTATGTGTATATTATGAAAATCTTAGGGAAATGTGTGGTTCATAATGCTTCTCAAGTTTCTCAAATATGGTGAACTTCTCTTAGGATCCCTACCATATATATATAGATATGGGTGAGAGTTGGCAACAAAGTTTATTTTCCTACAAAGTGTAAAAAGTCATAAAACACCGTAATGTCAACCATAAAACACATTCGAAACCAACAAATAACAAAGGAAGATTACTAAAACGCCATATTTATGGGGTTTGTGTTGTGTTTTGGATGATAAGGCTTTGACTATCGAATGACTAACAGTAGTGCGTTTTATATTGATTATCATGTTGTGTTTTATATTCATAGTTCTACAATGGTGTGTTTAAAGTTTTTATGGACTATTAGGGTTCGTATATTGTGTTTTAGTGATCTTCATTCTATTATTTGTGGGTTTTGAGCGTGTTTTATAACTTTGTACACTTTGTAGGAAAAATGACTTTGTATGTATGTGTGTATATATATATATATATATATATATATATATATATATATATATATATATATAGGGGCTCGGTTGAAATGAGAACTACCTCGAGTTGTTGTGAGAACTTTTTCTTCCCACGCGAGTTGGGCCAAAATTTTTTAGCACAAACATAGATGAAAATGTTATAAACACATCTGTAAAAAAATAAAATAAAAAAGTTGTCGAGCCGGTAGTTTTGACTGATGCAAGTCTTTTTACACGCTAGTGTAAATTTTGTACAAAGATAATTTTTTTACGCCTCATGTAAATGTGGGTGTGCGGCATTTTTTTAATTTTTTTCTGAAATAAGTGATTTTTATAACTTTTGAGAAAATTTTTTTCGGAAAAAACCTTTTGGATGGTCAAGTTCTCACAACTCAAGGTGGTTCTCATATATATATATATATGTATATATATATATATATATGTGTGGTGTGTGTACATATATATGGGATTCTAAGAGAAGTCCATCTTATTTGAGAATCTTGAGAAACATTCTGGACCACACATTTCACTAAGCTTTTCGTGATATACACATATGTATAGTTAAAATTGAGTATATACATAGTTTAAAATTGACTATATACATATGTGTTGTCTAAAATGTTTCTCAAGGTCTATGACGGTGTGTTTGAAGTTTTTGTGGACTGTTAGGGTTTGAATATTGTGTTTTACTGATTTTCACTCTGTTATTTGTGGGTTTTGAGTGTGTTTTATGACTGAAATTGTGGTGTTTTATGACTTTGTACACTTTATAGGAAAAATGAACTTTGTAGCCGAACTCTACCCTATATATATATATATATATATATATATATATATATATATATAATTTTAATAAGGATCAAAGCATCATAGAAAGGTTGAGATCTTATATTTACAACGAACCAAGTTTAGGATTTTAATTTTTTAATAGTTAACCTAGCATGCACCTAAAACCACTTCAAAACATTGGCGTAGTTTCTAGTGGGGCGTAAGGGGGCGGCTAACCCTCGAACTTTTCGCTTAGTAGCGGTGAGTATGTAGTTTTTGTATAGAAATTTTTGGGTATATACGTTTTTTCAATCCCCGGATATTATAGAAATTTTTGGGTATATTCGTTTTCGACCCCTGTCAGAAATCTTAAGCTTCGCAACTGCTTCAAAACCTTTCTTTTGGAATTGAGTCGTCGCATTCTCCCACATTTTAGGATTATTGATTTGGGTTTGACAACACCAGAAACATACAATACACATAGTTATAACGGGAGTGGTGCAAAATTTTCTTCTCTTGATTTGTCAAACGACAGAGCAAAGACAGGTGGGGGGGGTAGACTGTGTATTCGTGAAAGTTTTCTATTTATGATTATTATCACGACTAGGGATAAAAATACAGCTCTACACTTCATTTTCATCAATCTGGATATGCTCTGAACCCTTAGGAATATCATTAAGCTTATTGCAACCACCTTGGTTTACTGTGTATTCATTAAGGTTTTCTGTTTATGATTATTATCTCGACTAGTGATGAAAATACAGATCTACACTTTAGTTTCATCAATTTGGATATGCTCTGAACCCTTAGGAATTTGATCAAACTTATTACAACCCCTTCATTATCTATCTACAAGACAAGTTACATTGGCTTCAACAATTATACCAATAATCGATTTTAAAACTCACATATTAGATATAAATGCTAAATTAAAACTGAGTTTAGATTAATGACATACAATCATCAGTCATTTCTTGAGTCCATAAATAAATTTCATAAATATGATCAGCTATAAAACCACTCTAAAATTTCGTATCTAATTCATTATAACATTTAATTCCCATTTTAATACATTGAAGAACATTAGATAACATTTAACAATTTGTAAATAGTAACAAAAGTGGATGGCCGAGTGGTCTAAGCGCTAGACTCAAGTTCTGGTCTTCAAGAGAGAGGGCGTGGTTCAAATCCCACTTCTGACATTTTTTTGTTCAGTCATTAATGCCAATTTTTTTTCCCTTTTTTCTTTCTTTTGAAAAACAAAAGATTCTTGCTGTGACTATGCATATGAATTCTCCTGAATATGTGCCAGATCTCATAATTTAAACATCGGTTATCCAAGTGGACTCCCCAGACCCCACAAATAGCTTTGCTATTTTTGAGATTTATGTTGTTGTTGGTTATCCGAGTGGACGATGATGAGTTTGAATTATCTATATCAATTTCGACCAAAGTATTTGGAATAGATGCTGCTGGACGTGAGTTTGAAAGTTTACCTCTTAATGCTAAAACAACCAAATGCGTATGCTGCATCAAAATAACATCAAAGGCCATAACATATACAATGAGATTATGAGATGATCACACTATACATGTCGGATGGGCGGGTGGAACGTTGTTAAAGAACCAAAAAGCCTGAATGTTTCTCAAGATATTTACACTTTTATATGGATAAGTTTGTGCGCTCCATCTTTAAAGATTGATGAAGTCAGAGACATTCTTGACGACATGAGAATGGGCTGAGTGAGAGTTGGACGAGATATGTTAGAATCTATCTTGCTTATTCTTGCATGTTATCTGCATATCTGATGCTTGGCTGTTTCAGTGAGGTGGAAGTAGTAATTAATCAACATAATACATCCGCAACGATGGGTTTTGATGTCTCTTTATGTGATTGGTTTTTAAAGCATTTCAAGAAGTCGCGTTTATTGAAAACGCGAAGCTGTTCATGCCTTGCTATCATAAAAGAAGGGTGACCCGTGATGAATTTGAGTAGAATAAGCGTATATAGGTAAACTCTTGCTGAATTTCGTTATTCATATTTATGTAATTTTCTTTGATGACATTCTTACTCCTTTTATATAAGTATGTTCAATAGTGTCGCATTCTCTTCTTTCACAATGTTATTCATGGGTTTGGTTCATTACAGAACAACATAATTGTGTGAAACACACGATATACCTAAATCGTTTCATTTTCTTTTATCAATGGTTCATATTTTAAAATTTGTACTTCTTACATGCAAATGCGTATGTTTATGAGCATAATAATCCATCAAACCAGATTTTTTCATATATACATTTTTTTAAATTTCTAATCGTTTACCTACACACAGTGTAGGTTGTATACATAAGAGAAATTTGTTTATATTTTCTTTTGAATTACAGGAGGACAATAAACGTCGCATTTTAATTATTTTCGTTTATTTTAAAAATTTTTAACATCCAAATAAATGAATGATCCATTTTGTAAAGCTTGTTATCACAATATCTAGTGTTCTGCATAGATTCCTTCCATGTTAGTCATATTGCTAATTCTGGAACAGTAATTCTAATACTACTTTTTACGGGTCAAACTTATCATGGGTTTAGCTAACCGAGTGGCGGGTTAACCTCCTTCCATTGTTGCAGACCTTTTGATATGAGACGATTTCATTAAGATAACCACAAAGCTTCCTAGCGGAACTTCAGAAGTCCACTGATTCCAACCCATATCTTCATAAAAACCCGTTGTTTTGAGGTTGGAACTTCAGAAGTTCGCTGAACCCAACCATTGTCTTCAGAACTTTATTGTTTTTCTGTTTGAACTTCATAAACTTCATGGCTTTGATGTTGTAACTTCGATTGTTGCCGAATCACGTGAACACTGGTAATGTATGCAGGAGAATAGTGAACTTCACATGGTTTATGCCATGTCTTTAGTAAAAAAAAGAGTAGTGTATAGGTTAATCCTGTGCACACCTGCAAATATGAACTTAGTGACAGAGAACGTAAGCTTGAAGAAAAAAAGTTGTTTTTGAGAACACATTAAGAGCTTAAAGGTTTTGTTACTTGTTTGATAAAAGTTTTTGTTTCACCCAGCTCTTAAAACGAGTTACGAATTTCATCCTGGTTCCCTTACTAATGATGTGTTGTTTTTGCACAGAGAGAATTGTGCGTCAGAAGTTTTTAGAATCTTAAAAATTATAGGGTGCCCATTAGTGTTAAACGTGCTGATCGTTCTTTTTTGGGACAAAATTAAGGAAAATCCTATCGGAGCACGCGTTAAAACATACATGCGATGCTGGGTTTGGTGACATACTGAACTATGGCTATCGTTATATAGATCACCCGTTGGTTGAGCGATGGAGGCCGCAAACCCACACATTTCATCTACCGGTTGGTTAAACGAATATCACGTTATTAACAACGTGTTGTGGGGACTACCGGTAGAGGGTGAGGTGGTGTTTGGGGTGGACAATCGGGTGACACTTGGTCAGGGGGTAACGTTGTGTCTAAACTTTATTGGGGTTTACCCCCTAACGTTATGAATTAATTCGTGGGAGAACAATCAGCTCACCCTTATGTTGAGAGAAATAATGATACCTTTATCAGAAGCTGAAGCAACCGACGAAGAGTGCATTATACGTACATGTTTAGTAATATTTTATTTAATAGGTTGTACCCATTTCTTGATAATTCTAACAACTAGATAGCTCTGCACTTTTTGAATTACCTACATGATTTTCCAACATGTGCTCGACTTAGCTATTTTAGGTAGTTTGTACAGAAACTTGTGTATGTTACAACAAAGCGATTTTCTAAGCATTGGTAGTCCAATCTTCATTTTACAAGTGTGGGCGTGGGAGAGAATCCGTTGTTTTGCACTGGAGCCTGAGGACCAATTTAATTGCAACACGCCATTAGCGGCTCGGTATGTTAAATTCCGATTTAACATTTTTCAAGTATTTGTAAAATTATTTTTTAATATATAACTTTTATAACATATTAATTATGTAGGTGGCAGCATGGACTAAGTTTTGTTGACACCCCTCACACCGTCTCTGAGAACATATCGTTCTCAAATTCAATCTTTGAGGGCATGGTAATCGAATTCAAAACTAATCTAGTTTTTTCCTTATTGCTAAACTATATTTTTATAGTTCAATTGGACACTTTACAAAGGTGTCATCAAAAGACTCCCGGGCATTTGCACCAGTGGTACTCGCAGTTGGAGGAGCGCATATACATTGATATGCTTGGAGATTGTTGAGCATCATTATGCGCAGCGGGTTATGAGGAAGTTTGACATGGTCCAACATATCCCTCTCGCGATACCTATAACTATGTCGGACCATGAAAGGTTGCATAAAATGACTTGAATTATTAAAACAGGATGGCATTGGATATAACGCGTTTGTAGGGTGTATAGGCATCAAGAGCTTAAAATAAAATATAGTTTAATATTCATTGATACGTATGCATATGATTTTGGACAGATGAGTCCCGAATTTATTATTTTTGTTGGTTGTAAAATATAAGTCCTTAAATCATGAAAAGTGCACGCAATTACCCGAAAATGCCTTTTAAACCGTCTGGCACTTAAATAATATTCAAATTGAGTATTTTGAGTTTGCATAAAACATTTTTGTATGCATGTAAGGCCAAAATTTCTTCAATAACGAAATTGTCCCTTGAAAACGTTAGCTTTTAGTGTAGCCCACTTACACCATCTGAAAACCGCATCGTCGTTACACAAGGTATTTGGTATCATATCCGCATCTTGGACACAGGGTATTTGGTATGGAATCGCCCCGCTTTACTAGGCAATTTAACTTATCAAAACCATATTCTGTTTTGTTGACATGTAAATTTGTTTTTTGAGAAGTAGGTATTTGTGTTCATAAATATTTAATATTTTGTATCTAAAATGTTAACTTTGTTTAATTTATGAACAAATTAGTATCAAATTCTTGTGTAGACAATTATTTGATAATATAAAAGGTTTACAAGTAACATTTATTTGCAAATCATGGATATAAAAAAACTTAAATTGTTTGATCATATGAAGAAATAAAAAATGAAACTTTCTAATCTGAAGTCATACAGCAAGAATAGGAAGATTTCAAGTCTACAATTTTTGTCCCACTTTGCTCACATTACTAAACATCATATATTTCCTTCTTTATTAAAGGCATGATATCTGCACTCAAAAATAAATAAACCATAATTTACATGTTTCTTCCTTTGACTATAGTAATTTGGGGACACTTGTCAAACTGGTCAAAATTATCACTTCCACAAAAACATTAGCATCAAGACGTATAAATTGTACAAACATTAATGACACCATCAATATATGCAAGAATGGCCATCGGATGAATGGCTATGCTCCTAGAAATGCCATATGTGTTACGTTTTTTCACTAATAGGTCAAATGGGTAAAATATACAAATAAATATAGCTTTAAAGGAAGCGGGTCAATCACATCAAAAGTTACCAATACTGTAGTTTTAAAGCCGGTCGATCACATCAAATCTAACACAAGTAATTGTGATAAAAATTTAATCCAAACTGTTTTTATATTAAAAAGTTCTGTATTATTTTTTGCAGTCTCAATTCTCAAAAGAAAGAAAATATTATGTCAAAAGAGCACATGGAAAGTAGATAGAGATTTGGATCTTGATATCCACATGGATGTAAACGAGTTGAATACGGTATTTTTTTTTTACTTAAGAGAGCTTGAGCTTAATGTCTACTTGTTTCGTGCTCTAGGCTCTATGCGCTTTAGGCTCTATGATTAGAACTCGAGCTCTTGAGTAATTTTACCAATTCGAGATCCGGCTTGGAATCAACTCCTTTGTTAGTTAATCATTCTTTTATGTATATACATATTCAGCACACGACTTCGTGTAATCTATTTGTAATATCAAATATATATGGATCATATGTATAAGTAGTTACAAAATTGGGTGTAGACCAGCTAAACCGACCCGAGCTCATGCCATTTAACTTAAGATGTCTCGAGTTCGACTCATTTAGAGCTTCATTATCGAAGCTCAAGTTTGTTTGTAATATAATAAAATAATATTTCAAATTCGAATTTGACGTTGGCTAATTCGTTTATTATTTATTAATTATTTATAATTATTATATTTAAATGCATATATTATTACTTTACATATGTTTAGAATTATAACTAGGTTAAAACTCGTGTATTATCTAAAAGTTGCAGGGAAGTATTATAAAAAAGTTGCCAGGTAACCATGGTGGTTCACCAGTATGCATATTAGGCATATTATTCTCAGGTTTTATCTATCATCCTCATAGACAACAGATTGTTTCTTCATTCTTATCTAGCAAAAAACAAAATGTAAAACATACGTGCTTGCCGCAATACGCGGACACTCCCACTAGTATTTATTGTATAAATAGGATGTTTGTGAGCATACTCTTTTTCTCTTATAACTTTTAAAACACACTCATATGATAAAGTCTTAATATGTTGTATTGACATGCTTATTTTGTCTACGTCTTGATATAAGTTTTACTTAAAACCGTTTCAACGTTAACATATATTGGTATTAGTATCATTGGAACCGATTACGGTATTCATTTCGATTATCGAGTGCCAACACCGTAACGAGCTAAAGTGATACCAACCAAATTCACACATGCATAGCGCGGGATGATTCCACTAATTATTGTTATACTATACGTTTAGCAACACTCAAACGAACAATATCTTTTATTACTATTTTTTCTAAATTATATTTTATTAATATTATTACTTTTAACTATGTATTGTTTTCCTTTTATAACTTTTAAAATACAATATTTATAAGGTTTCTTAGTATATGGTTGTGACATACTTATCATTATATTATACACGATAAAAATTTTGTTCACAACTGAGTTATAAATAGTAATGTATAAGTAATGGAAGCATAAACATACATGTCATCAAAATAACCTCATCGTTTACTAAAGCTTAAAAGTGTTATACAATTCTGAATATTCAACAATGAATGTTCCAAAATTAATTGTGACAAACCGAACATTGTTCTTTTTACAGTTTTCTCTATGTTCCGTATAATTTCTTGGCAAGTAAGTTTGTTTTTTAAACTTTAGATTACTAACATATTCTATATTCCAATAATGTGTTTGCACTAGAGTTCAATATAAAACCGTCCCCTTGTTCAACAATCATTCTGTATTGACTCTCAATGACATGGTAAAACAATAAAACATACAGAACCCCACCCTTTTGATATTAAAACATGTTCTTTATACTAATTGTTGAATTTCATGATCAAGATCAACTTGATTCTGATTATCTAAATTGTGACCAAAGGCTCTTCGGTAATAAGCATGTCACTAACTGGGTGAAGTTGTTTCCATTTTGCACCTTGAATCTCATCAGGTAACACTCAGTCGCGTGCGAAATGTGTAGTGCTCTGTATGGAGACCACACCTCTTATGGTGCCAAGTGTATAGTGGCGCCAGGGGCTGTAAATCGTCCGCAGCTAAGATCCATCTGCTCTGTGTACGAGAGAATGACCATCATACAATGACCTGAGGAGAGGGCCACTTTGATTAGTCATTCTTATATGAGTATGAGAAAGGATTGGAAGACATGACCCGAGGGGGTACAGGATAGCTTTCTCATACGCTTAGTGAAAGGAAGGCGGAGACCCTGCAACTAGAGGATCAATTTTCAACATCGAAGGAGCAAGAACAAGCTTGTGATGCTATTCTTGCTGAAAAGTCTGCTAAACTGGATGTGATTATGAGACGACTGGCTCTAAAACAAGTAGCCCGACAAGATTAACCCGGCCCTTTTTGCCAGCAAATCTTTCATCCAATTTCTCTAAGATTATTTTATTCTACGTTAATAATGAATATATAAAATAAAGAAAGTTTTGACATAAAATATAACAGATTTGTTTTCAAGTCATAGTTAAATTTCCATCCAAACATAAATCAATTATATGGAATGTGTTAAGCTTTCATAGAAACATTTACACGTAGTGTGTACAAAATTATAAAAACTTAATAACAGATACAAAAGTTTAGAGCACAAAAGAAATTGAGAACAGGTTTGGTTCAGTAAAATTGGTTTATAGATGCGTGTGACTACAACCGAACTAAATCGAACATATTGGTTAATAAGAAAGTCTAATACCGTACAATGGGTTAATGCGGTTATTCGATTTTATTAAAAACATAATTATAACCGGTGGGTCTTACCATCAGGCTAAGTGGTATGGAATGGAGCCTGTGAGCCTCTAGGAGCTCCATTGCGACACATAGTGCCACGTGTACAGGGGAATCTATTGTCTCCTCCCAATGACATTGAAGAAATGGAATGAACTCATAAAACCTCCCTAATCATTACTCAGTCATTTATTCTTAGACTAACAATCAGCTAAGACTTATGATATAATTAAAATAACGTTAGCCCAGACTTGTGCTTAGCTTTAGAATAGGGATTTCCATTTTACCTTTCCATATTTACCTGTAATCATCTCTATTTATACTCCTTATGTATTCTGCTAATGCATATCAATAAACACAGAAATCTTTATGTTTAATATGGTATCAAGAGCCTGTCTCTAACCCTAGCTGCCGCCTCCTTTTTTTTTTCTCTGATCTACTCAACAAACTCTCTCTTTGAACAACAGCGACACCCATTCCTGTCTTCATTATGGCCACTCTTGCCCTCTTTACCACGCAAGAAAAGACCATTCACAACTCTCACAAGTTCGCCTTTACCCTCTCACCCTCAAATTATGGCTATTGGAAAGCAATGGTCGAACCATTCCTTATCTCCAATTCCCTGTTTGGTTACATCGATGGTTCCATACCCTGTCCACCACCCAAAGTTTCCGCTGATGCGGCTGCTGCTGATAACCCGAACTACACCCGGTGGATTGCAAACGACGCCCATGTCTGTATGCTTATCATCTCAACCATGTCTGAAGCCTCCTTCCAACATGTCCAGGGTACTACTTCTAGAGACGTTTGGCTGTCTCTGGAACGCGCCTACGCACTTCAAACCGCCTCACATGAGTATACCTTGAAAACCCGACTCTTGAAAATAGCCATGAAAGTCGATGAGAAAGCTGTTGACTATTTAACTCGTGCTCAAGAATATGTAACAGCCTTGGCTAACATCGGGGAGCCCCGGAAAGACAAAGATGTGGTGATGCTTACTATTGCGGGTCTTCGTGAGGAGTACAATAGCTTAAAAGGTAATCTGCTGGCTCGTAAGCCACCCATTCAGTTTAACAAATTATATGGTTTATTGACCGACCATGATTACATGATTACTAAAAACCAAGAACCACAACCCTCCTTAATACCACAGGCCTACAACAGCACCACAAAATAACCTCCCACCATTAACAACATCCAATCTCAACTCCAAAATCTTCAACTGCTTGCTGCTCAACTTGGTTATCAACTACAGCCTGTTCCACCAACCAGCTGTCCCTAGCCTTCAGCCCACAACCCCAAGCTTACTTTGCCCACGGTCTTACAACAACAACCGTGGCAATCGACGTGGTACTTATCGTGGCAACTCACGTACAAATTCAAATCGGGGCCGTGACAATTCTAGTAACAATAGACAATTTTCTTGGGCTGCTACACAAAACACTGTTTTTGGCCATTGTAACAGGTGCGGAATCGGTCACTTACCAACTCAATGCCCCAATCAGGCTGGTCCCTCTAGGCAACCTTCTCAGGCCAATTTTGCTGCCTTTTCAGATACCAGCTCACAATATGATGTCATTTGGAAGCCCGGCACTAGAGCCAATGATCATGCCTCCCCGGATTTGGCAAGTCTTGACAACTCTGAACCTTATCAAGGTAATGATTCTCTCCATGTTGGCGACGATATACCCCTTCCCATCTTTCATATTGGTTTTTCAAAAATTTACACACCACACAAAACCTTTAATATCTCTAATATTCTTCATGTTCCTGCCCTAAAACAAAATCTCCTTTCTGTTCAAAAATTTTGCTCAGATAATGATGTTTTCTTTGAGTTTCATGCTTCTTTTTTTGTTGTGAAGGACGAGTCTACACGCACTATCCTTCTAAGAGGACCAAGTGAGTAAGGCCTTTATTCCATCCGCCTTCCTACATTCAAGTCTCTTCCTAAAGTCACCTTCATAGCAACAAAAGAGTCCTCCACCATTTGGCACCATCGTCTTGGACACCTGCATCTTCGTGTTTTTCAATCACTTATTTCTAGTTGTTCTTTACCTGTTTCCACCAAATTATCATCCTGCTTATGTACTTTATGTCAGTTGGGAAAATCATCCAAACTGTCTTTAAAACTTTCTACTTTTCAAAGCAATAATATTTTGGATTTAGTTTATTGTGATGTTTGGGGTCCCTCACCCACTTTATCTCTTGATGGTTATCGTTTTTTCCTTTTATGTGTTGATCATCACTCTCGCTATATGTGGTTTTAATCCATTAGCACACAAGTCTGATGTTTACACAATTTTTAAACAATTTTACACATGGTCGAACGTCAATTTAATACTAAACTAAAAAGTGTGCAAACCGATTGGGGTGGTGAATTTCAGAATCTAACTCCATTTTTTAACTCGCTTGGCATCATTCATCGTCGTTCATGCCCTCACACAAGCGAGCAAAACCGAATTGTTGAACGTCATCATCGTCATGTTGTGGAAACTGGGCTTGCACTTCTAGCCCACTCCAATCTTCCACTACGATTTTGGCGGTTTGCTTTTGACACTGCTACCTATCTCATAAACCGTCTACCTTCTCGGGTGTCCTCTAACATGTCTCCCTATCAACATGTTTTCAAGCATAAACCTGATTACTCATTTCTTCGGGGTTTTTGGTTGCCAATGTTTTCCATATCTTCGTCCTTACAATTGTCATAAAATTGACTTCCGCTCCACTCCATGCATCTTTCTTGGCTATAGCCCTGACCACCATGGTTTCCGGTGTTTTGACCCGGTCTCCGAACGTGTCTATGTCGCACGTCATGTTCGTTCTAATGAACATTTTTTCCATCCCATACACCACCACCACCTGCCCCACCTCCTCCATCCTACACTTCCATCTTCCAGTCCCCACCACCCAACCTGTCCAACTCCAAAAATAACCCTACTTCCACAGTTTCTAGTCCAAACACTAACCAGCTCTCTTCTGCTCCTACACCCATGCCTTCTCAACCAGCTGACCTAGTCCAGCCCACACACTTCGGTTCCTCTTCTGAACAGGCTCCAGCAGAACCGACCACATCAGTCCTGAACCCACCTACTAATGCTACCCAATCTGCCCAACCTGACTCTCCCACTCGACCTCGCCCAGCTCATCTTCGTCCTAACCCAAAGCGTCCCAACCGCTTTAACCCATCAGCCTATTACACAACCACTTCCCCTGATTAACTCACTGAACCCACTTCCTTTACCGTCGCTAACAAGTCTTCGGAGTGGCGTCATGCCATGAACGAAGAGTTTCATGCACTTAATAAAAACGGGACGTCGTCATTAGTTCCTTATGTTGATAATTCTAATGTGGTTGATTGTAAGTGGGTGTACATGTTAAAGAGGGATGCACAAGGCAAAGTGACTCGCTACAAAGCTCTTCTTGTAGCCAAAGGGTTTCATCAACAGGCTGGGGTTGACTATCATGAGACTTTCAGTCAAGTAAGGCCACTACCATTCGAGTTGTTCTATCACTGGCTGTCACTCACAAATGGGCCCTACGCCAACTGGATGTTCAGAATGCATTCCTCATGGTGATCTTCAAGAAACGGTTTACATGAGACAGCCACAGGACTTTGTTGATCCCTCCAAGCAACATCATGTTTGTCTCCTTCATAAGTCTCTATACGGACTCAAACAAGCTCCTCGGGCCTGGTTCCATAGGCTATCCACTGCTCTTCAACAGCTTGGTTTTCATGGGTCCAACGCAGATCCGTCTTTGTTCATTCTCAACTCACGAGGTACAATTATTTATACTTTGGTCTATGTTGATGATATCATCATCATCACTGGGAACAACAGTCAGGCCGTTGATCACATCATTCAGAGTATAAGCTCTTCGTTCGCTGTAAAAGATTTGGGCTATCTTCATTACTTTTTTTGGGCATTGAAGTCATTCGCCATGGTCTTGATCTTATTCTATCTCAAAAGAAATACATCTGGGACACTTTACAACGTTCAGGGTTATCTGACTTCAAACCGGTCAATTCACCTATGAGTACGTCTCAGGTTCTTATGCCTGATGATAGTCCCTTGATGCCTGACCCAGGTTGTTGGAGCCTTGCAGTACGCTACTTTGACCCTCCTGATATTGCCTTCTCTGTTAACAAAGTCTGCCAGTTTATGCATGCACCCGCTGAGAACCACTGGACAACATTCAAACGAATCCTGAGATACCTAAAGGGTACCACTGACTTGGGTTTACGCATTCGTCATGACTTGGGCTCTATTCTTCATGCCTTTACAAATGCTCACTGGACCAACTCGGTACAGGCATACTCTGACTCTGATTAGACCAGGTACCCCGTTGACCGTCGTTCCACGGGGGGATTTGCTATCTATCTTGGATCGAATCTTGTTTCCTGGATAGCCCGAAAACAACACACTGTGTCTCGCTCATCGACTGAATCAGAATACAAAGCCCTTGCTGATGCAGTTGCAGAATTGATTTGGTTAAAGACCCTTCTTCGTGAACTTGGTATTGCTAAAAAATACTCCCCCACTCTTTGGTGTGATAACTTAGGAGCCACCTACCTTTCGGCTAATCCAGTTTTTCATGCTTGCACAAAACATGTTGAAGTGGACTATCACTTTGTTTGTGAATAGGTGGCTCAAGGTAATCTGCATGTCAAATTCATAGCTACTAATGATCAGATCGCGGACGTCTTCACCAAGCCGTTATCTTCTCAGCAGTTCCAGTTCTTACGGTCCAAGTTGCAGGTCGTTCCCCACCCTCCACTTGCGGGGGATATTAGACTAACAATCAGCCCTAACAATGAGCCGGGACTTATGATAATTAGAATAATGTTAGCCTAGACTTATACTTAGCTTTAGAATAGGGATTTCCATATTTACCTTTCCATATTTATCTGTAATCATCTCTATTTATACTCCTTATGTATTATGCTAACGCACATCAATAAAACACAGAAATCTTTATGTTTAATATTTATGAACTTAAATAAGGAATTAAAATAAAAAAACACAATTAAATATAAAAGATATGGGTGGGGGGTTGGGTCCAATTGACAAAGCCAATCGGAGTTAAGATGTTGCTTCCCTTAAGGTCAAAGTTGCGAGGATATCATGTAATTTAAGTCCTTCAAAAAAAAAAAATATATAAAAGATATGATTAAAACATACATAACTGAAACCAAACTGAGTGTTCTGGATGTTTTTGTACGCATTGGAATTGGTTAAATCGTACTATATAACAACTATATAATCATGTCATTATGTGTAAGATATCAAAGATAACACCATACATTCAAACAAAAACCATAGAGAAACAGTTTGCGAAATTGCAACCCAGGAACTAGCCATATGGAATCCAAAACTTTATGAAGACATTCGGACTGCAAACAAAGTTTAATTCTTCTATAAATATGATACTTTTCTTCTTGCAGGGTCACCTAAGTTTTCTGAGTGATAAGTGTGGTCGAGCTCGGACTCGGCTTGACTCGTTTGCACTCCTACCGAGGATCCACCTAATTGCTATCTTTGTCACCTGGTCGCCTAAAAGTGTTTTTATTCTACTCAGTTAGTTGCAAATTTAAAATTGTGTTTACTTATGTCACATGTTAGATCCCGAACCTTCTTATAGTATCTAGCAGGGATGTGTGTCGCATAGCTTGGGTAACAACAAAAATAATGATATTATAGATTTTCTTTTTCTTTTTTATTTTAATCCGTGTTGTTTTTAATCCTAATCGTTTACTGAAACCTACTCGAAACCACCCGACCTGAGCTCAAATATGGAACCCGATTCATAGCCACCCAAATTAACTATCATGAAGCCATCTGAATTTACTGTCCTATATGAAAACTTAAATTAACTACAGACCTATATTAAAGAATTTCCCACTCCAAACAGTGGCGGATCTAGAAAACTTTCATAGGGGTAACGTTTTAAAAGAGAGGGTAACGAAATCGAAAAAACGTCAAATTTTTTCAAAATTTACACTACCGCGGAACGCCAAGGGGCTTATTATTATGTTGTACATCCGCCCCTGACTCAAATACTTATAAACTTTCATATATGAAAACTTACATTAACCGTGTATTTGATTTCCTTCGTGTTATGCATAAGGCCTTAAGAGCTATATATCACTCAGAAAAAAACACATAAAAAGAAAAATTGCTTGCTTGCTTTTCCAAAAGGAATATGAAATATACATTGATTCAAGTTGCTTAAGGTCCCAACGATCAATGGTTCCTGATTATACATCCACTCATCTTTTATTCTATGCAAGCAACCTACATTACAGTTGGAATCAACATCAGCCACCACTGTAGACATACATCCCCGCCTCTGCCTAACATGGATTGTTACATCAACAACCAACAGGTGACAAAATTATATTTAGAGTAGATTACACGTTTTGTCCTTTAACTTTACACCAACTTGCATGATGTGTCCTTTATCTTTAGAAATTACAGAGTGTCCTTTATTTGAAACTTTGCACACCATAAGTCTTTACACTAACCTCCATTCATTTTCTTAGTTAACACCAGTCATGTGCCCCTCTCGTGAGGGGCAAAACTGTTACTTTATAATTTTTATGTAATCATATTTATTGTCCTTCAAAAAAACCCTCTGGTTTATATATTCAGGATCTCATTAAAGTGCATTTTGTTTACATTCTAGGTTCTTAAATTTAAGAGTCTATGAAAAGTTTTCCACTTGTTTCGTTTTGTTAAAAAACAACATTTCCAACTATTTTGTTTAGATTTATGTTTAAGAGATGATAGTTTCAACAATATTCATCGAGTCAGCGGCTAGACATGTCTAATAAAAACGATAATCTAATGGGTTCATTTCAATTTCGATTTCTGATTCCTCATGTATTTTCTAATTGTGGATTTTATTTTCATCTAGGTTTGAAGAAATGATTCTGAAAGAGGTTTCATGGAGTTTGTGAGGCAAATAAAATGGTGGAGGTAGGTTCTTTGATTTTTTAGGTTGTTACTGAAATAAAATGGTTAATTGACTTGAGTACAGATGATGAAAATGAAATAAAATGGTTAATTGATTTGGTTTTTTGGAACATGGACTTTCTGTTGTTTTAACAATAAAGTCTAATATGGTTGTTTGAACAATATGGTATTTAAATGACAGTTTGACAATATCATTTGGTTGTTTGACTTTTGGATAGTTTTGAGTAGTTTTTAAATTTTGTTGTCTGCAAGTTTTGATCACACAATGTGAGCTATTGACAACAAGTATTTAACAAATAAATTGCATACACCAAACATGAATTTCATGAAACTTGAAAGTTTTGAAGTTTAGAGGTTTTGAAGCCTCCGAATTAATAAAAAAAAACCTAATTTGATGAATGGTGCTGCATATATATTAACCCGTGATGTTTTTTAAAGGACAATACATGTAATTTACATTAAAATGATATAGTGAGAGTTTTGTCCTTCACATGAGGGCACATGCTGGCCTTAACTAAGAAAATGAAAGGAGGTTGGCGTAAAGGAGTTGTGGTGTGCAAAAGTTTCAAATAAAGGACACTCGGTGTCATTTCTAAAGATAAAGGACACATGGTGCAAGTTGGTATAAAGTTAAAGGACAAAACGTGTAATTTACTCTTATATTTAAGATAGATTACAAACAAAAAGAAATCCAACTTCATATATGCAAATAACTATTTGAAACAAAATTATTGCATCACTAACACCACCTTTCCATTGCCACCAGATTCAAAGAGACAGGCAAAACAAGTGCAATCATACAGTCTGAGCCCATCATCACTCTTGGCGAGCTACTTGCTAGATGCAAAAAACACAGAGGTAATCAACATATAAATGCAATCATTTTAACCCTACCAAATACTAAATCATGTATGTCTTTTCAACTCACAAAACATTTGAGCTACATGTCAGCTAAGTGTGACCAATATCCACATGGATCAGCCATAGTATTATGTGATAGAGTCACAACAAAAAAGCGGATCCGCATACTAGAGATCATTTCGCTTACGTGTGTGAAGACCGCAAAGTGTAAGTAAACAATATTAACCGCAAAGCTACTCATGCCAAAACGACAAAGAGAAGAATCACCAGGTACAAAAAAGAAACTTCACAAATGTTAACCACAAAAAATAAAACAAAAAAAAAACAAAAAAACAAAACAAAAAAACTACATCCATACAAACTGATTCATGCAATCTTAAGACACAAGGAAACATCAAAGAAGAAACTTAAACTATAGAACATACTACAAAACATGACTAACATCAAAATACCATAAGAACTGGCTTTTAGAAAACATCTCTTTTCGGAAGATAACCACTAGTTGAACGTGTTCGCGGGAACATTAATTTTATCAATACCATCTACTATTTCTTCCATCGCCCTATTGGGAATTAACTTAAACCCGCGCTGTGAAGCGCCGGCAATAATACTAGTTTCATTAATTATTAATTATGACTTTTTGATTTCATTCATTGGTTGTTGGTTGTTTTGTAGATTGAAAAGTTGAAATTGGTTATCAAGGAGTTCTTTAAGGAAAAGGAAGAAGAAAAAGAAAGATTAAATGGAATTATTATGGGGTTGTTTGTTGTAAAAGAAAAAGATAAGGTTGATAAAGATGCCATGGTCAATAGGATGTCACAAATTATAAACACTTGGTTTTGAATGTTTCGATGTTTATTGTATTAGGATGGTTTTAGTTATTTGATGTTTTAGTTTGCATTTTTATTAGAATGTTTTATATAATTTTGAAACACGGCATGTTCTATATACTTTTTGGATTTTGTAGTTTTATTGGAGTATTTTATATAATTTGTAATTTTATTGAATTGTACTTTCAATGAAAAAAACAGGGAAAATAAGAAATTTGTATGGTGTGGTTGAAAATAATCAATGCAAGCGGTTGCTAAATGGTAGCATATGTTTAATACTACTAGCTAATTGGTAACACATTTTCAAAGAAAGCGATAACAAATCTTCAATGAAAGCGTAATGGTGACAATACATGTGGCTAAATGGTAGCAAAATGGTGGCAAAAAATAAATATCAATGAAAGCGGTGGCGAAATGGTGACAATACAGGTGGCTAAATGGTACAAAATGGTGGCAAAAAATTCGTCCCAACTCGGTAGCAAAAAAGGCCCGGTAGCGTAGTAAACAAGTAGTAGTTGCAAATAATATTGACCGTGGTGGTAAAAATTTGGTTTCAAAATATAAAAGTGGTGACTATTTGGTGGCAATAGAGCAATTGACATGGATGTTTTTGTCACCGCATATTCGGTTGCAAAATGGTGGCAACAAGGCAAATGTGACCGCTTTACAACCGTTAATGCGGTGGCAAAAGCTCTATTTTCTAGTAGTGTATTCAATGAATATACAAATTAACTTTTTCTGAACGGCAAACACTTTATATATATATATATATATATATATATATATATATAGGAGAAGGATCTCTTAGGAATCATCCTTTATTGCGAGAACCGCGAGAACCAGTGTGACCACATGGAAAACTTGTAATTATGTTATGTATATTATAAAACACGTGCTGTTATCACTTTCCAGTTTAGAATTCCTAGGGTTTCTTTCATCGGAGCAATTCATATACCATCGACGACGTTCACAGATCTTACCGGATTTCACGACGGACGACAGTTGGCACGGTGTTTACGGCGGCATCCACAACGACAATACACCATTTACAACGAACATACCCTAACGATAACTCTACATCACTATATGGCATCCTCTGATTCAACACGTGTCGATCCTCACACATCTGATGTTCCTCCTCATACATTATCTGATAATCCTCCTCATACATCTGATGCTGACGTTGTTGGTCTATCTGCTGTTAATACCGTTGACAGTCACAAGATTATGTCTAAAACTACTGAAAGTCGACATATTCCTCATAACTTAGAAATCTAGACTTTTAACTCTATGTCTACTCCAGACAATTTTATCTTATCTGATAATGTTGCTGTATCTGAATCTTGTGACACTCCTTCGACTGAGACAACACCTACAAATACAAAACATCAACATTTGCAGTTCATACGGTTTAAAACTAAAGGTATTACATGTCTATTTTTTTTGTAAATTATACTTCATTAGATGATATGCACATTTGCACCATGTTAACAGTTACATTATGTTGTAAATGATGCTGCAATAAAAATATATGCACATGTGCATTATGTTGGTTACATTATGTTGTAAATGATACTGCAATAAAAATATATGCACATGTGCATCCAGAATCATATTCTCACATATGCATCTATTATTCTTTTTTTACTACAACCTATGCAAATGTGCATATTACCCTTAATTTAACTGTTTGTTTGACTGTATTTTTATGCACATGTGAAGGTGTCACTCAATGTACCTGAATCCATTATTTTTTCCCTAAAATAACCTATGCACATGTGCATGTTACCCTTAGTGTATATGCACATGTGCAGGTGTCACTCAATGTACCTTAACAAATAGTGAGCTGTACATGCCTCAGATTCACCCGCATTGGATACCTTTACCGACATGCATTTTGTATATTCCTTTACAGCCAAATTGAACGAATCCCATCACACTACATCATCCCACGATGGAAACGAGATGCGCTCCTATTAGTTGTGCATAGCATATCTAACATGTACTCCTCTGACAACATTGAATTTGCTATTATCAACAATGAAATAATAGATCTAGTCACACAATGCACTACCTGACTGAGATGCAATCCTGATCATCTACGTTTGTTATCTGCTGAAGTCAAATGCACTAGAAACCACATATTTGAAACGTTCCCTTGTGAACCTCAGCCTCAATCGAACCAAAAAACTACAAACATCAGTGATATATTAAACATACCTGCATATTTAAGCACAAGTGTTCATCCTCCTTAAGGTACTAGAAACAAAGGGTGTGGGACAAAAAAACAATGGATCTGCCCCGGTGGTCAGGAAAATAAACATAAGCGAAAGAAGGCCGATAAGTGAAAGAAGGCCGCACGTTTATGCAATAAATGCAACAAATATGTTTTCGACCATGATTCACGCAACAGCGAGAAAATCAAGGCTACCAAACTTGCTGCACGAGCAGCTTAAGATGTTGCTGCTATCGTTGCTGGACTCCCTGCCCCGCCTGATTCTGGTTCCAATGATGTTGATCTTGATGACTCCGATGAGTATTCTTCATCTGATGATGACCCTAAGACCCTGCATACACGCAAGAACCTGAGCAAACTCTTAGGCATTCGACCAGACGTCTTAAATCAACCAACCCAACTCGTCATTCTTGATTGATCTGTTATCTATGGCAACTTATGATTATTGAAATGAACTATTTATGACTATCGATAGTTGTTTTTTATTATGTTTATGCGTTTTTTATATATTTATGATTTTCATCATACTACCTTGTTATCAATTACATATTATACGTAATCATTTGTAATTTTATTATTACCGACCTAACATAATGTAATTTTATTATTACCCACCTAACATACAATACGTGACAAAAAAATGCGCATGTGCATACGTGTTAACTATATCGACAAGAAAAATGCACATGTGCATACGTGTTTAGTGTTTGACTCCACATGGTTACTAATTAATATATGATCACTAATATGAAAAAAATACATCCTACATTAATTAATATAACCATTTGTTATACTTTGCATAAGAATTTACCCAGTTGTAATACATTACATACTACAAAAATGTACGTTGTAACACTTTATACACATGTGCATACCCAACATTTCATTTACTAAACAACATAATATATGCACATGTGCATAAAAACAACAACCAATACAAACTCCAAATATCAACCACTGTCAACCAACAGTACCCCGTCACAATAGACTGTACCCACATCACAATAGACCACTGTCAACCAAAATTACCAATATCACAATGGCTACCCACTTGTTACCGTCAAAACACATCAAGTCAACCTGTCAAAACAAAAAAAAAAAACAAAATACTAGTTTCATGTCCATGAATCACCCACATATAACATTCGTATTACTAGTTCATAACCGAAACCTCATACGTAACCTGTAAACCTCATATACGTATTACTAGTTAGTAACCCGTAACCTCATACTTTCTGTAACCCGTAACCTCATACTTTCTCCTCCTTTTTCCATTTGTTAAGCATATTCCAACATTCCTCTTGCTTCAACGCCTCTTTGTCTAACATCTGCTGCACTCTTTTATTTGTCAATCCATGTATTGTCTCTTTTGTGAGGTCCATAACAGATCCTCTGTACAGTTGCCGTACGGACTTCATCAACAGCTTTATTTGGTGTTTCCTCATGTTTCCGTTTACTTGTCCTCCTGTTAATATCCTTTTGCACATCCTTTTGCACACCTACATTTATAAACTTAATGTGTTTACACAACTTATAGTATTAACAAGAAAAAAAAAAGTAATACAATGCGGCATATGTGCATCAACTCAGATTTAATTACTAAAATAATAATAATAATAATAAAAATAATAGTAATAATAATAATAATAATATAATAATAATAATAATAATAATAATAATAATGCTACTGCTACTTTTACATTCACATATTCGGCTTCCGTTGCATCCGACATTCTTGATGACCCTTTATCCCTTGACTTTAATACAAATGTTACTTTTTTTGATTTTTTTCCATTGATCTACAATGAACATGTAGATAAATGTTAAGTATCTTACTAACCTATTATGACAAATTATGCACATGTTTATATTTATATATCACATAACACTACCTTATTAACATAATCAAACATTAAATACACATGTGCATAACTGTACATCACACCAAAATATAATTAATTACCTTATTCAATGTAATCTGCATCAACATTAACTACCTTATTCACATGTTATTGCACATTATTGACTTATTATTACAATCTATGCACATGTGCAAAACTACATATAACATAAAATTACCTTAATAGCCAATTAACCTATGATGTCAAAATATGCACATGTGCATAACTATATATCACACAATACAAAACGAAGTTTGAATCGACAAATCAACTATCATATAAAAGTATTATCTATCATATAAAAGTACAAACGACAAATTATCAATCATATAAAAGTAGTAACGAATTGTATAAACTTGCAAACGTGTCTCGATTTATATGACATTATCTATGTTACACCGCATATTCCATCAACGTCAACGATTCCGTTGACGGCGGCGATGCCGACGGTGATTGATTCCCGGCAATACCGTCGTAGTGACACACCCATTGAATCATCTATTCTTATAATCACGTTGTCCTAATTACGAACGAATAAAAATCCACAATGCTTATAATCACGTTGCCCTAATTACGAATGGATGAAGAATGTACGATCGATGATTATGTTCCTAATATAGATTATACGACTAATTTTGGACGGATTTTGGGAACTAACCTTGATTATATGACTATTTGCTGGTAAAATCTCAAATCTGAGATAAATCTCAATCTAGATGCTTCGATATGGTGAACTAATGATGGTGAAGTGATGATGTTTTCGAGGACGATGATGTAATCGATTGTAATTGACGAACTGTTGAGTATTGTTGATAGATTAAGGTTGAGAAATGTTGAGAGATTTAGATGTAACCAGAGTTTGGAGAGTGGACGTGAAAGTTTGTATTAAATGTAATTTAATTTGTGCTTGAAGTCCGATAGTAGAGGGAAGCAAGTAGGCGGGTTTTTTAAAAGTTGTTTGGTATTTACAAAATTGGCCCCTGTTCACATTGGTTCTCATAGTAAGGTGGTTCTCGCATGAACCCTACCATACATATATATATATATACATATATATGTATAGAGAGAGAGAGAGAGCCAGCAAGGGACTGAAATTACAAACTGAAAAGACCCCAAAAAAAGACAAACGCTACACAATCAGACACATCAAACCTCATCCATTTATCCCACATTGGATTGGGGATTTTAGACCTATGACACACCCATAAATAAGCGTCTTCTCTAATGAAATCCACTGTCTTCCGTGGGTGGACAAACTTTCCTTCAAAGACTCTCGTTTCTCGCTTGCCATAACCTCCAAATAGTAGCGCATGCCACCATGTTCACCAGCCGCTTCCAAATCTTAGAGCCCGGACTGTTGTACACAACATCCAAAAGATCCTTCAAGCTGTTAGCTCCAGCTGGAAAAGGAATGCGCATCCACACTAAAATCTCCCACCAGATCCCTTTAGCTAGTAAACGTTTACAAAGATACAGTTGGAGTCTGCCCACCCGAACCCGCACCGATCATAAGTGGCATTTATACCATTTATTCCTCTTGCAATAAGCTGATCTTTGGCTGCTATTTCCCCATAACCGCTCTCCAACGCAACAAATTGCACTTCGGAGGCACCCACGGATTCCATCGCACAGTTTCCTCTAGAGCAACCTTAGTAACATTGTTACCTCGTATACCTTTAACCGAAAAATCCTCTCCAAATCTGTTTGCCCACGTCCACCTATCACTTCCAGCCTTGATCTTAACCTGATGCAGCATATTCATTAATAAGCTCAGCTGCCTCCGGTCGTTGTCGTTTGCTGGGCTTCTAGCCCACTCCCAGGCCCAAAAGGTTGTGGCTCCTACATTCTTCTTGCAGCTTGCAACGCTTCCGTCTTTATCAGCAGCAAGATTGAACAGGCTTGGGAATACCTCTTTAAGAGGTACATCGGTCAACCATGTTTCCTTCCAAAACCGTGTATTTGTCCTATCCTCAATCTCAACTAAACCTCAAAAATGAAAAATGTAGCAGAACTTGCATCTCACCTCACTTTTTTTTCATAAACAAGACCCTCTTTACGCCAACCAAAAACCCGAGTAACTTGTAAAGTAGCACTGGGAACTGGTTTATCTGTAGGCTCTTATAAGTAAAATATTACAACCAGAAATAAGTCAGGATATATTCACATCAATGCCTGCATATATAATAGAAGACAAACAAGTTTAAGTAAAAGGTTACATGTAACCTTGGACAAATAGTTTATCTGCATAAACCTACAAAAAGTAGCCAAATTTTTATCAAGATGAACTGATGACTTATGCCCCTTAGCAAGTGTATTCATGAACTGGTGACTTATGAACCGGTTCCGGTGTCGACCGGAAAACCAGGTTTTTAGTAAAACTCATTCTACCAGTTTACAAACCGGGAACCGTGAAGGCATTCTCGATTCGTGTGTTCGGTTTTTCCAGCTTTGGGTTTTGGAGTTTGATTCAACACTGATTCGGGTACTCTGAGTTTCGTGAACGCGTCAACTAGCGTGACGTTTGTTAGTTCATCATATGTTTTTTAGGTCTTCTCCAAAGGTACACAATATTACGCAATACTGAAACACCCTATGGTTGTGAATAATTGTTTAAACAAATGACAATTTGATCACTGACTGGAAATTTTAATTGGACTTAAAATTGGGTACTCGATCGCTTCGACAATTAAACAATAAAATATGATTTTTGTAAAATTAAAATAGTACACTAATCCAACAGTCACTGCTAAATTTCAATTTATAGTTTCAAACCAATGTAACATTTAGATGTCCTCCTAGGCATATTTCTTTCATTGGTATACCGAGTGCCATTGTCATACAAAGCCGAGCTGATACCTATCGAAAACCCTGCTGCATTATACCAAGTGCCATTGTCATACAAAGCCGAGCCGATACCTGTCGAAAACCCTGCTGCATGGCGTAGGTATTCTTGCTAGTTAATACAACATATAACAATTTCATATAGTATTTAATAACCAACCGGAAGATACTAGTTTTTATTTAAAACTCATATAGATATTGTAATTTGTTTCCCTATCATAATATGTTTATATCTCATAAGGTAAGTTCAATAACAATAAGGAATAGTGCTTTAAAACAACTATTGATTCTTGGCAAGTAAGTTCGTTTTTTAAACTTTAGATTACTAACATATTCTATATTACATGATAAAAATATAGAATTTACAAAAGTCAATAACTTAAGTAACCAAAAAAAGACATCATCATTCAAAACAGAGAACAATTGACAATCGAGACCGTTCACGAACTAGCGCTAGTGTGATCCATTGACAAAAAGCGATTAAAGGAAAAAAAACATTACTAGTGATTTTTAGCAAGAATGTTCTAATCTATGATGATTGCTACTATTGAACTTGATTGAGCAGCTCTCCTAGACTAGGAGTCCTAGTTCCACTTGATCAAGAACACAACAAGATAAATGTCCAAAATAAACCTCAAATAGTTAAGACGGCATATTAAAGGGCCACTTACCCTTGAACAAATTCTTGAAAGAACTCCACTTGTTACCTTTCAAGAATAGTTTCTCATATTAAATTCAAGCCAAAAAGAGAATAAACTCCATACGTAAACTTTTTAATCAAATTTTTTTTCCATTTGCAAGTACTTCAAGCCAAAAAGAGAATAAACTCAATACGCAAACTTTTTAATCAAAGTTTTTTTGCCACTTACAAGTACTTACAAGTTTTTTGCCACTGTAAACGTGTGAGGTGGACTGTGTAATAAACATATCATATTTTTAGTCAACTGAAGCAATAGTCAACCCTTGTAAATAGTATGTAATACTCTGTGATTGTGAGAGGGGGTCGTGTCATATCAAAAGCAGTTTTGACACGTGCTTGAATCGACATTTCAGATAATAAAGACTTTTTAAAAATAAATAATATTAATTGTTCAAAAAAAATTAATGAAAAGCACTATAACATTAGTAAAAAAAAGGCCACTCATCTCTAACCCTCACTAACCATTACATACGTTTAGTCAGCGATGGGGAAACCCCTCCCACCTACATGGGACACTTTTTCCCCTCCATATGGCCTTAACACAAAAAAATAAAGACATTAATTAATCAAATTTGAAACTTGTGACGAATGAACCAAGCTTTGTTTTATAAGCGCACATCACACGATACATTGAGATTGCATTGCGCGATGCCATTACATGATGCGTTAACAGGTCAAGCAGCTGATTAGTATTTGAAAAAATTAGACCATTATTGCAATGGGTCTGAACTTTTCAAACCTAGAACCAAGTGATTATTGAAGTTTATCCAATTAGATAGAGATAGCTGAACATAAACATTTTCATGATTAACCTAAGGGAGAAAGATTTGAAGACCGACAGTATACGCCCAGAAATGGAAAGAAGTGTTTCTGTCTGCTAACATGAGCATATACATAATCAAGTTCCCCAACCTTTGTGACAACTGTCACTTTCGGGTAATTTCCGTACCACTAAACAGTCATTTATATTATACATTTATGTGTTTTAAACATCTGAACTACATGATTACATGACATACATCTAGAAAATCCACTGAGTACATTACACGATGCATATTATTCATTTTAGTTGTTGTAACTCAAAAACAGTTTAAGACAATGCATCGGAACAACTAGAAGACTAGCTGTGTTAGCACAGTTTCAGTACTCAGCTAAACAACAGATTTAGGACTTAGATGGGAGTCCAACATCAACTATATATTAAATCCCATGTGGGAAAATAAGGATTCATGCTAACACTTTCCGGAAACAATACATGCACTAAAAACTGTCCGAAATACGCACTAAGTGACAAATTCAGCAAAAATCAGCATGCACTAACTTGTGTAATATTTCTGAAATACTGTTAAACATCACAAACTACCTAAAGGATGTTGAAAGTATTATCTTGACACAAAAACACTTCATATCATACAAGTCTTGTAAGTTAACGTTTTAACGAACCGACTTGTTAGCACCATACATCATAAAAACGAACCTTCGGACACAACTAGATACATCATATGAACTAGTTAACAATATTTTAACATCATACAACTAGTTAATTATTAAACACATTGTTATACAAGAGAATCCCTAAAATCCCTACAAGTTGTTTAAATCTCTTTTTAGGGACCCGGTAACGTATCTAGCATCCGTTAAACAACCGGACACGAACTAGACATAATTGACTAATTAATATTGTATAACAATGTTAAGCTAGTGTATAGCACCATACATCATAAATTACACAGAAAATCCCTAATACATATAAACCCCTAACTAAACCCCTTAAATCCTAACTAAATAAGGTAACTAGATTAAAAATCCAACCAAGAAACCCCCCCCCCCCCCAATCATCATGGAAGGCTAGATGTGGGCCCCATGCCCACATGTTGTCTCCTAATCTTGTTTAAGTTATTAGGGGTAAAAGAATTGTATGAAGGAGGATCTTGATGTATGAAGATATAAGGGAACATAATCTTACACTTATCACATTCACCAAATTCAAACTCCATCTCTTCTTTTTCTCCTCCCTACCTCACGGCCACACCACCTCCATTTTACCTCCATCATCAAGTGATCTTAAGCTAATTCAAGCATATCTAAGGGTGTCTCAAGGTAGATTAAGGTGTCAAGTCTTGGAAGCTCAAGGACCTCTTAAAGGAGCTATTAACCACCAACTTTCCATCATCTTTATCTTCTAGTTTTTCTTGCAACTTCCCTAGCCACAAGAGCTAGTGGTGAGCCTTCTAACACTCCATTTTGCTTCATGTTACTAGTATAATGTTAATGTACAAGTTAAACCATCTAAAACATTCACTTTTAAATATGAACACAAGAACTAGTAACATAATCTAAAGGAAATAAACATATCTTGAAGTTGTAATTAAGATGTAGGTGTTTATTTTGTGTTATGGATGAAATCCATCCTATGTATACTTGCTAGAAGTATAGAACTAACAAGTATACACATGGATCTTACAAGATCTATGATGAAAGTGTGATGAACTTGTTATGCAAGAAGAATGAACTTATTAAAGTGGTTGAATGTGATTTCTTAAGATGATTTATGAACAAAGTTGTTAAAATAATTTTCTACAAAGTTTGTAATTATTAGAAACAAAACTTATTTTAAAGATGGATGAACATGCTAAACATAAGGTTAAAATACTACATGATTTTACTAACTTTCAAGTTCATCAAACATAAAAATGCATCTATATGCATATGTTATACTTGTGGAAAATATTGTGAATAATTTGATGAGTTTTGAAAGCTTACACATGTTTTTAAATATGGAAAACCTCCTAAATCTAGGGGAAACTATGTAAAACTTTTATAAAATTTAAACACTTAGAATAATATATTTTAACAAGGTTCTTACATGTAAACTTGTTTAAAAGTAATATATATAAAATTTCCCACATTTTTGTATAAAATGTAAATCAAAGAAGGTATGGTTTTTCTAAAAACTAAAGATGGATATAAATATATATTTTAAAAAATATATATTTTGTGATCATAAAAATTATGTGCTATGTGTATATTGTTTATATTAGTTATATATAAATTGGGGACTTGAAATAATATACACAAACAAATACAATAAAAATTGGCAAACAAAGATTTACAAGAATTCATATATATTCATGCCTTGGATACAAATATCGGACGATTTCGGACATTTGGACTATATAAATATTTCAGACTAAAAATATATAATATATCGAACTTGGTAACTTACCCTTTCAAAACCGAACAAGTGAAAAAATATATATTTTTACAAGTATATAAAATATATCATATTTTGCCAATCCTAAAAATATATTATTTTTAAGTACATAAAAATAACCATTTCATAAACACCTTAAAAATATACCATTTTGGTGGAAAGCTAAAGATATATATTTTTAGAACTAATCCTAAAAATATATTATTTTTAAGATGCATACACTTATCAAGCATAAGGTATATATATATATATATATATATATATACATATATATATATATATATATATATATATATATATATATATTCACGTAGACATATCTTAAAATTATATATTTAAGAATATCATTATAGAAGTATTATACATAATCATGAGAATACAATTTAAATACACAAATACTCATAATACAACTATACCCATACTTGGGAATATATAAAATAATATTTTTTAATTCAAACCCAATCGTAAAAAATTATTTTAAAAAATGAATTACAATGATATATAAACGATGCATACAAATAATACGATTAAAATATGATATTTTAACTAATAACCGAACTTGGAATTATATATCATTACGAAGAGTTATATATGGAACATATCCGACAACGGCATCGTCGAGGCAAACGGGTGGAACCCGATTATGAGAAGTCATGAACACCTACATCTTACTCGTGCAAGGCTAGGAGACAAGAGGGCTAGGCCCATACATACAACACACCAGATACACGGATATATATATATATTGACATCATACATCGAAAATACATCTCAACGGAACAGAATTCGGAACAAGTCTTAAAAAAATTTAAGACAAATACTTGAACGTAAGTCGTTACAAAGACCGAAGTGTCTAACAAAACATAGCACGTTTGTAGGTTGCGATACAAACAAGGAAAATGTACATGAGATAAGCAAAGTTATGGAATGCAATTCAGTGAGTTTATGTCCCCCTTTTTATCTTAAACGTTTTATTTTTTACAACTATCGGGGGGAATACATGTACAATGGTATGATAAGCTAGGGAATGAAACAACTTAGATCATGTGCGAATAGGGTGGAACTTAAGCACCATTAACTTGTTTAAGACCAGGGTGCAAAGGTTAGATCTAGCGGGTGTTGACGAGCCCCACTCTTGGTCATGGACCCACACGGAAGAGTACATTTGTTGTCCCAGTCGAGGTGATTCGACTTAAATCGTCCTAGGTTTGGATGCTTCCTATGTCGTCACACATATTAATGTCCTTGCAAAACATTAATGATCAACGATTTCATTGACGCTTTACATACCGGGTTTTGATACAAATACATCTTACATTTTATGTATTCATCTTATACAACCAAAACACATGAACTCGCCAACTTTTGTTGATTTTTCAACTTACATGTATCTCAGGAAACTAATGGACCAAGCGGGGAACTTTTGTCAAGAAAGCAAATGTCAAGACTCCATGTCATTTTGAAGGGTTTCCTTGTTATATACCGCCTCCTTGCGGTGATATAATGACAAAAGCCTTAACATTTCAAAACCTGCATTTTTGTCGTATGATACTTTGATAACTTATTTTAATTCGATGGTTTGTTAACAAAATACTTAACTCATGTTGCGTTGGAACATTTATGGCAATGGCAATTGAGCTTGTTTTTAGTCATTTAGTATGTTCACTTATATTGTATGCAATGAGAATCAATCAGATCCCACCTCGCGCTTTCGCCTATGAGCGGGTGTAACAGATTGGTATCAAGCTTCGATTGTAGTGATCCATGATTCTTTCTCGAGTCTAGTCTACAATCACTGGGATCTTCTCATGAAAACAATTCTTACAAGAACAAAGATTTTCATTGCATAAACATTTCGCAGGTCCACTACGTAAACTCAATTTACAAAATAATGCAAGGACATTATGAGACTTAGTCTATAAGGGATAGACACAAAACATTAAGTTGATCCGCACAAAACAAATAGGACAACTTAAAATGGACATTATGTGATCTCTACATTTTGTGTATGTATATACTAAATAACAATTAATTATTAATATACATGACGTACGAACTATTTCTGTAGGTTATCATGTCGTCATCTGAGAGTGGTGTGTACGATGACCACGACCCCATGGAGGTTGTTTCTGATGACGAGATCGAACCCATCATACATATCAATCTTCAGACAGTGAGTCCGAGCCAAAGGAGGACCCAGATTTCATGTCCGACAACGAGGACATGATGATTTCTAGCCTTTTGCTTTTATTTGATCAGGCGACGACGACGTCCCTTTAGTGAACGATGTTCTAGCTTTACCTCCTCAGTAACACGACCGGATCATCATTGGCCACCCAGAGGGTGAGCACCTCATTCAGATCAACCTCTCGATGCTGTCCAACTCGCCATGTGGCCTCCTATCATTGACCTGTTCGACGACAACGACGAGGTCCCCATTTTTCATGTCGACCATCTTGACGAGGACATTGGCAACGGGGAGGCATCTTAGAGTGTCCTCTCTTGTTGTTTCAGTCGCAGCTATTTCTTCACCTGACGTGAGCGATCATTTTTTTCCTCTGCCATCCGTCAAGCAAGGCTTTGGGCGAATGCTACTGATAGCAGTTTCGACATAGTTCCCATTGCTACCCCGACCCTACTCCTATCCCCACACACACGCACATCAGTACACATCTCTACTTGGTCTGTTGAGGACACCCCTCAATACCCGAGACCCGTAGGCGATTCTGGCTGGATACGACCACTTGCTACTAAGTCACTTTGTTTTCACCTTACTTATCCTACTGGACCATCTCATCGACCATCATCACCTCACCACGAGGCAGGCCCTTCTCATGAGCCGTCTTGCCCCATTAGTATTCTCCACCTCACATGATGCCCATGTCTGATCCTTACCATCCCTCTCACTTCACCTCGTACTCTACGGAGGGCTGGGTTCGCTCGTTGGAGCAACATGTACAGATCCTCCACAAGAGGGTCTATGATTTGGAGAAGCAGGCGGATGCCATGCCTCCACACCCTAGCATCACCATCACCACCCCAGCATCACCACCACCACCCCTTATGCCACCAGTCGACCCTGCTGACCGCATGCTGGACTCGAGCAGCAGGTAGGTGTTCTACTCCGTCGAGTTTTGAAGACTATGCATCGAGTTTTGAAGACAATTAGAAGACTGAAGATCGCTGGTGTGAAGAAAGATTTTGCTTTTTATATGTATTAAACTTGTATGACCGGGTGATGTAGCCCGAGTACATTTTTATTTCCTTCGCAAACGATTATGTAACAAGTTGTATTATTATATATAAAGTTTTTATTGCGTGGAGCTGACTTATTCATACGATGGATCACTTATATATTTAATTAATTACGTGTTTATTTACTTATTTGATTATATATATATATATATATATATTGAATATTTATACTATAGTTAGCTAAAATAATATATATATTAAATAAACGCCTAATCTTTACTATCATATTATCTTGAAAGATGATGGCATCTAGGAGGAGAGCTACTCGCATCCGAAATGTGAACCAACCCCCACCAATGCCTAGAACCGAGGCGGAACTAAACTCCGTGTTGGAACAAAGGATATCCCAAGCACTGGCATAGTATGAGGCAAACCATAATGAAAGTAATAGCAGCGGAACTAGCTGAACTGGCGGGAACAATGCCAATGGTAACATTTAGTTGTTTGTTACACTTAAACAATTCTCTTTATAATCTATTCGTGCGGTTCATTATTTGCTCATTCATAATCTGTTTATAAACATTTCAGGATGCACTTACAAGCAGTTCTTAGACTGCAAGCCACTAAACTATGATGGCACCAGCGGTGCCATGGCATTTGTGCGATGGACTGAGAATACGGACTCCACTATCGGGATGAGCAAGTGTTCCGCTTACCAGCATGTTACTCTTGTTACTGGTCTGTTTGTTGACGAGGTACTTACCTGGTGGAATTTACAAGTGCAAACTCTTGGTGACAATGCTGCGTATGGAATGTCTTGGGAAGATCTGAAAAGAAAGGATGAGGGAAAAGTATTGTTCGAGGGCTGAGCTACAAAAGTTAGAAACTGAGTTTTGGAATCTCTCAATTGTAGGAGCTGATATTGTGGGATATACTCAAAGGTTTCACGATCTCTCACGTGTGATTCCTTATCTTGTGACACCAACGATGGCGAAAAAAGAAGAGAGGCTAACCAGCCTAGAGATGTAAGACCATTTGTAGCCGCAACCAACACCGGCCAAAGAAGTATGAAGGTCCCTATCCCAAGTGCGGCAAATGCAAGTATCACCATTTGGGTGCTTGTCGGATTTCTAAATGTGATAAGTGTGGTAAGACTGGCTATCATACTAAGGCGTGTTGGACAACTGTAGGGAGAGGAGGAAATGGAAACGGGAATGGAAACGGAAATGGAATAAGAACGGAAATGGAAATAAGAATGGAAATGGGCGTGAAGCGGGATGTTTTGGTTGTGGAAGCAAGAATCATTGGAGGAAGGATTGTCCAAGGAAAACCAAGCTCGCGGGAGGGCATTTGTGATTGGAGCGAGGGATGCACGCCGATATCCTAATGTGGTCACTGGTAGGTTTCCTATTGATGTAACTTTCTAGTCTCAAGCAAATTTTATCCAAATACTACTAATAGTTAGTGGTAAGTGGGTATTGAACACAGGGAGTTTGTGGAATATGTGTTATCTAAAGATTTAGCTAAAATGATTAAATTTCCTAAAATGCAAGAAAAGTGAATTCAAGATTTTGATTGTTTGGTTCTAAAACTAAGATTAAGTAAATAAGTTGCAAGTCAAAGATTGGTTATTAAAATAGATTAAGAGAAAGTGACCATCCTTGGTTTCAAATTTCAATTGACATTCGTGTTTAAATCCAACTAGAAAGAATCACATAGACATGATTCATGTATGATTATTTGTTCGTGATGAATGGGAACTAAGTACTCAGATTATAATTATGCGAGGTTGTTACCTGATGACCAATTAACCAATATCCAACCCTAATCCCTCCCGTGATATCTCGATTGTCAACGACACCAAGAACGTACGATTTAGACTAAGATCAAAACATCAATCAACAACTTACAAACAAACATTCACACACCATAATAAACAACAAATGTTGCAAGTCTATTATTCTAGAAATATGGATAAAAACACATATGTCTTAGACAAAGCTTCAACTTAGGATGATCACAATGAATTTAGCCACTCATAGTCCAAGGAATCATCATACCATCAAGTTCCATGTTCATAAGAATAAAAAATACACAAACCCGATGTTTAGAAATTGTCTTGAACTAAAAGGAATACCCCAAATTCGCCCTAGACTTGCTTAGAAACGTCTCCAATCATTAGCCATCCTAAAAGACACTTGAAAAACGTTTTTAATGGGCATTTACATTTTCCTCACAGGTTACCACCGTAAGCTACGGTGCCCGCCATAGCCTACGGTGGCAATTATTTCCTTACGCCATTTCACTTCTGGATTACGGTGCAAAAACAAGGACTCAGTCATCACTGTAAGCTACGGCGCCTGCCGTAGTCTACGGTGGATCCTGTTTTCCCTCCTCTTGTTCTCTTATTAATTATCTCTTTCTCCATCTTCACTTTGCCAAGTACGAGCTCCCATCAATGCACATTAAAACCACTATTTGTGCTCTTTGGTACCTGCAAAGCCATTCACACCATAGTCATCACATTCCAATAATTAACCAAATTAAGTGCGAAATATAAATCCTTTTATAGCACTTGAGGGTTGTCCTATGGACCACCCGTCACATCCCCACACTTAACCGTTGCTTGCCCCAACCAACACATCAAAATCATTCCCAAGTTTACAAGCGATCGACGTGTAAACCAAATAAAATCATGTTGTCCTTTTGCTAATCTACCATCATACCACATGCCACACCCCTCGCAATGACTCTCCTCTCGGTGACAAAACGGTACTAGCAAGATTGTGCTAGAACACTCAATGCAAATGCATGATTGTGCGACAATAAGCTTGTATAAAAATCAAATCTCCGCCTACAAAATACTTAACATGCTTATAAATCAAAGAGACTTACGAGTTGTAACGAGGCTATGTGTACAGGTGAGAAATGGTGGGATATATATGCAAGTAGCTCATTGATTCGACCCGGTCGTATTATTACAACTAAATAAAACAACCACTAACCATTTACACAACTTCACTTTATTTTTCTTTTCTTTTTCATTTCTCTTTCAACTAACTAATATCGTAATTATTTCCCCCTTTTTTTCTCTTCTTTTTTTAGACATGAAAATTATGCTACCCCCATGAAAAACCCGTGTTGTCCTCAACACTATGTTAGAGAAATTTGTAAGAATTTCCCACACTTGTTTCAAGCACAAGTTAAAACGAGTACGAGAATTTTCTTAAAAACAAACAAACTAACTAAACTAAACTAAGTATTTACCCTACCAAACCTAGGCCCCTTATGCTTCTTCCTCATCCAATGGGCATAAAATGTAGCCCACCTTGTTGAGCTCAAGATTTTTGATATCGTTCCCCTCCAAATATGGTTTGAGCCATCGTATTAGTGTGAACGTCTTCAATATCGATATCTCCAAACTTGTCCACTCTTGTGATTACATATGGACTCATCCATCTGCTCTTCAACTATCCTGCGAACAACTTCAATCTTGAATTGTACAACCAAACTTTTTGAGCCACTTCAAAAGTTCATTTCCTAATCTTCGCATCATGGACCTTTTTGAGCTTATCTTTGTATGCCGATGCACACTCATAAGTTTCATCTCGGATTTCTTTTATCTCTCTCAACTGTAGCTTCCAAATCTTACCCACTTCATCATAATCCGCATCACTGTTTTAATCACCCAATGTGCCCGGTGAGCTAACTCCATTGGTAAATGACATCCTTTCCCATACACTAATCGGTAAGTAGTTGTACCAATGGGAGTTTTCTAGGCCGTTCCGTATGCCCACAACGCATCATCCAACTTACTTGACCAATGTTTTCTGTCCGTTCGCACCGTCTTCACTAGAATTTATTTGATTTGACGGTTGGACACTTCAACTTGTCCACTTGTTTGCGGATGATAAGGCGTAGCGATTCGGTGGTTCACATTGTACCACTTCAACAATTTTCCGAAGTTAAAATTCTTAAATGCGAACCACCATCGCTAATATAACCCTCGGGATCCCAAACCGAGCAAAAATATTAGATTGCACAAACTTTCATACTACCGAATGATCATTGGTTCTTGTTGGTATGGCTTCAATCCATTTCGAGACATAATCCACCGCAACCAAAATATACAAGAATCCATTCAAACTCGGAAAAGGACCCATAAAATCTATACCCCACACATCAAATATCTCAACCACCAAAATGGGTTGCAATGGCATCTCGTCCCGTTTTGAAATACTTCCCATTTTTTTGGCAATTTAAACAATTCCGGGCAAACTCACACGCATATTTAAAAATTGTCGGCCAAAAAACCCACACGTAAGTACCCGATATCCCGTCTTGTGACCACTAAAGTGACCCCAACAAGCAGACGAATGAGCATGGGTCAAGATTTCTAACACCTCCGTCTCAGGCACGCATCTTCGAATCACTTGGTCGGGCCCAATTTTAAAAAGGTTTAGTTTATCCCATATATACTGTTTGACTTGAACCATAAACTGTTATCTCCTTTTCTTCATCCAATGACTAGGAATAGCACCCTTTGCCATATAATTCATGTAATGGGCGTACCACGGTGCAACACAAGTAGACACGGCCTATAGTTGTTCATCGGGAAACTGTTCATTGATTTCACTAACATCATCGATCCCTTCCAACGGAATTCGGGATAAATGATCCACCACTACATTGTCACTTCCTTTCTTATACCGAATTTCTAAATCGAACTCTTGCAATAGAAGCACCCAACGAATCAAACGGTGCTTTGCATCTTTCCTCTCCATCAGGTAACGAACCGCACTATGGTCCGAATAAAGAATCACCTTGCTTCCCCATATGTACGACCGAAATTTGTCCAAGGCATAAACCACTGCTAGCTACTCCTTTTCGGTTGTGGTGTAATTTAGTTGCGCTCAAACAATGTTTTGCTTGCATAGTAAATTGCCACCGGCTTTTTATCAACTCTTTGACATAAAACCGTTCCGATGGTCATATCACTCACATCACACATGATCTCAAACGGCTTTGACCAATTCGGCGGTTGCAAAACGGGAGCTTTCACCAACTGTTCCTTCAAAACCGTAAAGGCTTGCAAGCATTCGTTAGTAAAATCAAAAGTACATCTTTTAGTAATAGATTACATAAAGGTTTAGTAATGACACTAAAATTTTTAATAAATCGCCGGTAACATCCCGCATGTCCCAAAAATTATCTTACCCCTTTAACATTTTTAGTTGGATGCAAAGATGATATCACCCGAATTTTTGCCTTATCTACCTCCATCCCCTTTTCGAAATGACATGACCCAATAAAATACCCTCTTGGACCATGAAGTGACTTTTCTCCCAACTGAGCACCAAGTTTTTCTCAACACACCTTTTTAAAACTTTTTCCAACTCGTCGAGACAAGACTCAAAACTTCTGCCAAAAATGGAAAAATCATCCATGAATACCTCAAGTGACTCCCCAACCATGTCCGAGAAAATAATCATCATATATCGTTGGAAAGTCGCCGGGGCATTAAACAAACCGAATGGCATTCGCCGAAAAGCAAAAGTGCCATACGGACAAGTAAAAGTTGTATTGTGTTGGTCATCCGGGGAATTTGATTATACCCCAAATACCCATCTAAAAAGTAATAATATTTCTGACTCGATAATGTTTCAATAATTTGGTCAATGAGAGGTAATGGAAAAAGGTGCTTAGATGTCGCAGCATTCAATTTTCGGTAATCGATACAAACACGCCACCTGGTGACTGGTCAGGTGGCGATTTGTTCACCATTTTCATCTTTAATTACTTGAATGCCGGCCTTTTAGGCACCACTTGGGTAGGACCTACCCAAGCACTATCTGAAATCTGATAAATTATCCATGCGTCTAACCACTTAATTACCTCCTTTTTTACCACTTCTTGTAGATTCGGGTTCAATCTCTTTTGAGCCTCTCTAGTTGGTTTCACATCATCTGTCGTGATAATTTTATGCATGACAATTGATGGACTAATTCCTTTCAAATCGGCAATCACCCACCCAATAGCCGCCTTATTTGCTTTCAACACTTCAACAACTTTTGCTCTTGAGCCATCTCCAAGTTAGAGGCAATAATAACTGGTGAAGTGTCATTATCCCCAAAAATGCATACTTCAAATGGCTCGGCAACTCTTTCAACTCCAACTTCAGTGATTCCTCTAATAATGGTTTCGTTCCAAAATTAATCTCCACCGGTAAGCTCTCGAACTGATGGGTCCATGGTGGTCAACCCTCCTTAACCGCCATAACATCTTGCTCTTTCTCCTCAATCCTCAGCACACGCGCGTGTACCTACTCAGACAAATCGCAAACACAAACATCTACATAATCCTTATCATACTCGTTCGGTTCGCATCTGTCAACTAAATCTGCCATAAAACACTCATCAACACCAACAGAGTTAGAAGTGTTAGTAAAAACATTCAATCTCATTTTTCTATTGCCGAATGTCATATCAACAGTACCAAAATGACAATCAATCATGGCATGAGCGGTGCTAAAAAATGGTCGACCCAAAATAACATTTTGTTGTTGTTTTGGGTCCGCGGATGAGTAATCTAAGACCAAAAAGTCTATCGGATAATAAAACTCATCAACCTTTACTATGATATCTTGTACCATCCCTCGGGGTAGCTTATGAGACAAATCAGCTAGAACCACCGTTGTCTCAACCCGTGCTAATGGACCAAAATCGTATTGGTCGTATAAGCCCCCCGGTAAAATAGTTACTCTGTCTCCAAGATGTAACAACGCCTTTGACATTTGAAAATTTCCAACTTGAATATTTATTAGGGCGTTCCCGGATCTTGGAGTTTGGGAGGAAGATCCCTTTTAAGCACCGCACTTACCTGTCCGGTCAAGTCAACCCGCTTAGGCAATTTTTTTTGTTGCCTCTTTTGTGTGCATAATTCTTTTAAAATTTTTTCATAAGCGGTTACTTGTTTAATTACGTTGAGTAAGGGGAGGTTTACTTTGACTTGCTTGAAAACATCCCACAATTCCTCTTTTGGAGGACCCCTTGTTGAAATAAAATTTTTTCTACCCGGGTCAACTAAAGCCGATGAATATGGGACTTGACTTAATCCCCCTTCCTCGTTTCTGGCTTTTAAAATTTCACCCAACCCCGGTTTTTGAATTACCTTTTCAACGTTAGGGTCCTTAGACACAATTGAAGGTGAGACTTTATCCTCATCACTTTCATTTCCTGTAATATCTTCAACTATCCCATCAACCAAACCCGGTGACAAGTTTGCCTTAAATTCTTTTCCACTTCTTAAGACACTAACATGGTTAATGGGAATATTACGTGAAGAACTATGAGAAGGATTTGCCTTAGTGTCGCTAGGAAGTTGACCTTTACCTTTTTTCAACACCGCCACCTCGGTTGCAAGTTGACCCATTTGAGTGGTGAATGTTTGAATGCTCTTGTCACGGACCTCATCCTTTTGCATCCGAACTTCATCAAGTTGAATTCTGCTTTGCATATCTTATTGCATCATCCGGAGCTTATCCATAACTTCATTCCCACTTGATGAAGTTTGACCTGTGGTACCACTTTGACCACCCGATTGTTGAAATTTCCCTTGGTAACCTTGACTATTCCCGCCTCTAAAATTGCCTTGATTGTATTGTTGGCGATGAACGAAATTTCCTTGAGCTCATTGGAAATTTGGGTTAGCTTGGTTCTGTGTTCCCATAACGAAAATTGGGATGGTTCCTTAACCCGAGGTGGTATGTGTTCGAGTTCGTGTTAAAATTACGACCACCCCCTTGAATAGCATTCAACTCTTCTACTTGACCTTCAACCACACTCACCAAACACACACCCACCGAATGACCCAATTCACTGCAATTTGTGCAAACATCATACACGTGATTAGTTGGTTGCACCCCCCCATCATCTACCTCATGAACTTGAGGTCTTGTAATGACGTGCCTTTTCCTTCTTGAAGATTACGCTTTTCTCTTGGATGTGACCGCCATTTTCTCCAAAAATGCCCAATCATCTTGCTCAAAATTTGTACCAACCGTACCATTAGGGATTGACATTAAGTCACGAGCATCCTCCGAACTCAACCCTCATGAAAGGCATTCAATAACTCCCAAAGTACAATGCCATGATGAGGACAATTTTTCAACATCATATTAAACCTCTCGAATGCTTCATGAAACATCTCACCTGGCTGTTGTTGAAAACTTCTCAAACTCGCCTAGCCTCATTAGTCTTTTGGGCTATGAAAAATTCTTCCAAAAACCTTTGTTGCAAGTCGGCCCATGTGTATATTGACGCGGATGGCAAAGTATGAAACCATCTTTTAGCCTTGTCTTCCAAAGAAAATTGGAAGAGTACCAACTTGACAACATCTGAAGAAAAATCTTGCCCTCCAATAGTGTTGCAAATAGAATCGTATGTCTCCAAATGGAAGTACGGTTCCTCCGTTGCTAACCCCTTGTACTTCGGCAAACTTTAGAGTGCGGTTGTTCTAACCTCAAATGTTCTTCCAACCGGGTGATGAGGAATCACCAACGGAGATGGGTTATTAGTAATAAAGAGTCTAAAATGAGCTTCAATCCCCTTTACCACCTCTTGGTGATGTCTTCGTGGAGCACCCAATGGGACTCTAGGTCGACCCGCTTGAACTTGAATCAACCCTTGAGGTGCAAACTGTTGCTGGTATTGAGGTTGTTGCATTTGTGGTTGCTGCATCGGCCTTTGAAATTGAGGTTGTTGATATTGAAGTTGAACTTGTTGTAGAGGCATTGGCCGTTGAAACTGTGGCCCTTGCTGACGAATCTGTTGTACCCCCGTTGGTTTCCTAACCACTTCTTGAATTTGTTCCACTTGTTGTCTTTGTTGGTAAGCCATTCCTCCTTGAGGTTCCAAATTACCTCCATCTCCTCCATAATAATACCGCTCTTCTTCATATCCTCTAAATTCTTCCTCATACCTGTCATCAAATCCATCTCCTCCTACACCCGAAGATTACACAAAATGAGAAGATGGATAATGAAAACCCGGTTGTTTTATGGTTGAAATGTAGAGGTAGTATGAACAATGGTTTAACTTGGTGGGAATTGATTTAGTGGTGGTTGTTGAGTGGAAGATGATTGACCGGAAGTTGGGAAAAAGGATGAAAAGGATGGAACCATTGATGTGGGGCTAAAAGTGAGAACGCATCCGGTTTACGTAGTTGCGGATGATGTGGTGTTGGTTGGGTTGACTTCATGTGTTGAAGTAGGATGGGTAGTAGAAATTGGTGAATGTGTGGATGGTGCTGTTTCACTCGTAGTGGGAGGTAGTGGATCCATTATGCTAACCGGTGTAACTGGTGTTGTAGGCGTTGTTGGTGAACCACTAATTTTATTTTCTCGTAATAAAACTCTATTTCTTCACAAAGGTCATTTAATCTCCGAATCAAATGCCAATGGTGATAGCTTGTGAGAGCTTCTAGTATGCATGAGCCTGTAAATACATGCACACTAATACAACCAGCATAAACCCAAAAAATAACAAACTAAAATATCAAAGATAACACACGTTGCGCACTACTCCCTGGCAACGGCACCAAAATTTGATGTAACTTCGTAGTCTCAAGCAAATTTAATCCAAATACTACTAATAGTTAGTGGTAAGTGGGTATCGAACACAGGGAGTTTGTGGAATATGTGTTATCTAAAGATTAAGCTATAATGATTAAATTTCCTAAAATGCAAGAAAAGTGAATTCAAGATTTTGATTGTTTGGTTCTAAAATTAAGATTAACTAAATAAGTTGCAAGTCAAAGATTGGTTATTAAAACAGATTAAGAGAAAGTGGCCATCTTAGGTTTCCAATTTCAATTGACATTCGTGTTTAAATCCAATTAGAAAGAATTACATAGACATGATTTATGTATGATTATTTGTTCGTGATGAGAGGGAACTAAGTACTCGGATTATAATAATGCGAGGTTGTTACCCGATGACCAATTACCAATATCCAAGCCTAATCCCTCCCATGATATCTCGAGTGTCAACGACACCAAGAACATACGATTTAGACTAAGATCAAAACATCAATCAACAACTTACAAACAAACATTCACATACCATACTAAACAACAAACGTTGCAAGTCTATTATTCTAGAAATATGGATAAAAACACAAATGTCTTAGACAAACCTTCAACCTAGGATGACCACAATGAGTTTAGCCACTCATAGTCCAACGAATCATCATACCATCAAGTTCCATGTTCATAAGAATAAAAAATACACAAACCCGATGTTTAGAAATTGTCTTGAACCAAGAGTAATACCCCAAATTCGCCCTAGAACTGTTTAGAAACGTCTCCAATCATTAGTCATCCCAAAAGACACTTGAAAAACGTTTTTAATGGGCAGTGACATTTTTCTCGCAGGTCACCACCGTATGCTACGGTGCCTGCCATAGCCTACGGTGGCAATTATTTCCTTACGCCATTTCACTTCTGGATTACGGTGCAAGAACAAGGACTCAGTCATCACCGTAAGCTATGACGCCTGTCGTAGCCTACGGTGGATCCTGTTTTCCCTCCTCTTATTCTCTTATCAATTCTCTCTTTCTCCATATTCTCTTTGCCAAGTACGAGCTCCCTTCAACGCACATTAAAACCACTTATTTGTGCTCTTTGGTACTTGCAAAGCTATTCACACCGTAGTCATCACATTCCATAATTAACCAAATTAAGTGCGAAATATTAATCCTTTTATAGCACTTGAGGGTTGTCCTATGGACCACCCGTCACCTATCAACAATCATTTTGCATCCATATTATTTAATACCGGTACTGATTTTAGCTTTATTTCTATGGAATTTAAAAATATACTTGGCATAGAATCAAGTAAGCTAGATGTTCCCTATTCTATAGAATTGTCAAACGGTAAACTAGTTGACACCAGGGATGTCATTAAATGATGTTCCTTGGAACTTGGAGAGCGAAAATTCAATATCGATCTCTTACCCGTTTAGTTGGGTAGTTTCGACGTAGCAGTGGGCATGGACTAGATATCCGATGATCGAGCCGAAGTCGTGTGCCATGAGGAGATTATCCGCATACTGCTACCGAACAAGGAGACCATTGTTATCCATGGAGAGAAGCACAACACACCTTTGAGGATTATTAATTGCATGAAAGCTCAGACGTGCTTACGGAAAGGTTGCGTAGCCTTCCTAGCACACATGGTTGACAAGAAGGCCGAGGAGCCTAAGTTGGAAGATATTCCTGTTGTGAAGGAATTCCATGAAGTCTTCCCTGAGGACTGTCGGGATTACCACTACAATGACAAGTCAAGTTTCACATCGACTTGGTACCGGGAGCCACACCTGTAGCCAAGTGTCCAAATCGTCTAGCACCTTCAGAGATGCAAGAGTTATCCACACAACTTCAAGAGTTTTTGGATAAGGGATTCATTCGACCAAGCTTTTCGCCTTGGGGAGCTCCTGTTTTTTTGTGAAGAAGAAGGACGGGACGTTCAGAATGTGTATAGATTATCGAGAGTTGAATAAGCTCACTATCAAGAATAGGTACCCACTGCCGAGGATTGATGACTTATTTGACCAACTTCAAGGATCGAGTTTCTACTCCAAGATAGACTTAAGGTCTGGATATCACTAGTTGCGGATACAAGAAGAAGGCATACCAAAGACGGCCTTTAGGACTCGTTATGGCCATTACGAGTTTCTTGTTATGCCTTTTGGTTTAACAAAGGCGCCAGCAGTCTTTATGGACTTAATGAATCATGTGTGCAAGCCGTATCTCGAAAAAGTTATGGTAGTATTTATTGATGATATATTACTATATTCATGGTCGAAGGATGAGCACGAACAACATTTAAGAACCATTTTGGAGCTACTAAAGAAAGAGAAACTTTACGCGAAGTTTTCTAAGTGCGAATTTTGGATTCGCGAAGTACAATTTCTCGGGCATGTAGTGAACGCGAAAGGAATTCATGTAGACCCGTTGAAGATTGAAGCAATTAAGAATTGGGAAGTGCCCAAGACTCCAACTGAGGTTCAATAATTTTTGGGATTAGCGGGTTATTATCGGAGATTTATTGAGAACTTTTCTAAATTTGCACAACCGCTAACCTCACTCACGCAAAAGAAAAGAAGTTCGATTAGGGAGAAAAATAAGAAGAAGCATTTCAACTCCTAAAGGATAAGCTGTGCGACGCACCGATGTTATCACTCCCTGACGGTATTAATCACTTCGTGGTATATTGTGATGCTTCGCATCAAGGTTTAGGTTGCGTGTTTATGCAATGGGAAAAAGTCATTGTGTACGCGTCACGCCAACTAAAGGTGCATGATAAGAACTACACCACGCACGACCTTGAGTTAGGCGCCGTAGTATTTGCTTCTAAATTTTTGCGACATTATCTATATGGTACACAATGTACTATATTCACGGATCACAAAAGTCTTCAACATATATTTAACCAAAAAGAGTTAAATATGCGTCAATGACGTTGGGTTGAATTGTTGAACGACTATGATTGTCAAATCAAATACCATCCGGGCAAGGCAAACGTTGTAGCGGATGCCTTGAGCCGCAGGGAGCGAGTTAAAACCTTAAGGGTTCGAGCACTAGAGATGAAATTCAAACAAACCTTACCACACAAATCCATGATGCATAACTAGAAGCACTCAAGGAAGAGCATACTAAAGTAGAATTACTTAGAGGCATGGAGAAACAGTTAGTGCCAAAGGAAGATGGAACCTTGTATCTCATGGGTCGAATTTGGGTTCCACTTTTTGGCGGTCTTTGAGAAGTAGTGTTGGATGAAGCACATAAGTCTAAGTACTCGATCCATCCTAGATCGGACAAAATGTACCAAGACTTGAAGGAATATTATTGGAGGCCTAACCTTAAGAGCGACATCGCAACTTATGTTGGAAAGTGCTTAACTTGTATAAAAGTTAAGGCCGAGTGTCAAAAACCTTCGGGATTGCTTCAACAACCCGAGATTCCTGTGTGGAAATGGGAACAAATATCCATGGACTTTATTACAAAGTTACCTAGGACCTCAAGAGGTCATGACATGATTTGGGTAATAGTGGATAGATTGACAAAGTCTGCACACTTTCTTCCAATTCGCGAAAAAGATAGCACAAAGAAGTTAGCCAAGCTGTATCTTAGAGAAATAGTGGCTCATCATGGAGTGCCTATTTCTATCATATCAGACCCAGACGGTCGATTTGTGTCAAGAATTTGGCAATCTGTTCAAAAGGCATTTGGATCCTGACTGGATCTAAGCACGACCTTCCATCCACAAACCGACGGCCAGAGTGAACGGATCATCAAAACACTTGAAGCGATGCTTCGTGCATGTGTGATGGATCTAGGCGGCAATTGGGATACTCACCTACCTTTAGTGGAGTTCTCATATAACAACAGTTATCACACAAGCATACAAGCCGCACCGCTCAAAGCTCTTTATGGTCGAAAATGCCATTCTCTGTTGTGTTGGGCGGAAGTTGGCGATAAACAATTAATTAGTCCTGAATTAGTCCAAGACACTACCGACACGATTTTTCAAATCCGAGACCGTATCAAGGCGGCTCATGATCGACAAAAGAGCTACGCTGACAAGAGAAGAAAACCAATATCCTTCATGGTCGGAGACAAGGTTTTGTTGAAAGTCTCGCCTTGGAAGGGCGTAGCGAGATTTGGTAAGTGCGGAAAGCTTAATCCACGATACATCGGACCATTTGAAATTTTGGCAAAGGTTGGTATCATTGCCTACAAGTTGAAATTACCAGATGAGCTTAGTAGCATACATGACACATTTCATGTGTAAAATCTCAATAAGAGTCCAACACAAGAAACGGTTATCATCCCTGTGGATGAGATTCATATAGACAAAAAGCTCCAATTTACTGAAATGGATGACTCAGCTTGAATTTCGGGACGAAATTCCTTTTAACAGGGGAGTATGTGACAACTGTCACTTTCGGGTAATTTCCGTACCACTAAACAGTCATTTATATTATACATTTATGTGTTTTAAATGTCTAAACTGCATGATTACATGACATACATTGTAGAAAACCCACTGAGTACATTACGTGATGTATATTATTCGTTTTAGTGGTTGCAACTCAAAAACAGTTTAAGACAATGCATCGGAACAACTAGTAGACTAGCTGTGTCAGCACAGTTTCAGTACTCAGTTAAATAGCGGATTTAGGACTTAGATGGGAGTCCAACATCAACTATATATTAAATCCCATGTGGGAAAACAAGGATTCATGCTAACACTTTCCGGAAACAATACATGCACTAAGAACTGTCCGAAATACGCACTAAGTGACAAATTTAGCAAAACTCAGCATCCACTAACTTGTGTAATTTTCTGAAATAGTGTTAAACATCATAAACTACCTAAAGGATTTTGAAAGTATCATCTTGACATAAAAACACTTCATATCATACAAGTCTTGTAAGTTAACGTTTTAACGAACCTACAATGAAACGAACACCCGGACACAACTACACACATCATATGAACTAGTTAATAATATTTTAACATCATACGACTAGTTTAATTTATTAAACACATTGTTATACATAAGAATCCCTACAAGTTGTTTAAATCTCCGTTTAGGGACCCGGTAACGAATCTAGCACCTGTTAAGCAATCGAACATGAACTAGACATAATTTATGAACTAATTAATATTGTTTAAACAATGTTAAGCTAGTGTAAGCACCATACATCATAAATTACACCAAAAATCTCTAATACATTTAACCCCTTAAATCCTAACTAAATAAGTAACTAGATTAAAAACCCAACCAAGACCCCCATCATCATGGACGGCTACATGTGGGCCCCCCATGACCACATGTTGTCTCCTAATCTTGTTTAAGTTATTAGGGGGTAAAAGAATTGTATGAAGGAAGATCTTGATGTATGAAGATATCAGGGAACATAATCTTACACTTATCACATTCACCAAAATTCAAAGTGCCATCTCTTTCTTTCTCCTTCCTACCTCACGGCCACACCACCTCCATTTTACCTCCATCATCAAATGCTCTTCAAGCTAATTCAAGCATATCCAAGGGCGCCTCATGGTAGATTAAGAAGGTGTCAAGTCTTGGAAGCTCAAGGACCTCTTCAAGGAGCTATTAACCATCAACTTTCTATCATCTTCATCTTCTAGCTTTTCTTGCAACTTCCCCAGCCACAAGAGCTAGTGGTGAGCCTTCTAACACTCCATTTTGCTTCATGTTACTAGTATAATGTTAATGTATAAGTTAAACCATCTAAAACCTTCACTTTTAAAAGATGAACACAAGAACTAGTAACATAATCTAAAGGAAATAAACATATCTTGAAATTGTAATGAAGATGTAGTTGTTTATTTTGTGTTATGGATGAAATACATCATATGTATACTTCCTAGAAGAATAGATCTAACAAGTATACGCATGGATCTTACAAGATCCATGATTAAAGTGTTGATGAACTTGTTATACATGAAGAATGAACTTATTAAAGTGGTTAAAATGATATGGGATGTTCTTAAATGATGTATGAACAAAGTTGTTACAAATAATTTTCTACAAAGTTTGTAAATATTAGAAACAAAACATATTTTAAAAGATGGATGAACATGTTAGCATAAGGTTAAAATACTACATGATTTTGCTAACTTTCAAGTTCATCATAACATGAAAAATGCATCTTTATGCATATGTTATACTTGTGGAAATTGTTGTGAATAATTTAATGAGTTTTGGAAGCTTAAACACATGTTTTTAAACATTGGAAACCTCCTATATCTAGGGAAAACTATGGCAAAATTTTTATAAAATTTAAACACTTAGAAAAATGTATCTTAACAAGGTTCTTACAAGTAAACTTGTTTAAAAGTAATAAATATAGAAATTCCCAATTTTTGTATAAAATGTAAAACAAAGAAGGTATGGTTTTTCTAAAAATAAAGATGGATATAAATATATATTTTGAAAAATATATATTTTGTGATCATAAAAATGATGTGCTATGTGTATACTGTTTGTATTAGTTATATATAAAATAGGGACTTGAAATAATATATACAAACAAATATAAAAAAAATTGCAAACAAAGATTTACAAGAATACATATATATTCATGTATTGGATACAAATATTGGATGATTCAGACATTTGGACATACAAATATTTCGGACAAAAAATATAGAATATATCGAAACTTGGTAAGTTACCCTTTCAAAATCGAACGAGTGGCAAAATATATATTTTTACAAGTATATAAAATATATCATATTTTGCCAATCCTAAAAATATATTATTTTTGAAGTATTAAAAATAACCATTTCATAAACACCTTAAAATATACCATTTTTGTGGAAAGCTAAAGATATATATTTTCTAAAAACTAAGTCATAGACTTACCAAGCATAAAGTATATATATTCCCTTGGACATATCTTAAAATTATATTTTTAAGAATATAGATTGTGTATAATCAATACAAGAATATACGTATTCCTATACGTACAAATATATGCCAACATATACCACTAACACTTGGTGGAAATATCATTATACAAGTATTATACATAATCATGAATACACGAATTTAAATACACAAATACTCATAATACAAGTATACCCGTGCTTGAGAATATACACATGTATAATACTTGACAAATATTACACTTGGTCATGTATACCATTGGAACATGCATACGGATAGTTATATATCAAGACATGTTAAAAATATATTATTTTAACAAAACCCGTCGTAATTACAAATGATATATAAGATGATGCATACAAATAATACAAGTTAAAATATGATATTTTAACTAATACATCGAATTTGGAATTATATATAATTATGAAAATTGTATATGGAACATATCTGATGATGGCATTGTCGAGGCAAACGGGTGGAACTCAATTATGAGAAGTTATGAACACCTACATCTTACTCGTGCGAGGCACGGAGACAAGAGGGCTAGGCCCGTACATACAATACACGAGATACAAGGATATATAAATATTTGAAGAAATATATATATATATATATATATATATATATATATATATATATATATATATATATATATTATATTGACATCATACATCGAAAATACAACTCAATGGAAGATAATTCGGAACAAGTCATAATAAATATTTAAGACAAAAGACTTGTACATAAGTCATTACAAAGACCGAAGTGTCTAACAAAACCTAGCACGTTTGTAGGTTGCGATTCAAACCAAGGAAAACGTACGTGCGATAAGCAGAGTTACGGAATGCAATTCAGTGAGTTCATGTCCCCCTTATCATCTTAAACGTTTTACTTTTTTACAACTATCGGGGGAAATACATGTACAATGGTATGATAAGCTAGGGAATGAAACAACTTAGATCATGTGCAAATAGGGTGGAACTTAAGCACCATTAACTTGTTTAAGACCACGGTGCAAAGGTTAGATCTAGCGGGTGTTGGAGAGCCCCACTCTTGGTCATGGACCCACGTGGAAGAGTTCGTTTGTTATCCCAGTCGAGGTGATTTGACGTAAATCGTCTAGGTTTGGATGCTTCCTATGTCGTCACACATATTAATGTCCTTGCAAAACAATAATGATCAACGATTTCATTGACGCTTTACATACTGGGTTTTGATACAAATACAGCTTACATTTTACAGATTCATCTTATACAACTAAAACACATGAACTCGCCAACTTTTGTTGATTTTTCAACTTACATGTATTTCAGGAAACTAATGGACCAAGCGGGGAACTTTTGTCAAGAAAGCAAGTGTCAAGACTCCAGCCATTTATGAAGAGTTTGCTTGTTATATACCGCCTCTTTACGGTGATATAATGACCAAAGTCTTAACATTTCAAAACTTGCATTTTTGTCTTATGATACTTTGACAACTTATTTTCATTCGATGGTTTGTAAACAAAATACTTAACACATGTTGTGTTGGGAATATTTATGGCAATGGCATTAGAGCTTGTTTTTATTCATTTAGTATGTTCACTTATATTGTATACAATAAGAATCAATCAGATCGTACCTCGCGCTTCCGCCTTTGAGTGGGTGTGACAACCTTAGCCTACACTAGAGGTTCACATTATTCAACAAATTAATTGAATCTTAACAACAAGCAATTAGGGTACTAGCCACTTCCTTTCATAAACAATTAATTTTGAGGATATTATGAATATTCACAACTTGCACCAAATAGAAATATTACTTCAAATCACACGTTACAAATGCTTGAAAACAAAGAACAGTTGAGAGAATTCAAGGAAATAACTACTTACAAGACTTACACGGAAGAATTCAGAGACCTTAACCTTGTCTTGTCTACAGACTTTACCAAAGTTGCATCTTGGAACACCAAAATCAAAATGAAGACAATGATCAGTCAAGCGCAAATAGATCTAAAATTGCTTATAATACAGAAACACATATAAAAAACAAAACCGGATACTAATTTGAAATATGGAAGAGAATGACAAAAAAAGCTTGTACCTCTTTTACTCTGTCGGCTACAAAAAAAGCTTGAAATAACCGCTCACACAACAGTCATAATTAGAAAAACTGGCAAAGTGTGATAGATTATATATACCAAATTCAAACCTAAATTATTGCATTTGTTTGTGTTTCATGGATCAACTCAAAAGATTTTAACTTAGAATCACTCATTGTAACACAAATGATGCTTATATGTAGTTGCATGACTCACAGGGGTTGGTTCCCTTGGAGGAATGAAGGCATAAGCTTCAGTTGCTCCGATTTTGATAAAACAAATATGAGCATCATCATATATATCTCAACATTATACCAGAACTCCATTGAGCAGCAAACCTCCTTGTTACCCCCGACGACTTGCAGGCCCTCCATATAAGCTTTACAAGACAATAAATATCAATCGCTTGATTGCGGAAATGCCCAACTATAAGGCCTCAAGTTCTGCATCATCCACAATGTCTCATTTGTTAACATACTAGAAGGAAAAACAAAAGTGCAAAAGAGTTATGTCCTAAGGTGGTTTATCCATGATATAAATAATTGTTGAGTATTTTATCAGGATGTCCTCGTTGTATAGTAAAGAGAAGTAGCCTGCAACCTCAGAGGGTCCACAATCTACAAATCCAGGTTCGTTAAACATAGTGTATGCATTCAAAACCTGAGGGTCCACAATCTACAAAGCCAATGCACTCTCTTTTTTTCCAACCAACCATGGTGCAACTTGCCACCTTCACTTCTGCTGAGAAAGCTGGTCACAACAGTCACAAGTTCCCCTTCACCCTTCCCCCATAAATTATGGGTACCGGAAAGCAATGCTTGAACCTTTTTAATCACTAATAACTTGTATGATTATGATACTAGAACCATCCCCTGCCCAGATCCTAAATCCCAATCGAACCATCCAAAGAAGGTGAAACCTCCACCACTAATAACCCCAATTCCCACCGGTGGATTGCCAATGATACGCATGTTCGCATGCTTATTCTGTCCACCATATCTGAGGCTTCCTTTCAACATCTACAGGGCACTACTTCCAGGGACCTTTGGCTTTCCCTGGAATGTGCATATGCAGCCAACACCGCCTCACGAGAATTCACATTAAAACTCACTTACTTTGGATCATCATGAAGGGAGACGAAACACCTATTACCTATTTATCCCGCGCTATGGAAGACGCCTCAGCCTTGGAAAATATAGGTGAGCTGATGAAAGATAAGGATTTGGTCATGCTTACAATTTCGGTTTACATGATGAATATAACAGACTGAAGTCTAACCTTTTGGCAGGCCACCCGCCAATCACCTTCAATGAACTACACGGATTGCTTTTGATCATGACTTCATATTGCACAAGTCACTGTCTAATGCTTCTCGTACATCTTCTCAGGTTTTTACTGCCACCACGGGTAACTCCTATACTACTCCTACTTCTTCACTTAAACAATTGCAACAACTAGCATCCCAATTGGGCTATCAGTTAAACCCCATCAGCCCGTCACAGGCCCTCTAAGCCTCACGACCCGCGCTAAACCGTAACAACCGTAGGGGTGCTAATCACGGACAATATGTGGCACCAATAGGGGGCGTGACAATACTAGGGCTGCTCCCACACGACAGTTTGCGTGGGCCTCAACACAAAATATGGTGTACGGTCATTGTAATCGTTGTGGCATTGGTCAACTACCATCCTAGAGCCAAACCAATCTGCTGCATCTTCTCAATCTGCTCCTGAGGCCAATTTTGCCTCCTTCTCAAAGACTGGATCAACCTCTGGTACTACTTGGCTCCCAGACACAGGTGCTACTGGCCAGGTTACTCCTGACTTGACGAATATTGACAACTCTGAGGTCTATTTAGGTATTGACTCACTCCGAGTTGGTGATGGTAAGCCTTTACCCATTTTACACATTGGATCTTCCAATTTTTTCTCACCTAATAAAACATTTAAATTATCTGATATTCTTCACGTACCTGCCATTCAAAATAACTATCTGTTAAACAATTTTGCTCAGATAATGATGTTTATTTTGAGTTTCACTCTTCTTTTTTTTTGTTGTGAAGGATGAGTCTTCACACACTACCCTTCTAATGGGTCCAAGTGATAATGATCTCTACTCGCTCCGCCTTCCATAACTTAAGCCAATTCCTAAGCAGGTCTTTGCAGCAACTAAAGCTTCCTCTACCATTTGGCATCAACGCCTTGGCCACCCTCATGAAAGTCTTTTTCATATGCTTATTCATATAATTCCTTATCTATTTCTACAAAATTACGTTCTTCTTTATGTAATGCTTGTCAATTGGGAAAATCTTCCAAACTTACCTTGCATAATTCTACTTTTCAATGTCGTATGTTTTGGATTTAATTTAATGTGATGTTTGGGGACCTTCTCCTATTGTGTCTCTTGATGGACATCGCTTCTTTTATTGTGTGTTGAACATCACTCACGTTTCATGTGGTATTATCCACTTGTTCAGAAATCAGATGTTTTCACCACATTTACCAACTTTGTCACCATGGTTGAACGTTAGTTCAACACTAAACTAAAAAATGTACAAACTGATTGGGGATGGGAGTTTCGTAATCTTTCTCCCTTCTTCAACAAGCTTGGTATAATTCATCGTAGTTCTTGTCCACACTAGTGAACAAAATGGAATTGTTGAACGCCGTAATCGTCATGTTGTGGAAACCTGGCTTGCCCTCCTTGCCCATTCTTCTCTGCCACAACGTTTCTGGCACTTTGCATTCGAAACCGTTGTGTACCTCATTAATCGCCTTCCATCAAGAACCTGTTCCAATAAATCTCCTTCTATCAAATTTTTAATCGTAAACCAAATTACTCCCTCCGTGTTTTTAGATGTCAATGTTTTCCCTATCTACGTCCATATAACCGTCACAAAATGGATTTTAGATCAACGCCTTGTATTTTCCTTGGTCACAACCCTCATCATCATGGTTAACATTGTTTTGACCCCACAACAGAAAAAGTATATATAGTCAGACACGTGTGTTTCAATGAAATAGTCTTCCCTTTTCAAATTCTCGTTTCCCCACCATCCCCATCATCTGCCACACCTATATCCCCTTATGTGTCCATTTTTCCTGAACCCGTTCTGTCACACCCGATTTTCGATGTAGCAGAAGCGTGTCTCGAGGTGTGGCCAGAGCGGCAATCATTGCATTCAACCAAGTAAACGACAATTGTATTATAAAACATTCATCCGTATTTTTTATTTAATACAAAATTTACATACCAACTATTGTATTTAAAACTATACCACAAGTTTGAACACTATTACTTCAAATTCAACATAAACTTATAAAACATAACAACGGATAATTGGATTAAACACGACATCTTGACTTCACAACCAACGAACAAGATTTTCCCCGAAGGCCATCCACTAGTTTCCTGTAATACATGTTAGTCTTGAAAACAACGTCAACAAAAGCTGGTGAATTCATGTTATAAATTTTGTATCAAATGAATTATCGAAAAAATTTGAAATAATAAATTCATTTAATATAGCTTAATGAAACTTTAGTGTGTTGCAAGGACACTAATCTGTATGCTGAATAAGGTGGCAACCAAACCTTGACGATTTATTATGTGTCTGAGACACTCGGTTTAAACACAAAACCACTCTAATACGATCTTTTATTATTATCATATTAGAGTGGGGCTCGCCCAAACCCAATAGATCTATCCCCTTATTCCTCGGTACTTGTTATTCATTAATGGCCCCAATGCTTGAGCCTTATTCACATGTGATCTATATATTTTCATTTTCCCAGCTATATTAATGGTAAAATGTATACATCCCCGCACGTTTAAAAAACATAAAAACGTTAAAATAAAAGGGGAAACATGAACTCACTGATTTACGTTCCGTGCAAATCTCTATTTGATTTCTGATACTTCATTCGTTTCTTGACCAACAATTATTCTAGTCTATTAGACACTTAGGCTTTCGTTCGTTTCTCGTACAAGTATTTTATCTCGAATTTCATACTTGTAATTGTTGGTTTTTCTTTGTTGATATACACATATATTTCTTTCATATATATATATATATATATATATAGATTGGTTATATGTAAATGGACCTAGTCCATAATTTAATTGTAAATAACTCAATCTAATAATTCATTACATATGGGCCTAGCCCAATTTGCTTACTTTGTGTGAGCCTAGCGCAATTCGTTTCATGTATGTGGGTCTAGTCCAACCTAGTTTTGTTTGATAGTAGGTTAAGCCCAATTGGTTTATAAAAGTGGGTCTAGCCCAAGTTTAAATGAAAGATTGGGCCTAGCCAATATAGTTGATAAAAATTTGATTAGCCCAAGTTTAGTTTTATAAAAGTGGGCTTTAGCCCAAAGTTAGTTCTTATAGAAACGGATTAGCCTAATTTATTTCTTTATAAAAGTGGGATTGGCCCAAAGTTAAGTTTTATATAAGTGGGTTTAGCCCATGTAAACTTTTATAAAGTGGGCTTAGCCCAAATTTGATTTTTATACAAGTGGGCCTTAGCCCAAAGTTAATTTTAAAAAATAGGCCTTGTCCAAACCTATTCATATAAATGGGCTTGTCAATTATTTTATAAAAATAGGTTTAGCCCAATATAGTTTTTATAAAAATAGGCTTAGTCTAATAATTGTTTAGTTGGGCTTATCCAAAAATTTTACTAGTAATTGTTATAACTTATAAAAATTATTTATAAAAACTATAAGTTATATATTTAAAAATTCTAGTAAATATAAAGTATATCAGTTTATTTGCTCGTTTGGATCGTTATGTTCACGTCGACTATTTTATTCGTTTCGTCTTTGTCGTTTGTTTCTTTATACCATATACTTTATTTTGTCTGAATATTCCAAGTTGTCCGAATTGTCTATATATTATTTTGTTAAAATTTCAACACTTACACATTTTATATTCAATTTAAATAATTAAAATATATATAGTTTTTATACAATAATACATGTACACATATAAGATGGTTTAGAAATATATATTTTTATCAAAAATATATATTTATCTCATATTTAGTTTAAGAAAATATAAGTAATTAATTTCTTAACCTTTCATCTTAATCCTTTATTTAAACATGATTAAATTTCCTAATCAATTTTAATCACCAAATCTTTAGTTAAATCATATCTTAATCAAGATTAATTTTTATAAAAAATTTACCGTAGTTTCCTTTAAAATGTAAGTTTTCCCATGTTTTATAAACATGTTTTAAATAATTAAACTAACTCAAATCATCATCAATCACAAATATTATATAAATGTACTAATAAAATTTCATGAACTTGTTATAATTTTATTTTTTCTTAATCCTTTAAAATGTAAGTTTTCCCATGTTTTATAAACATGTTTTAAATAATTAAACTAACTCAAATCATCGTCAATCACAAATATTATATAATGTATTAATAAAATTTCATGAACTTGTTATAATTTTAATTTTCTTAAAATGGAAACTTTATTATTACTTTTAAACAAAATTTCTAAATCACAACTTTTATTAATGATCCAATACTTGTATGATCATCTTTAAAATATAAAAATATGTTCATGACTATTTTTGTTCATGAATCTTGCTAATCTAAACATGCATGTGTTTAGATTATCTTTTTATTAATAATTTTGCAAGATTCAAGTTTACTAGTTAATGACAAGTTCAAGATCATCCAAATTTATCAAGAAAAACACATAATTATGTTAGTGATCTTAGATTTATTAATGTTTTTCAAGTGGGTTTTTTATAAGTTTTATGATGATTTTATGAAATTTTATCAATATAAAGTATAAGATTAGGTTTAAGGATCTTACTACTAGCACAAGGCTAGGGGTGATCTAAAGGATGAAGAAGATAGGTTGATCAAGAGTTCCAAGCTTCCAAAATGAGCTTCTAATCCTTGAAAGCTCCTTAGATCTTCCTTAGATCTTCATGAATGCTTGAAATTCTAGAGTTTGGTTTTTAAAAAGTGGAAGATGATGATGATGAAGCTTGGCCGAGTTTGGAGGTGAAATGGGAGTGTTCTTGAGTTATTTTGGTGTTAAGAAAATGAGATGAATGAAGGTAAGTGTTGGTGTTATGATAAAATCCTTATACTACTAAGTCCACTAATCATCCTCATTATCTTGCCAACATACAAGTGAAGAATTAGTGGCATGGGGAAACCCCATGTAGCCGTGGGTTGGGGGGGTTATATATATTTTTTTAAATAAAATGTAATTTTTATAAACTTTTATAAACTTTAATAATTACAGATATATAAGTTTTTATAAAAACTAATGCCCTAATACTTTAAAGTGATGTTATAACATGCCAAAATATCTCACTAGTCTTATTGATTCGTTCTTCGGTTGATAAAGTTAGTTTGGGTCTTGTACTGGGTGAAATGTTGATATATTGTGTTACTTATAAAATTTTATGTTTATAATAATTCTAGTACAATTTTATTATCCCGTTAATTAATTTAGCTCTTCAGACTAATAAATTTGTCATTTTGAGTTCAGTTTCTGTACGCTCAGTTGTCAGATTTTTACTGAACAAACCGTATAGCTTTAAATAATAAGATTTATATATGGGTTTTATACTATTGCTAACACCCATTATTATTCTTTAGCTAAAAGTATTTATTTTTGGGTTTTCGGACATTTGCTGCAGAATGCTGAATTTTGCTTTATACTTGGACAATTTGGTGTTTTAAATAAAATCTTCATGGAATAACAGTACAGACATATTTTATGCCTTAATTCTGAAATATTAGACTTTATCGTAACATTTATTTCGTGTTCGCGTCTTTGTCATTTGTCTAGGATATAGTTTTATATATTCGTGATTGTGACGAATCCATTATCATATCAAACTATGATTTGATTAAATTCCTAGACTTTTAAGACTTAAAATAAAAAATTAAGTCGTGTTATATAATAAATAAACAATGTATTAGTTGTTCAAGTTGTACAAAATTACCAGAATTTTGCCAATTGTCACACATTCCACGTGACACACCTAATCCACTAAACACCACTGACCACATTGATCCGCCAATTACCACCGCTATCCCTTCTATCTCTGAACCATCATCACCACAACCCTCTACTCCCTTACAATCCACATTTTCACCTTCATCTGACCCACCTTCCTCGGTTCCTAGTTCCTCTACCCTTCAGCAGGATACTCCCACTCCGCCTCCACCACCTCCACGGCCTCGTCCAGCTCACCACGCCAAAATCCTAAACGCACCACTCCCTATAATCCCTCTGCCTACACAGCTACCACTTCTCACCCCCTATTGAACCTACCTCTTTTACTGTTGCCAACAAATCCCCGGAGTGGCATCTTGCCATGACCGAGGAGTTTGAAGCACTTCGCAAGAACGGAACATGGTCCTTAGTTCCCTATGTCCCTAATACTAATGTTGTTGACTGTAAGTGGATTTACAGGTTGAAGACAAATCCCCATGGCGTGATTACTAGGCATAAAGCTCGCCTTGTTGCCAAAGGTTTTAAGCAACAACCCGGTATTGAATATCATGAAACTTTCAGTCCATTCATCAAAGCCTCCATAATTCAGGTTCTTTTATCTCTTGTTGGGACAAATGATGGTCTCTCTATCAATTAGATGCATAAAATGCCTTCTTACACGGTGATTTAGCGAGACCATTTACATGAAGCAACACCAGTCTTTGCTGACCCAGGAAAACCAAATCATGTGTGCCTTCTTCATAAGTCACTTTATGGGCTCAAAAAGCCCCCTAAGCATGGTTCAATAAGCTATCTACTGTTCTTCACCAACTTGGTTTCCGTGGGTCAAAGACGGATCCTTCATTATTCATTATGAACAACCATGGCACTCTTGCTTATGTTCTTGTATATGCGATGACATTATCATCACTGGCAAACATTGATAACATCATCAATCAGCTAAGCTTCCACGTTTCCCATTAAAGATCTGGATGCACTCCATTATTTTTTGGGGATTGAGGTTGTCCATCATAACAAAGACCTTATCTTATCACAGCGAAAGTATTTATAGACATTCTTCAACGATCTGGTCTCTGAGATTGCAAACCAGTTCTTCTCCTATGTGTCCTTCCCAGGTGCTTACCATTGATGACAATCTGCCACTTTCTGACCTTGTGCTTTATTGTAACGCTTCGCATTTGTAACTTTCCGTTTTTAGTAAGCTCGCTACGTGTTTCTATAATTGGAAATCCCAAACCTTGTAATCGCGTTTCGATTCCTAATCATTATAAATCTAAGGCTTTGATTGTAATCAAGTTGATAAATTATGCAAAATTCACAAACTTTGTACATGCTTAAACTTATGAACTTATGTTGTGTTAGTTGCTCGATAAATCAATTCAAAAGACTCGTGAATACCTATTAAACGTTGTACATCTTAATATCAAAGCCAAGCAAGATGATTAGTGACTTGTAACAACAAAGAATTAAGCTTCCGGCATCACACAATTCGTAAAGTTTGCATTGTAACCTTCTACGTAATCAAGTCCTTTTTTTGGATTATAAAAGACCCTTAACCCTAATTCTAACCTTCAAAAACAACCTACTTCTGTAACACACTTATAATATAACAAATATATGGAAGATAACAATTATAATTTTGAAACAAAAAAAAAGAAAGCAAGACAGCTTGAGGCTGCAAGCTGTGTCCTTCTCATCTCTTCTTGTTTCAATCAAAACTACCAACTAACCCATTAATTGCAACCCTAATTGCAACCCTAATCCCTTCCCTATATAAACAAGCCTTCCCCCACCCATTTCTCACTTTTACAAGCCTCCAAACACTTCAAACAACCTCCCAAGTCCAGAAATTCTCTGTTGTCCTAAAACATCAAAAGTTTGCTTGGGCAAACTAAGGTGAAACCCCACCATTTTGAGGTCCAAAAGTGTGTTAACTTTTGCCCACTTTTTATCTTTTTAAACTTTAAGATTTTCAAAGTTTTCTTCATGTTTTCTTCCTCAACATTGTTTGCTAAGCCCCATGGATGTTACCATAGGTTTTCCATGGAAAACAAGGTGGAACAATACCATTTTAAGGCCAAACTTTCTGTTTGATAAACTTATAAACTTTTCGAACTTGTTTTTAAACATAACAATTCTATGCTATTTTGCCTCTAATCAAGTTTATGATTAGTGAGCTTGCTAGAATTGTTCCATACAACATCAAGAGGCATAACATGCCTCCAAAATTGTGGTTTTACTAGGGTTTAAACCCACAAGTATTGAGCCATCCAAGCTTACAAGCTTGTGTTGGTGAAGGTGTGATTACATGGAGGCCTTGGCTATCCAACTTTCCAATCCACCCCTCACTTGATGATTTATCCATTAAGCTACGGTTTACTTTCAGTAGAGTAACAAGGCTACGACACGTCCCCAAACGATGCCATGTTCAGGATGCACACACCTAGCTTGCTTATTTGGTTCGAAGCGTAGCTTAGTGAAGTACTATATTCTTGACAATCCGAATTGTCCTTGTGGCAATTTGTGTATTGGTGAATCTTACGAAAGAGGTTTAGGACAGTTATCCTCCTACCTCCATGCATGACTTCTATGACTTATATGATATCCATGAACTATATGAATTCTATGATGAACTTGTAATATTATATGTAAACTATATATGTAAATAAATAATATAGCCAAACCATTGACGATGACCATATGGTTAACTTGTCATAATATCAGGTTATTTTATCTAAAACCTAACCATCGTTACGATTCTATTGGGCATGACCCATAAAAACACAAACACCCTTCGGGGCTTATAGTGTCAAAAACTTGCGTTAACGTCTAGATAAATACTTTCAACTATACATACTTTTTGCATACTTTAAATTCCTAAAATTACCGAATTCCACCATCATTTCAATACGCATACACCTACGTTTCCTTGTGTAGGATAACTTTGTGTTCGTCCCACTAGATAACCTAACGCTTTCACGGAACTTAACTTTGCAAAACCGTGAGTACACTCGACACCCTTTTACGCTTTACACTTTTTGGGTGCAACATGTTAATCTATTAAAAATACAAAAATCACACTTTTATTCTATGAAATCACACAAACAATCCATCATACATGCTATAGTTATGTGATCTTTGAATTGTTACTTGGTACATTCTTATGTGATGCTAAATGTCATTAACTTCGATCAAGTCTCCCTTAACATGTAAGCGCTATAGGAGTAATGCACCGCCCGTATTCTTGTGGTAAATGTTAAGTTTTAATCTATTATGCGGTACACTAGAGGATTGACTTGTAGTTCACATGCCTTGTTTACATTTATCTCGTATACTAGCTTATCATGTGGATTTGTTTAAATCTTTTTATTACTTAAGCTATGATATCAAACTTGTGTACTCGCCAGTACTTTGTTATTGAACTATACTTTTTAACATGTTGCAGGTTGATGAGAATGACATGACGAAACTTAGTAGGATAGGCATAGAAACATGCTTAGAATGTTAAGTTATTTAATATGCTTTTTTGAACATGTCTTGTATGATGTTGTTTCGTATGTGAATTGTATTGTATTCAACAATTTGGTGGCTTGAAATGAAATGGGTTGTTTAATTAAATATTGTCACAGTTAGTGTTATAATGTCTTGAGCAATCTAGTTCGTCTCACTCTGATGTTTTCCACACCTAAACTGTTAAATGCATGTCTGTTTATATAGGCCTAACACCCGTAGCATTCACAAAGAAAGTCACATTGCTTGTTCGTACGAAGCATTATTCTTCTTGAAAGGTCACTCATACGAGCAAGAAAATGGCTCGTACGAACAAGCAAAAGGTTCTTTTTTGAATAGTCACTCATACGAACAAGAAACTTGTTCTTCTAGAATGCTCACTCGTACGAGCAAGCAAATGGCTCGTACGAATGACAATTCACTCGTACGAAGGACAACTTCACTCGCATGAAGAATTGTTTGTTCAGACAAAACTTAACAGTATGCACACATGCAACTGTTTTTCAACACAAACAAACTAAATGTCGTACTAAATCAAGATAGGAGGATATCTTGATTCGGTCACGACCAAAATTTTACAGACATAACAAACAAAGGTCGTACAATTACTAACGTAACTAAGAACAAGCGACAGACATAACAGTGTATCAACAAACTCCCCCTTGACTGTTGCTTGGTCTTTGGTCTTCATTTCTAATGCCCTTCTTTGGGCCAAGAGCTTCTAGCGTGATGTCGAACTAAGTCGAACCGAACCGAACTGAGTCGCATCTACACAAATATGCATCAACAAACTCCCCCTTGGAGCTGCTCGTGATGGTTCGTTCTTCACACTGTCGGATCTTCAGATGTCTTCACGTGTCATAGTCAGGAGGTGCATCAGCAAATTCCCCCTTGAATATATCTTGTGGTGTTGATAAGTGGTCATCTCTGAATTGATCTTCTTGATCCATAGCTTGCATTTATGTTGTGTCTTTACTCCCATAACTTTTTCTTCAAACTCGTTCTCTTTGTCTTTAGCTTGCTTGGATGCCATATCTGCACACACAACAAAGCTAAACGCGTAATGAGAACAACTGCTAGGGATTTAATCAACCTTAGAGAATTTTTATTTGAAAATCTCATGAAGGATTGATTTTAAGCAAAATTAGCAAATGACACACATGAAACCAACTCTCATTCAATACCAACTGAAAATACTTTGAGAGTTTTTTTTATTAAGATTGTTCAGTTTTAATCCATTAACCTTCAAAGCTTGTTCACTTCGACTATTTATGAAGATGCAATTGTTTTCCGGCTTACAATCAGGATTTTAGGTAGGATAGAATCGAGTTCCAACATCAGTCAATCAAAAATAAACTAGAAGCAAAATCACTTTGGCTTTTATAAAATTCATATTAAAACTCACCTAAAATCTTTTTGACATTTTTTAATTTTTAAATGTAAAAACGGAAAGCAACAAATAAATATTTACAAACATTCTTTTTACAAATTTTGAGGGAAAGAGAATCATATTAGTATACGGTCATGCCAAAACACACTTGTTGTTCGATTAGTTAGCATTTAGGTAAGTATCCTATAACAATATCGGCATTGTTGTCCACATAAGCTCAACTTATCAGATGTACTCGCAGTTAGGGGATACGATTAATGTATGATTTATACTTACCAACCGGTGTTCATCCACTCACGGCACATTCCCGTATCAAGACATGCACGAGAGAAAATCTTATCGGTGAGTATACTGTTTATCATCTGTTTTGACGTATATGATGTTAGATACTCACTTATTTTTCAGGAAAAACAAACCCTATGAGATTAAATCAATTATTTATGAGGAACTTGATTTTCATATGCATGCAGGGCACATGAATAAGTCCGTGAACAGGTTAGTACCAACGTACCGACAAAGAGACGAACTTAACTCCCGCATAAAGTTGTGATATATTATCACTTATTGATTGTGTGGATGTGATGTGTTCATCACTTATTGATGGTCGTATGCAATATTTACACATGTGTATGGTATCATGGAAGTTCTAGACTTGTGTCCCGTTATTTTTCGGTAAAAGATTCAACCATGATACCCAGATGATAAACAAGCATAAAGACCGCATATCTCAGAACCTCGACATAATATCAAACGAAATTTTGGTACCAAGACCATATGCTAATGAATGGTTCCCACCTGATTTTCAGTCCGTTATGTTTATATCGCATGTGCATACTTTAAAATGATTGTGAGCCTACCAATACATTGAATATAGAGCTACTTATAGTTTTTCATTTTAGGTCAAAGTGGTTTTGACAGACCACAAATTTGCTATCATTTTCTCTTTTCTTGCTAGGAAACTCATTTTGTGTTTTTCTCTTGTTCTTGTCCTTTCAACGTTTTGAAATGTTTTTGTATTTTTCGGATTGGAATTTACTCCCCCTACAATGTAAAAAGTAAATTTAATCCTTTAAATACATCTTTTTGGATTGTCTTCGAGAAAAATATTCACAAAAATGATTTACCGATGTAGATTAACTCATGTTTTACTTCGATGTCGTTCTCTAAAATTAATTTAAAAAATGATTTATCAAAATTTTGGATAAAATGAGTTGGCACGTTGGTAATCAGTGTGGACCAAAACCACATTGATGAGTTTCATACTGAAACAATCACGTGTAAGGTTATATTCGAGATCAATGTGTTTGGACTGGAGTGCTGTACGAGATTTTAGAAATCGGTAAGCAGCTTAAATATCAATAGAGATAGGAGAGATTGGAAAATTTAAAAACCGTAATCCTGCAATTGCTACGTGCATCTCCCAACTAGATATCCACCCGATGTGGATTTCAAGGTCGATTTTACAGCTACTTATATAACTGAGAAATCTCTTCACAGCAACAAGTTCATAAACCTCTGGGTCTGACTGGTAAGAAGCAAGAGAGCATGTGGAGAGGCTTGTACACATCATCTTTGGACGGTCCATACATGATGTTGTTCACGTGTTTTTGCACCAGCAAAGGTCTTTGTCTTTTTCTTTGAAAAGTAATGTGCGGTTGTTCAATCCACGCCAAGGCATCCGTACACCCGGTTGGTTTGTTCAACCAAACACATTTTCTTCAATCACACCCGTGGAGAAATATACACTACACGATCATCTTGTAACCTTTGAACTTCTTGTGGAAGATATAAGACATGAATCTTTGATAATCTTCTGACGTGCTGCAGACGCGTACATTTCGATTGAATCTATCCCGTGGATCCGTTCCAAGCCTTAAACAAACAAATTGTTGGTCTTTTTCATCTTGTCGAAGTTATCAACTTCATTCACCATACTTTCTTCACTCATCGGAAATTATCTTCTCTTTCTCTCTAACAAAGGTAACAACTCCTGGATATAACGATGTTTTGGAGCCGCATGTCGCCGATCTTGTGCCTGGATGCTCCACTATCAACAATTCTATGACTATCAATAGTTCCTCTAGAACATCCTGCACACTCATTAAAGATTAGTTGGAGATGGGAACCCAAGCCTTCATTGACTTGGGTCATCCGACATCATCGAGAATTGTCATCGAGAATTGGAACTTTGTTTTCCAGATTATTCGGAATGGGTTGTGCTCCCCCTGAAACAATTACCGGTTTTGGTTTCCAAATCTGTTTTTGTTTCTCAATTTGAACATTTGGTTTTACCGATTGTGTTTGGACAACCTCCAGTTTTAAAGCCTTTTCACTAGCTTTTTGTTGTTTCTTTCTCTGTTTTATTCTTGTTGTTTAACAAGACGTGGGTCCTGTTTTGACGAAACAGATTTAGCATGTTAACGTTTACCACGGGGCACATCAATTTTTGCTTTTCCCTTTGTGAGATTTGGACAGTTTTTGACAATGTGCCCATACTTACCACACTCAAAGCATGATCTCGCTCAACAAACCATGGAGTATTATAAATGTGATAGCTTGATGATGAACTTCGTGATCTTGAGGTACTTGGTCCTACATCACAACAATTTGTGTGTTGTGTGTAGGTGTTCTGACTGTTTCTCTTCAAAATTTTATATTGTTTAACAAAATCCGTGTTGGATTTGTTTTCAAAAGATTTAATTTTATCAGTCCCTCGGGATTTCACGAAGTTCACATTTTGAATTTTCTTCTTGTTTTGGCTCAGGTTGCTTTTTCCATTTCCTTGGTTAGCGTGATTTTGCTTTCGTTGATTGTTTTGAGGTTTCAGTTCTTTATTTTCGTATTTTTTTCTAACTTTGGATATTTGGAAACGAGCACACTGAGTTACTACAACTCTAGGGCTCGAATTACCCAAAAACTTACTTGTAGAATCCTCGAAAACTTTATTAATCAAAGATTGATTGACATTTTTGATGGGAAAATCTTCGTTTGAGTAAACTTTGTCGGAACCAATCAACGTATAAAGCAAGTTTAGGCTTTCATAGGTTTCAATATGAGCTTCAGCAATCTTGACATGGGCAGTTACACATGGTTTCGCTGGAGGATCACAGAGAATATGATTTTCGAGAGGTATATTTTCCTCTTTTGTTACCGTATCTGACTGCTTAGGTTTGTCCACATCCGACTCGTCATCCGAACTATCATAATCCTCAATAATGGGAGGATTTTGATCATTCATAGACATTGAGTCATTGATGTCATCCGATTGACCTTGACTTGAAGATGTGCCCTTAGTGAACCATAGACCAGCTGTAAATTCAGCTAGATCCAATGGAACGGTGTGTCAAACTGTGACATATCTTCATCATCTTCTGGCATTTTGGCGTAATTGTGCCTAACCGGAGGGGGACAAGCCTGATAACCAATGCATTTCATATCACCTTTCTTCTTTTGAACATTGATGATGTCATCCAAAACATATCTTGAGTTGGAGTAACTGTCCAACTTGAGTTTGATTGCATCATGTTCACACTTTGCACATGCTAACTCCTTTTTTGTTTCTTCAAGCATGTTAATATAACTGTTAATGGTTGTTTGTTTTCTCAAAACATTCTTTGTTAATTTAGAAACATCTTTCTTTAAGGTTTCAATTGTTGTTTTAAATTCCTTTTTGTTTTTCTTAAGAGCTGTGTTTGCCTCAGTGCACTTTATCAGATCTACAATCAAACTCTGATGATGCTTCTTCGTGTGATCAAATTTACCTTCAAGTTCTAAGTATTTAACTTTTAAAACTAACATTCAAAACACTTAGACACAATAGATTTATCAAAACTTACCTGACTGGATTGGCAATCTAAACGAGCCATGAATGTTGCACGAAGAGTGGAAGACCCGATTAATGAGAGATGCTTGGAAAACTCATCAGATGACCCTTCAGCTTCATGCTCCAAATCTGCTTCGCCGCTATCCGTCGATTCAGTTTCAGTAATCACATTATCTACTTCAGCATTAACATCTTCAGATCGATCTTCACTTGAAGTCGATTCTGCTTCATCTAAACTGCTACTATCCCATGAACTGTCATCACATCTGGACCATTCTCCATCGTTATCATTTTTTGCAATTTCGGCATAGTATGCAGTTCCTCCTCCACCACTATTTCCCAATTAAACATACCAATCACATCGTTCATCTGCTTGAACTACTAACGCTTGGTTGGAATTGTTTGCGGGAACTATTGCTCTTTCGTTATTAGTAACTTGATTTCTGTTGAAAGGATATTGATTCCCTTGCTATGAAGGCTTCGTCCATTCTCTTTTAAAATGCCCATTTTCTCTACAGTTGAAACAAGTAACCTTCCTTTTGTCAAAACCATATGGAGTATCCTTGTTGCTCTCCAAATTAGTTCTTCCTGTTTTCTCCATAAAATCTTTTGCCCTTCTCACTGCACTTGCAAACGCCCATTTGATATCAGTCAACTCCATTTCCTCCTTATCGATTTGTGCATAGTCTTTACTGGTTATATTGATGTTACCAATTTGTCCAGCTACTAATCCGTAGTAAGAACTCACTAAAGTGTTTAGAAGCTTCATGTGTTCCCGGGCAACTTCCACACTCACCTTAGAAAGGTTTGATGTATCGAGTCTAACAGTGTTAGGGTTTGAGGGTTGAAAGTTTTTACCATAGAAGGCTTGTTGTGGAACTTGGGTGTAACATCTTGTGGTTGAGGAAGAAATGATTTTGGATCAAATGCTTGTTCATAGACTTGAGCACTTGAACCAACAGACTGATCTGGTTGAACTTGCGGCAGAAAAGGATTTGTATTTGGCACAAATGTTGTTTGAAGCTTTGGTTGCCGATTTGTAATTACACCTGTGTTAATACCTCCAAAATACATCTCTGGGTTTTGTGGAACTGGAATTCGTTTTGCTTTGCGAAGTTCTTCTTCATTTTTGTTTTCAAGTTTCTGAACAAATTCATAATGCCGATTACATCCAAAACACCGGTATGTTTTAGCAATTCAATAAATTGACTCCACTTAGGTGGTAAAGCATCAGCAAAACGCATAACAATCTCCTGTTGGGATGCGTTAACCTTGTATGAGTACATCTCACTAAGAAAATGATAGAAACGAGTTGTCATATCACTTAGTGTTTCACTCTCCATAAACAGAAACCCTTCAAACTCTTTCTTTAAAAGATGATGTCGAATCTTTCTCGTTGCTGCATTTCCTTCTCCTCTTGATTTCAAAGAGTCCCACAAAGTCATCGTAGTGGTACAATACATAAATAGATGATAATTATCCTTGTGGAGTGCTTGTGTAAGAATGATAAAGGCCTTCTTTTCTAGATCATAAGCCTTTTTATCATTCTCGTCCAATTCGGTTAAGAGGTTGAATTTGATACAACTTCTTCGAGAGATTCTTTGTACGGAGTAGTAAAACACGCCCACAACTCGGTATTCTGACCAAGAACAAACGTATGAAAACGACTTTTCCATGAAGGATAATCGTTCATATGATTCAACTTTGGTGGACGGTTGTTACTTCTAGTTTCACTCTTGTTAAGGAGAAAAGTATGAACGCTTTGATTTTGATTTGTAACACATACCCATTGATTAGCGGTAATTATTTGTAGAGGCATTAAAGATTTTACCCATGAGGTTGCGGAGCTAGATTGTGATGCATTTTGGATTGTACTTGAACTACACCCCCAATCCCAAGGATTTGTACCCATTTTGCTTGTTTGTTTATGAAAATCAGCTTAAAAATTCAAAATTCCAAAGACTAACTTGAAATAAAACTCTTCTGTTAAAATTCACAATTTCAAAAACCACGAAGCATCAGTTCTCACGAAAAACTGGTCACGAAAAACTACTACCACGAACAACCCCAGGTCCACGAAATACCTAGGGTCCACGAAGAACTGATGTTTAGCCAAAAGAACAACTGATTCATACAAATGAGTGTTTGTTCGTACGAATCAGTGTTTATTCGTGCGAATGGGTGTTTATTCGTGCGAATGGGTGTTTGTTCGTACGAATCAAAGGTTAGTCGTGCGAATGGGTGTTTGTTCGTACGAATCAGTGGGTATTTGTACGAACCACTGGTGCTTCGTGCGGACCACTATTCGTGTGGACCACTGGTTCTTCGTACGAACCACTGGTTCTTCGTACGAACCACTGGTTCTTCGTGGGGTGGGTTATTCGCATGTGGGTCTTTCGTAGAGGGAATCTTATGCATGGGTTGGTTGGTGAGAAGTTTCCTTTTGTATCAGAAACTTGTTTCTTTGTTTGTTTGAAAGTTTGTCAGTTGTTTACACAGATTTGGTAAAAAAGACAAACATTCCAAACACAGCTTTTCATTCAAATCTTAGGATTTAGTCAAACACTCAAGGATGGGTCTTTCGTAGAGGGAATCTTTTGCATGGGTTGGTTGGTGAGAAGTTTCCTTTTGTATCAGAAACTTGTTTCTTTGTTTGTTTGAAAGTTTGTCATTTGTTTACACAGATTTGGTTAAAAAGACAAACATTCCAAACACAGCTCTTCATTCAAATCTTAAGATTTAGTCAAACACTCAATGAATATTCCGGTGAGTTTTCCGACAAGTGCTTCAACGGAAAATATGTGTAACTAAACTTTGATAGAAAATTTCAAGAAAAACCGTATCCTAATATGTTTCCATGTATTTTAACAAGGTTTTTATAAAAATTTTCTAAAAATAACAAGTTTTACCTAAGTTTTAAACCATTTTTCTTGTAAAAACTTATGTTTCTTGTTTGAAGTTCAAGAACACTTGTAGAGCTCATCTCTTGGTCTGCTCGTAAACAACGGATAGTTTCACGATCTTCAACTGAGTACAAAGCACTTGTTGATACCACTGCTGAATTGATTTGGTTAAAGTCACTTCTACATGAACTCGGGTTTTCAGTCAAAAAGTCCCCGATCCTTTGGTGTGTCAATCTGGGAGCCACCTACCTTTCTGCCAATCATGTTTTCCATGCTTGAACAAAACACATTGAGGTTGACTTTCACTTCGTTTGTGAACAAGTGGCTCAAAGAACACTAAATGTTCAGTATATTTGTATAAGTGATCAAATTGCACATGTCTTCTCCAAGCCACTTCCTTCTCAGCGCTTCGTGTTTTTAAGGTCCAAGTTGCAGTCGTTCCCCAGCCTCAACTTGCGGGAAATGTTAGACTAAGAGTCTTAAGTTATCATTAATGTTCAAAAAAAATTAAGTTAAAAATAAATAATATTAATTGTTCAAAAAAATAATGAAAAGCACTATAACATTAGTACAAAAAAAGATCATTCATGTTAGCGAGGGGAAACCCCTCCCGCCTACTTGGGGCACTTTTTCCCCTCACATATGGCCTTAACAAAAATAAAATAAAGACATTAATTAATCAATTTGAAACTTGTGACGTATGAACCAAGCTTTGTTTTATAACGCGCACATCACATGATACATTGAGATTGCATCGCGCGATGCAATTACATGATGCGTTGACACGTTACGCAGCTGATTAGTATTTGAAAAAAATTAGACCATTATTGCAATGGGTCTGAACTTTTCAAACCTAGGAACCAAATGATTAGTGCAGTTATCCAATTAGATAGCTGAACATAAACATTTTCATGATTAACCTAACAGGGAAAGATTTGAAGACCGACAGTCTACGCCCAGGAATGGAAAGAAGTGTTTCTGTCTACTAACATGAGCATATACAGAATAAAGTTCCCCAACCTTAGCCTACACTAGAGGTTCCCATTATTCAACAAATTAATTGAATCTTAACAGCAAGCAATTAGGGTACTGCCCACTTCCTTTCAGAAACAATTAATTTTGAGGATATTATGACTATTCACAACTTGCACCAAATAGAAATATTATTTTAAATCACATGTTACAAATGCTTGAAAACAAAGAACAGCTGAGAGAATTCAAGGAAATTACTGCTTACAAGACTTACATGGAAGAACTCGGAAACCTTAACCTTGTCTTGTCTGCAGACTTTACCAAAATTGCATCTTGGAACCCCAAAAATGAAAATGAAGACAATGATCATTCAAGCACAAATACATCTAAAATTGCTTATAATACAGAAACACATATAGAAAACACAACCGGATACTAATTTGAAATATGGAAGAGAATGACAAAAAAAACTGGTACCTCTTTTACTCTGTCGGCTACATCACAAGGGACTATTTCATCAGAGTTGGCCTGAAATAACCGCTCACACAACAGTCATAATTATAAATGTTGGCAAAGTGTGATAGATTATATATACCAAATTCAAACCTAAATTATAGCATTTGTTTGTGTTTCATGGATCAACTCAAAAGATTTTAACTTAGAAACACTCCTTGTAACGCAAATGATGCTTATAAGCAGACGCATGATTCATAGGGGTTGGTTCCCTTGGAGGAATGAAGGCGTAAGCTTCAGTTGCTCCGATTTTGATAAAATGAAATATGAGCATCATCATATATATCTCAACATTTAACCGGAACTCCATTGAGCAGCAACTCTCCTTGTTACCCCCGACGACTTGCAGGCCCTCCATATAAGCTTTACAAGCCATTAAAATATCAATCGCTTGATTGCAAAAATGCCCAACTACAAAAGCCTCAAAGTTCTGCATCATCCACAATGTCTCATTTGTTAACATACTAGAAGGAAAAACAAAAGTGCAAAAGAGTTACGTCCTTAGGTGGTTTATCCATGACATAAATAATTGTTTTGAGTATTTTATCAGGATGTCCTCGTTGTATAGTAAAGAGAAGTAGCCTGCAACCTCAGAGGGTCCACAATCTACAAAGCCAGGTTCGTGGAACAAAGGCTATGCGTTCAAAACCTGATCCCGTATGGAGACAAGAAATTCCAGCATAGTTGTTTTGTGAGACGACCAAAGTTTGTGAGTCAAGCGGACTTCACCTCACTCAAACATATGTGGATTGATACCAAAACCACCAGAGTGAAAGCGCACAACCTTAAACAAAACAAAGATAAAAAAATAATACTAACACCACTGACTGGATACACATGTATATCAGAATCAAGAACAAAAAAAGGGAACATACAGGCATATGAACAGGAAAGTAACGAGGGAAAAATGCATCAAAGAAAAAGAGACCGTCTTAATATGGAGTCCCCTTTGCTCCAATAATTGCAACTCTAAAAGATTCATCCGCGATTCATAAGCCCTCACAAATATTGTCTCTGTATCCAAACAAAAGAAAACTGTGTTACACGTTTAAAGATTAACTATCAATATAAGATCTAATAGTTATTATTCCTGATACATACCAGGCTAGTTTTCTTCAAGAGTTTTCCACTCTTCCTGTATCCTTTCAGCCCAGGATTCTGTTGTCTGAAACATATCATGCATCTGTGTATCTAAGCGTACCAACGAAAAACATACTATTGTTATTATTAAACTTAATAATCAAGTGACAACTACTTGCCTGCTCCGTAGGAGAATGGGAAACAGATGATCTGAATGGTCCATAACGATATCAAACCTCTTGAAGTTTTTATACCTTCCGAGAACATCTTCATCATCAAGCATTGCAAATGGGAAAGTTTTAGCACCATCATCCAGTAACACATCTTCTTTAGGGTAACAACTCTTGAATAGCTCTTCATAAACTTGTCAAACTTTGATCTATACTGTTCGGAAAAGGCCAGAAATCGAGAGCACCTTGACCAGCTGCCTCGAGTATGAAGACAGGGTTTCTCTAGATAATAAGGCATCATAGAAGCTGTAGGAAAAGCGGGCTCCGCTTCCCAAGTACGGGAGATGTAATCCATAATACCCTACGAGAAATTAACAGCAGATAATAGAACAAAGTACATGTGTGAAAACAACTTGATATCTGAAGCAAATTCAGTATTGATACCAGAACCTCATTGTCAACATTTGAAACATGGAAAGTAAAACAGAAAGAAATTTATACCTTACACATTTTGTCTACTTGATCATTGGGGTCTTCATCCTTGTCATCATCATATAAGACGACCTGTGATTAAGTTAAGTATGACATCTTAGGAGAAGATACAAGTAAAAATACATGAGTCATCCAACTCTATGCGCACAAGCATTTTATGTGTATTAGAGATGTAAAATCACTTGTATAACTAAACAACATACAGAAACCCAAATAACAATGTGTTAAGTCATACTTAAATTGTCTTAAGTTAGTTTATTATGTACTCCACTGTAATTACCTCTTTCTTTATGGTTATACTTGTAAATTGTTTATTTTTCAGTTATCTCTTACCCAATTGGTAAGGAGAATCAATAATTCTCACAATACAACTGGATCCTTTCATATATATAATTTAATTCTATATATTCTGTAATATGATCAACTAAAATAAAAGTGGGCCAATATTAATTTCTTTGAAATGCCACTCCAGCACATAATCTAGCACTGTGATATTTTTATAAGCTGATTTTTTTGCCGCTTTGTAACGCAATGCCTATTGTTTTCAACCTGGTTACTAGCTACAACTTATGTTCATTCTATGTAATAACATACACTTTATGTTTATTCTATGTAATAACATGAAATAGAATGTGATAACTTGTTTTTATCATTTTTTGGACATGTTTGTTTATTTTTTATTTGTGTAGTGTGTATTTCATATAAGACCCTAATAAAACTGAAACCATGAACCAAACCGGAACCACACCGTTGGTCACGGTACAGTTTTGTTTCGTTTTAAATTTCAATGGTTCGATTTTGGCTTTCGATAATAAATTAAACCATACCACCGGTTTGACTTAGAAATCGTGAAAATCGGATCGTGAACACCCCTAGATTTAATGAAGCAAGTAGATTGACTCTTAAATTTCTCCCAAACCTTAGTAGCTTTAAGTGTTTTGCTCAAAGTCAGCGTTGACTTTGCTAAGAGTCAACTCTTAAAATTTTGATTTTGTTTAAACGGCTTATAAAACAGAAGATATACAGAAATACAACTAATAATGCAACTGGACACACTAATTAAAGATCATGTTGGCATGAATCACTTATGGATTAAAAAAGCAACATTGATGATAAAATTACATACCAAATTCGAGGCCTGATCATCAATATTGGGATCCATACACGCTGAGCCACTCACCGATCAACAAACTTGCCGATGAAATTGTGGAGGATTGTAAAAAAAAATAGATTAAGTTAAATAAAACCCAACAACAACCTACAGCTAAACAAGGTATGTAAATCGATTATTATATTTTCTATATTTGATTTCAAATTATATTACTTTTTTAGGGATAATTGCATACCCATTTTGATTTATTTTATTAAAAACAAGTTCTATAATGACTTTTTTACGTTTATTTTTATTTTTCCTAGAACTTTAAAAAAATACATATTTATTTTTACTAGTTTTTGTGGCTTTTTTATAATTCTTTTTGTTTTATTTTTTTTACGTTTTGCTTGTTAGTTTTCTTTTGTTGTTTTTCCCAATCTAAACACTAATATAAACCACTACACTACGCATATGCATATCTTTCCATATAATATAAACAATTTCTAAATAAGTGTTAACTTAATCAGACGACTACAGACCAAAGAAAAACAAACTAACTTGCTTTAAACGTATTTTAATGTATATATTTATAAATCAGCTTAAAATCATTCTAGTTAGTTTTTTTTACTAAGTTATTGTTTTGTGGTTTTTCTTTTAATCATTAAACGTAATTTAATGTATATATTTATAAATCGGAAAATCACAGACATCCCTAGACATATCTTAATAAAACAAATAACTTAGTAAAAATGCAAAAAAAAAGAAAAAAAAACAGCAACAAAAAAACTAACTAGCAAAACGTAAAAAAATATAAATAAAAAGAATTGTCAAAAAGCCACTAAAACTAGTACACTGAATAAATTTATAATTTTTCAAAGTTTCAGTAAAAATAAGGGTAAAAAGTCATTGTATAACTTGTTTTAATGAAATAAATCAATATAGGTAAAATTGTATTTTATTAATTAAGGAAGGGAATAAATTCAATTTTACATTTAAATTGGGTAAATACGCAACTAAAAAGTTTTTTGAGGATAAATATGCAATTATCCCTTTTTTTACACAATTTTAAGACTACACATGGCCACGCGACTAGGTGGTGCTAGCCACGCGGCTCCCAACCTGGCTCGCGAACACCACAAAGGTGTCACGCGCAGGCTGACGTGAGCGAGCACAAGTGAGGGGGCTAATGGGAGAATAAGAGCCATTGGGCATTGGGATATTGAAATGAGCCGTTGGGTATTCCTTTTTTAAATTGTTTTTAATATTTTAACCTATATAAACTCTTTAACCTTTTTAGAAATACTCACAATGTCTCTTTCTCGCCACACACTCTTTAAAAAATACTCATCTTCTCCATCTTTTTTATAAAAAAAACAATGAATCCCGATTTATGGCGGCGCGAGACTTGTTACCTGTTGGTTGTTAACTTCGAAAAAGACAAGTATGACATGGAGATTGACCGTAACATGAGTCTAATTCCACCGCCATCTCTCGACTTTGTTATTCCAGATACGCAAAACAATCCAGTTGAAGGTAAAAAAATAGAAGATCTCATAGAGGTTCCAAGAAAACTGAAAGAGGTGTAAGTTCGGAAAAGACAGGAGAAACGTCCGGGCCGAAATGAATAACGATTCCCTTGACGGAAGAAGATAAAATTGCATTGTGTTGTGCTTGGATTTAAATATCAAAGAATCGAAAAGCAGGTATATTATTTCAATATTTATTTTGGTTTTGTACACAATTTAATTTTTTAACATTTATTAACTTTTTATATGTAGCGGACTGCCAAATAGCGAGAACATTTTGGACTAAAACACGAGAGTTATTCTACTAGCAGGTTGGAAATGAGGCACGTAATCCCGCTGTGATATCGAGAGGGTTGACCGAAATTCACAAATACGTCGGGCTATTTACAAGACTATAATTTAGTGACTTAGATGATAATAATTCATAATTTTATTATAATAATATAATAATAAAAATAAATAATAATAACGATAGCAATAACAATTTTTCTCATTTGTCCACGAGGTTTCATTCTTTTGCCATTTTCATCCGACCCATTAACTTCATCAAAAAAGTAAGTTTAATGAGAGTCAGTTTTGTCTTTTTACTTACTTAATTTATTGTTTTTTCTAATCCAATAAAACCCACCCTACTAATTTATATTATCGGTCAAATGTGAACTTAATGAGCTATGTAAATATCTTTTAAAATAATGAGATTTAACCTAATCAATGTTGATATTAAATTACATAATAAATTAAAATATAATCTAAATTATAAAAATATAATTTTAATTTTAAAAACTATATACTATATTCGTTTTTATAGATTTATCGACGTGGCAGAATAAAATTCGTTGAATATAAAGTTATATTTGCAATAAAATATTTTTTATATCGGACATGTGTTATATATTAATTAAAAAAATTGGACATTAATCTATTATATTATTAATAAAATAATAACATTGCTAAATTTAGAGATACCCATGAGTAATTATTTACAAACAAATTATTAGGTTAGATTAGACAATTTAGGTCTACAAATATATAACTAATTTGATCTGCAACGATTAAAACATAAAAACTTTATGTCACATATGAAAATAAAAATAATTAAATAAAATACTGTAACAATATAAGATAAATATTTTTATGTATTACGTACTTATTTATATTTATGTATATATTAATAAATTGGATATATTAATATGATATAATAACAATATGAATCTATTTGTTTTTTTATATAGATTAATAAATTGTATATTAATATGATATAATAATAATAATAATAATAAATTAAAGGAGAGAATGCTAAATGATATTAAGATTAATTTAAGAAGAAAATGTTATGTGTAATTAACTTAAATTCTTTATTAGTATTAGATTTATCTTTTTAATTTATAGTGTTAATTTACAATTTTAACCAAAATATAAACTCGCTGAAACTCCTGCTCACCTGGGTCAGGTGGCACAGCAGGGGGTTTATTCAATGCTCAGTTAATGTCAGATGAAGCAATACTAAAGGATGAATTCGGATGCTCACCTGAACTACAACAAATAGTGTAACTGGCTTCCAAAATTTGATTAGGGGCCAAGCTCATCCTTAATAATATGTTTTTTCATCGAAATTAATTTTAACAATTGATACAAGCACCTTTTAATTTAAAACATAGCATTTAAAATTCTTAAGACCAAAACTAACAAAGTGAATATAATAATAGATTTAATTAAATATGTACAACCTATTTAATTTCTAATTTCAAAAGTGTGTAACATGCCACACTATTAAATCAAACTTATTAAACTATTCAACATGAACAACTGTTTAGTTGTTTGGGCTAAGTTGGTCAGCTTGTTTAAGTTAAGGAGGTCAGCTTGAACACTATTTCTTTATCAAACAGGAAATATGACAACCAAAACCCTATCTTTATGTTTTTTTTTCTAAGGGAGGTTATTTCATTTATTCACAAAATAAAAATATAAGATCAACTAGAAATTGGAAGACCTAACTACAAAACACATTACAAAATGATATCACGCACATTAAAATCGCTCCCTCTCTCCTAATCAAGACCCTGGCTTTTTCGTATCATGATTCAAGTCATTTTGACAATTGTCTAGTACATTAAGGTTTGTTTGGAGGAGCATATTGAAATATCAAATATGTAGCAATATGTTAAATGCTACTCTCTTAGGAGAAAAGAAAGTTGATCAAATTTATGAGAAATTACGATTTTTTTATACAATTATAAATCACTTAACTAGTTTATATATATATATATATATATATATATATATATATATATATATAGTTTTCAGTTACACAAATTCCACGAATAGACCATTCTTTATTTTTGACTTTAAGTTTGATCTCAGCAAGTAGATAGTCCATTCTTTATCTGGCCCCAAATCCAAAATACCCCAATAATTGTCCATAATTATTGTTACCCATAACCCTAACCCAATCGTCCATCATTGTACGATTTGAAGGTCTAGAGAAGAGGAGGCCATTGTTTCCGGCATTGCCATACGTGAGTTAATTTCTGCACTTGTCATTCCAATAATTGTTTGCACTAGAGTTGAATATACAAATGGTCCCTTGTTCAACAATGATTTTGTGTTCTCAATGACATTGTTTGCATGGTGTATTATGGTAAAACATACAGAAACACCCTTTTGATATTAAAAGCATGTTCTTTATAGATTGATAACAAAGTAATCGCTAATCAGTGGCTTCTTTCTGAAATTGTTGTATGTTATGTTCAAGATCAACTTGATTGTGATTATCAAATTGTGACAAACACTAGGTATTAGTTCTGAAAACCAGAAAAAAAAATACATAAGGCTTTATTCGGTTAAAAACCAAATTCTTAATTTGCGCTATAAACTTGTATATATTAGGTTGATTTTTCTAATTTCATCACATGTCACCGTTGTTTGCGTCAAAAACTAGTTATGTTCATGCCTTAAATATGTTCAAAGAAGATATCTTTGGTTTTATCAAACTTGAATGGCTTTGATTCACATGTACTGGAAATCTAGTTACAAAACTCTTAACGTTTTTTTGTTTTTTATGTACAATCAAACATTCTATTTTAATACTCTTATTTTTTTAAGAGTCTACATATTCACACACCCACCCGTCTATTTAGACACCTTTTAGACGGTCGTCTAGACCTAGACCGGCGTCTAGGTTTCATTTTCTCCGACCACATTCGTGACCTCGTACAACATCAAATCAGTCACATCAGACGGGGTGTCTAGCCCTAGACGGACGTTGAAGACGACCTGCCCAAGACAAGGCGTCTAGGCCTAGACGACCCGTCTTGAAGGTGTCTTGACTTTGGTGGTCTACATGCATGTTAGTAAAGTACTATGTGATACGCCCCGTCTAGACGGGGCGTATATTTCTTTGTTAAATAGACCCATGCAGAGCTTTTAATGTCGCAGAAAACTTTCAATTTATCGTCGGAATTCTCTCCGTTGTGAACTTTGGCTTATATTACTTCATCTGATATCATTCAAAGGTTGTGAAATGTCATCAAACTAGGAGAGCAACTATTTCTTTAGGGCGTATTCTAGCGAGTCATCGGTGTCTGAAGCCAATTCGGTAACAGTTATTAGGTTTAACTAGTTGTTTTTTTATTATTTACTAATGGTGATATCGTTGTTAGGGGGAGACCGGTGTTCCCAATTCTAACGTGCAAGAGGAGGTTGTGTCAAGTGTACAAGGAAATCAAAACAGACCGTTTCTAGATTTGAATGAGCTTCCTCCCATTGAAGAAATATCCCATGTGGACGACTCGTACCAAGTTGATGCACCATGTTATCCTGTGCAACATGGGTTTCCGGATTATGGATACGGGTGTGAATGCTCGTACGTGCAACAACACGGTCCGACTGGATACAGAGGAGACTGTTACAAAAGTTACAATGCAACACATTCTTTGTACGGTCAACAAGTCTATCCTGATGAAGGAGGATATGGTGGTGAGGCTCTCCCATGTGCAGGCAATCCGTACCTCACAGAGCGGTATCAAAACTTATTTATTTAAGTTGTGTAGTTGAGTAAACATAAAATCTAACATAACGCTATTGATTTTACAGGTTTTCAACTCTCTAGATGAGCTAAAAAAACTGGGCACAGGAAACGGCAAAGGCGGATGGTTTCGTTATTGTGACCTGACGATCAAAGAAAATTGGTGGAAGGACTGGGAGGTAATGGATTGAATGTGACCGTGGTGGTGAGCACCATACTACAGCAACGGTTAGAAAAGCTGAAAGCAAGAAAACCGGTTGCTCGTTTTACCTGGAGGCTGTGCGGGACCATCCGTATGAAACATGGGGGATAAAAGGAGGAAAGACTAAACATAACCACGAAGTCTGTCAGGACCTGTCGGGCAACGCGTTTGTGCGAAGGTTTGCTCCTGACGAATACAGAATGATCGAGTAGTTGACAACACAAAACGTGGAGCCGCGCTGAATTTTTCAAACGATAAGGAAGCAGTTCCCCGACAGTTACCATGTTCAGAAAGACGTTCAAAACGCATTCAGAAGATTAGGACCGAACAAAGATACGGACTGACTCCCATGCAGTCGCTAGAAAACATCCTTATTACGAACGAATTAATTTACGAGACACGGGAGGAACCCGAAACAGAGGTCGTTACAGAGATCTTCTTTGTTCATCCCTACTCGAGTGAAACGTGGCGTGCGTTCTCGCACGTTATGCTGATCGATTCCACGTACAAGACGAACGTATACAACATGCCATTTGTCCAGATAGTTGGTATGACGCCCACCAACTATTCGTTTTGTATCGCGTATGTCGTTATCTGCAAGGAATGTAGTGATAACTTTGTGTGGGTGCTTGAGAGGATCAGGTCAATGTTGGACGAATGTATGGAGCCACGTGTTATTGTAACGGATAGAGACCTGACCCTAATTAAAGCGTGTGCTAAAGTTTTTCCAAACGCCTCTCGATATCTCTGCAGGTTTCACATTAAACATAATATTTGTAAGCACTGCAAGAGCGCATTCACGGAAGAAGAATGGCAAATATTTTTGTCATCCTGGGGGAGATTGTGTGAGTCTCCATCAATACCCATATACGAGTACAACTTGCGCCACTTGCAAAAACGACTTGTGGAGTGCAAACGTTCAAGTAAGTTTTTGTAATAAAATATGACTTACCCATGTACATTTAACTAATTATTGATACCTTTTAGGGGTGTTTACGTACGTGTAGGATAAGTGGCTGAAAGACTACAAGCAAATGTTTGTCTTTGCATAGACTGATCAGAGACGCAACTTAGGGCAGCGTACCACAAACAGAGTTGAGATTCAACACGCGAATTTAAAGAGACACGTCCAAGATAGGAGCTCGCTGGACCGTATAGTAGGTTGTGTCAAGGATATAGTTGAAAGACAATACGGGGAAATAAGTCAGAGCTTTCAAGAAAGCATCGAAAAAATAATGAACCACCACTAAAACCCTTTCTTTGACCACCTATTTGAAAAGTTTCCCATACAGCGCTTGACTTGTTGAGTGGAGAGCTACTTAGGAAACTAGACGTGTTGCAGCGCTTGCATTCATCTTGTGGATGTCAGATGTGGTACAGTTGTGGGTACCGTGTGCTTGCAGGCTGGAAAAGTACGTACGTGCAGAGCGTCCAATTCAACTCGAAGACGTAGACATCTTCTAGCAGAAGCTTAACTTTCATCCATGTAAATTGACATCAGATGACGTTTACGTGGTAGAAGAGCTGAACATTGTTCGGTAACAGTTAGAGTCACACCCCTGCTTAGAAAAAAAGCTTGCTAGGAAAGATTAAAGCGGTGTTGACCCCAACCAAATCCACCAAGAAACCACCGGTTGTCCAACACTCGACTCGTGGACGACCAACAACAAAGCAAGCACAACTTCGATTTGACGACGCCCCCCGCCATAGCTCGTACGTTCCGTCCCACGGTTCCGAACAAAGTATATATGATGACCGCTCCCATAGCTCGCACGTTCCGTCGCAGGCCACTCAACAGTCGGTCATCAAGTCGCAAAAACCAATAGCGAGGCGAAGCCGTTCAACGAGTTCTAAACAAAGAGACTTTCGAGACGATAACATTTTTCCGTTGATAGTGGGCGATGAGTATGTGTCAACAATAAAACGGTTTAAGCCTCTCCTTCCCTCATTGTTTCACCCGTACATCTCGTGCATACAAGATGTGAGGCCAGACGGTAATTGTGGGTTTCGGTCTGTGGCTGTGGGCTTGGGTATGGGAGAACGTGCGTGGAGCCACATTCGAAAAGACCTTCAACAGGAGATGGATCAGAACGCATCGATCTGGGCGCCAGTATTTGAAGCATGGAAGAAAGGATACTTTTACACACATCGTCAGAGCCTAATCTAGGATTCAGTAGAGCGTGGATATACTTGTCAAACTTAAGATAAGTCCCAATTTTAATTTTTCCCAACCATTATGCATAGTAAGACATAAAATTCAATAAACTAGGTTTATTACCGTCACCATGTTGCGGCAAACTTTTATGGTTATTTAGTCTGTGTTTACATGTGTTTTGAAATTACTACAAGCGCGTTGCGCATGGAACCGCTGAGAAGAATAAAAAGAAAATGTAGAAAAAAAACTAAAAGATAACCGAAAGAAATCAACCAAAAAGGTTGTGTGGTAATGATGTTGTTCGTATGAAACCCGTAGTCAGAGATGAGCAAATGGTACTAGGTATTAGTACCGAATTTCCTGAATCGAAAGATCTTAAGTATCAATTCAGTACCGACTTTTGGCGTTCCTGGTACTAGTTCGCTACGGGTTTTTACTTTCATATACTGGTAGTGTAACCGGTATTTTCGGTACCAATATCGATTCGGTATCAGTTGGCACCGAGCTCATCCCCACTACTAAAACTAATAAAAAATCATTAAAAGTTGAAAAAAAATCAACAAAAAAAGTTGTACGATACCGTTGTTCGTACGGTACCCGTGATTAGGTACGAGCAAATAGTATCGGCTAGCAATACCAAATTTCCGCAACGAAAAGACTTCTGGCGTTTTCTGTACCAGGCTGGTGTCGGTTTTTACCTTCATGTATCGATATCGAACAGGACCACACCAGAAAAGGAAAAAGAAAAAAAGAAGTTGGTACGTGGCAGCCAATGAATAAACCAAGTACTATTCATTGACTTGCTTTATTAATATATAGATAATAGATAATATTGTAACATTAGCAAGAGTTTAAAGATTGTAAATTGTCAAAAATACATACAAATAGAAAACAAAGATACAAACTAAGAACAACACTCTCCTCACAAGCAGGTCATCAACATGATCATCTGTATACACTCAACAACAAGATCTAAAACATAACACACGATCTTAACAAGAGATCATCAAGAAAGATAAAAAAAGTGTAAACCCTAGGTGAGGGAACAATCTAGAAAGAGAAAGTGAGACTAAATGAACTCATCAACATATAATAAGCCTTTAGGTTAAGTCTTCAAAATAAGCCCATGTGCGAAGATAAAGTGCGGGGCTATGGGTTGAGTCATCAATTGCCACCTAGGACCATTAATCAAATTCTACACCACCTCCTAAAGCATCCGCCATGGTTCGCGGGGATTAAACGCAACCACCGGCCTCATTTTTCTATTTCCAATATTTTAAGCATGTGCATTAATTTAGGGTGGCGGTTTAGGTGTGTCATAACGACACCTTTAGGGTAGTGGTTTTGATAATGGATTAGAAGTGGATGACATGGCGCTGATATCGAGGCTCATAATAGTTATAAGGGTTAGGCACCATGTCACCCACCTATAATCCATTATCCAAAACCACTAACCTAAAGGTGTTGTCATGACCCAAATCACTATTCTCCTACTTTAATTTATTTTTGTGAAAAGTAAAAGAAAATATTAAAAAAGGAAAAAAGAAAGGTAAAAAAATGATATAACAATCCATTAATGATCCTACATGACAATGATAACCCAACCACTCACACCCTTTAGCACATACATTTTGTTTCTTCCTTAATTTTCGGCCAATCGGATAAGCACACACATTTTGATTATTTATGTTTTGAAATTCAAATTTATAAGATTTCGCAAATCTCTAATTATCTTACACAAAATCTTTCCCTCCCTCCTAAAGTTCCTTCAGCACACGCATACAATAATGAAATTCGCCTTTTTTTAAATTAATACACAAAATCCATGGAAATCTAACCAAATCATCTATTTTCCATGCAAGATTTAAATTAACATTCGGCTTTTCAATAAACCTATCTAAGATTCACTCAAATCTCAACTCCTACCTTACCTTTGTTAATTGGTCTCCCGTCTCTCCACAGGAAGTTTAAGGCCTCGGAAATACCTGATGGCTAATAACGGATGTGGTATTTGCGTGCTTCTTCACAGGCCGTGTAGGCACGGCTGCCCCTTTTTCGAGATGATGAACCTAGATGACGCACCAACTACCCAACATGTCATGTCTTTGACAGAGGACTACCTGCTTCGCTTTATAGAATTTAGTCTCGAGTATTCTGATGCTGAGTCCAAAATCGCATTCATTAAAAGTATTGCCATTGAAAAGGCCAATAGACGCGCATATCCTGTCGTGGGTGCTAGAGGAGCTGAGGGGGCTCTAGAGAACCAGATTAATCAGCAAATTGCTACAATTGCTTTTCTACATCAAGAGATTGTGAATACTCAAAATGCTATTGACACTAAAAGTAATTTAGTTAAGGAAAAGACTTTGTTTGCTGATATGCTAAACAACACGATGATGCAGGTGGACCAAGCTATACTGGTGTTGGAAAATAAGCTAAATAACAACTAGGTTAATTGAGTGATGTTTAAGTTGTTATGTTAGCATGATGATTCGTTCTGATCTTTATGTTTTTTTTTCTTTTGTATGCCTGTATCATGCCATTGGCTAGGTATCTTTCATAATTATCATGCATTTTTTAGAATTCCAACTATGGTAATTCTATTCTTTTTTTCATAAGAAGATAATAATAGTTTTATAGGAAAATATTTTTATTGTTCTTTGTAATCATAAAATTATAAAAAATAGGAATTTAAAATTAGAGTAAAATACCAAAATGGTCCTTGAGCAATTTGGAGATTGCTCGTTGGTGAAAATCGAAGGAAGAGGATCAATTTTTTTTATTGCAAGAATGGCGAGCAACAACTCGTGAGCAATGTCTACTACATACCAATATTGTGTAGCAACATCTTAAGTATTCGGAAGCTATCAGAAACTGGTCACAAGATAATCATAGTCCATGACTATCTATGGTTATATGAAAAAGAATGGAAGTTTTTAGTGAAGATTAAACGCTCGCCTAATCGTCTATTCAAAAGGGAGTTGAAAGTTGGTAAACTGGTGTGTCTTCTGAGCTCGATCAACAATTAAGCGTGGCTATGGCGTGCTCGGCTTGGTCATATTAATTTTAGATTATTGAACCAGATGTCTAGCATGCAACTTGCTAAAGGATTGCCAAAGATTTCACAGGAGGCCAAGATGTTTGATGCATGTATGGTGGGTAAGTAAACCCTTGGAGTTAATTTACACGGACCTTTGTTGTCCGATTTTATGTGGTTATGCACATTAAAAAGTAAAAGCGATGCATTAACGATGTTTAAAGAGTTCAAAGCGGAAGCCGAGTTAGAAAGTGGCCTAAAGGTTAAAGCTTTAAGGAGTGATAGAGGCGGCGAATTTCTGAACAAACTATTCAGTGCATATTGTGAAGAACATGGAATACAGAGATTGTTTTCAGCTCCCTACACACCACAACAAAATAGCATTGTAGAGAGGCGAAATCGCACCATATTGAACATGATGCGAAGCATTTTAAAAAGCCATCAAGATGCCACAAGATCTATGGGGGAGGCTGTAATACATTCCGCATACTTAATTAATCGCACTCCAACAAAAGCGATAAAAAATGTTACATTGATTCAGGCATAGGCATAGGCATAAGCATGGGCATGGACGAGCCACAAACCAAACTTCGAATATCTTCCCGTATTTTGGTGTCATTCTTACATGGTGATACCACCTCTGGGTGTTAAGAAATAAGACGATCAAGGTATCGAGGTTTTAATCTCGGAAAAGAGTCGGGAGGCAGTGGATATCGAGTCTATGATCCGATAAATAAACGAGTCTCTGAAATTAGAAATGTTGATTTTGACGAAATGAGTGTTATGATTGGTCAAAAACAATTGAACATGAAAACCAAGCATTTGCATGGGTGGAATTCCATGTAATGGATCAAGATAATATAGAATTTCATGCAAACCCTACTCAATGTATAGAAGGTGACAGTGTAGTGTTGGGAATCAGTGAATCAAAATAATAGCGAAAACAGTTTATATAATTTACCAAAAGCTAATTATATATACATATAAATATATAAGCCGATTATATATATCATATATATATATAACCGATTATATATATATATATATATATATATATAAGTTTGATTTGTTAATCCAATTAATTAATATTCTCAATTAGGATCAAAGTTATACGCATATAAACAAATAAAAGGAATAAACAACCATAGAAGGTTTTAGTAATCAACCTTTGACGACTACACCGGGATTGTAACACGCAGATTACAACGAATCCTCGCTAGTAGGAAGTTCACAACTGAGCACAAGATACCCAAAGGTAGAACCGGCCAAGAAGGAGGCGGCGGCGGTACTTGGTCGACGGCAAGTGGGCGGCGACACTAAGAGGGGGGCCGACCGAACTTGGGAGGGAAGCTAGGGTTTTGTGTTTTGATCAAAAAGTATATTTAGGGTTTGCACCTTAATCATCTTTTATAAAACCCAATCATACATAAGATTATACAATAATAATCCTCTTAATAAAAATATACTTAATATTAAGTCCCTCGGGTTTAAACTATTATTATTTCAAAAATAATAATCCACCTACTCATGAACATACACGATTCGTGTGCCAACGTGTAACTCTTCGGATCATACCGAGTTAGTTACGTTTATGGTCGGACAAACATATCTCCAACATTCTCCCACTTGGACGATTTTAATTAAATGAGTCAACGTGTGCAGAGTTGGACGCTTAGCTGCATCGCGCTGCTCCTCAGACAGTATGACACTTTACAATCGTCAACTAGTTCTTTGAGTTCAAGTAACACTTTACTTAACCAAATACTGTAGCCCTGATAATCCTATCAATAACTCCTTTCTATATAGAACGTTCGTTGATCTTATGGATCATTCATTCTTATATAGTGATCAACTATTCTCTGTTCTCGTCTTTTAATTCAAAGTGGTCTAACGAACTACTTTTAGGTCGAGCGTGGCCACGCGTTTATTCCAATTTGAGTTAACGAGGGCGCCAGAATGTCTAAACTTCTAAACTTCCAATCGCATAGAAGTACAAAATTCCCTCAGCGTCATACAATTCCCACTTAACCTTGGATTTTTCCCAATGCTACCCGGATTACTATCCATGTTTCAGGACAGTGTTAGATAACATCAAAGATTGTCCTTGATCAATGTAGTTTAATATGTGCCTAAGGAAAAAGGACACATTGAACATATCAATATCAAAACATCTCATGACTTAGATCCATGGAGATCATTTTGAAGCGAGTTACATCCAATATCATTCCCTAGTGATATCTATGAATTTTGATTCTCGAAACCCTTGAGTTATTCATCTCATGAATACAATCATCTCAATTCATAATAGTCATACATTCAAATTTATTCCCATGAAATTTGATCGACTATGGATATTTTAGAATACGCTTATTCAACGATATAAACATACAAATAGCAAACACAGTTACAAAATAATTAAACCTGCATTTAACCAATAAATCAAATAACTGTTCAATGTAACTGTTGTAGTTCAAAATTTAAACACCAATACTAACTACAGATCACTGCCCACTGTCTAGTAAATCTAAGCCCTATCTTTTCAGCATGCTCCTCATGTTTAGCTTGAGGTAAAGGCTTAGTAAAGGGGTCAGCCAGATTTAGATCCGTATGAACTTTGCTTATTACGATGTCTCCACGCTCTTTTATCTCTCCAGTATAGTGGAATTTTATGTGTATATGCCTTGTGGTTTGATACAACCTTGGTTCCTTTGCAAGAGCAATGGCACCAGGTTGTCACACAGCATGTCGATCGATTTCTTTATGCTAGGCACAACGTCGAGATCAGTAATGAATATTTCATCCAAGAAGCCTCCTTAGCAGCATCTAATGCAGCATTGTATTCTAATTCATAGGTGGATTGAGCAACCACACTTTACTTTGAGCTATTCCAAGTAACAGCCCCACCATTCAGAATGAAAACATATCCTGTTTGTGATCTTGAATCGTCACGATCAATCTGGAAACTTGCATCAGTATAACACTTAACTGACAACTCCTCATCCAGTCCTCCATATATTAAGAACATGTCCTTAGTCCTTCTTAAGTACTTAAGAATGTTCTTCACTACAGCCCAGTGACTCTCTCCTGGATTCTGTTGATATCTACTCGTCATGCTAAGAGCATACACACATCAGGTCTAGTACATAACATGGCGTACATGATAGAACCAATAGCAGAAGTATATGGAACTCTTTCCATTTTCTTCTTTTCCTCTTCAGTCTTTGCACACTGCTCGTTATTAAGAATGGTTCCATGTGCCATGGGCAAGAGCCCCCTTTTTGAGTCTTGCATTGAGAAGCGTCGTATGACCTTATAATATATGTACTTTGACTTAAATCTAATAACTGCTTTGATCTATCTCTATAAATCTTTATTCCTAAGCGGCTTCACCAAGATCTTTCATTGCGAAACATTTACCCAACTAAGCCTTAACATCTTTTAGCATCGGGATATTATTTCCAATGATTAGTATGTCATCTACATACAGAAGGATAAAAGTGATATAGCTCCCACTAGATTTCTTGTAAACATATGGTTCATCTTCATTTTTAATAAAACCAAACTCTTTGATTTTTTGATCAAAACGGAGATTCCAGCTGTGAGATGCTTGCTTTAATCCATAGATGGATTTATTTAGCTTGCACACCTTATTAGGATTCTTTGGATCGACAAAACCTTCAGGTTGAACCATATAGACATCTTCAAGTATGTACCCATTAAGGAACGCGGTCTTGACGTCTATTTGCCATATCTCATATTCTTAATACGCAGCAATGGCAAGTAGAATTCTAATAGACTTAAGCATGGCTACTGGCGAGAAAGTTTCCTCATAATCAATTCCTTGAGTCTGAGTGAACCTTTCGCTACAAACCTTTCTTTGAGGTTTGCACATTTCCATCCATGTCGGTCTTCTTCTTGAAGATCCATTTGTTTCATATAGTCCGAGCTTCGGAAGGAAGATCAACCAAATCCCAGACTTGGTTATCATACATGGATTGCATCTTTGCATTCATGGCTTCTTGCCATTTCTTGGATTCTTAATCCAGCATTGTATCTTTGTAAGTAGCAGGTTCAGCTTCATCAATCATGAATATATCGTTATACCTTTCAGGTGCACAACGATCCCTAATACTTCTTCGAACACTTGGTGTTTCTGTTGTTTCTTGAGTCCTCTCAGGCTCAACTTCAACAACTGGATCAGTTACTTCTGGTTCTGTTTGAACAACTGGTTCAGTCACATATGATTCTTGAATTTCTTCAAGATCCACATGGTTTTCTCCAATCTCTCGCGCCAGAAGCTCTTCCTCCAAGAAAGTTCCTCTACATTTAGTGAAATTCTTATTTTTAATGGGGTGGTAGAAAAGGTAACCAATCCTTTTAGCGTATCCGATGAAAAGCACTTTTTCACCTCTAGGATCTAGTTTATCCGAAGATTCTAGAGTGACATAAGTGTTACATCCCCAAACTTTGAGATGGGATACTTTAGGTTTCTTTCCATGTCATATCTCATAAAGCGTTTTGTCAACCTTCTTCGTTGGAGCTATATTCACAAGTCTTGCGGCAGTTTCGAGTGCGTAACTCCAAAAGGAGTGTGGGAGGTTGTTCAACACATCATTGATCAAATCATATCTAATAGAGTTCGATTTCTCCGCTCAGACACACCATTGTGTTGTGGTGTTCCAGGTGGAGTGAGTTGTGAAACTATTCCACAATCCTTTAGATGGTCGATGATCTCCTGACTAAGATATTCACTACCTCGACCTGATCGAAGCATCTTGATAGTTCGACTTAGCTGATTCTCTACTTCGTTTTGATACTCCTTAGACTTTTCAAGTGTTTCATATTTATGCTTCATAAGATAAACATAACCGTATCTACTAAAATCATTAGTAAATGTAACAAAGTATCTTTCTCCATTTCTTGACATTGTTCTGAATGGACCACATACATCTGTATGTACAAGTCCCAACAAATCATTAGCTCTTTCTACAACATTTGAAAAATGTGCTTTTGTTAACTTTCCACTAAAGCATGATTCATATTTGCCAAACGTTTTTGAACCCTTGGAATCTAGAATTCCTACAGTTTTGAGTTGTTTAACACGGTTCTCGCTTATGTGACCAAGTCTACAATGACATATATACGTATCATTAAAGTCTAACTTATTACGTTTATGGGAGATGTTGCATAAGTTGTTTTGGATTTCTCTCTCATAGATTCAATTGTTTGGTTTTGCATCAAAGTAAATACATCATTAAAATAAGCAAAAATAAATTCATCATTAAAATGATAATTGAAACCTTGTCCATGCAAAGCAGAAACCAAAACAATATTTCTAGTAACACTAGAAATAATATAAATATTGTTCAAAACAAGTTTTAAACTAGAAGGAAGTAAAAGAACATATTCTCTAATCACCTTCACAACAAATGTGAAAACCATTACAAGTGGACCTCCAAATCGCCCTGTTTCAGCTTCCTAATCTTTCTTAGTCCCTACAAAGCATTACAAATGTGAAAACCACATCCTGTGTCAAACACCCATGTTTTTCCAGAAAAAGCAAAGATTTCAATAACATATATACCTAAGGACTCTCCTCCTAAAGCCTTGGCTTGAGTCAGTTCAGCTAAATACTAGCACAGTTCCTCTTCCAGTGCCCAATTTCATTACAATGAAAACACTTGGCATCCTTCTGAGGCTTCTTGTTTGCAACAGATTTGCTTTTGCCCTGATTGTCCTTTTTCTTGGTGTTAGGTATCTTAACATGTTCCTCTTTGATCATCAGCTTTGGTTCAGTCTTGCTGGGTATATTCACCTCAGTAGTTTTGAGCATCTGATGCAGCTCTGCAAGTGTCTTCTCCATCCCATTCATATTGTAGTTCATAATGAACTGATTATATGACTTGGGCAATGAGTTGAGAATAATATCCCTAGCTAACTCATCACTCAAGGGGGATTCCAGATGAGCCAAGTGATCAACATATGCCTTCATATTTAGCACATGAGCGCTAACTAATGTATCCTCTTGCATACGAGTGGTTATGAGTGATCTCATCACATCAAACCTCTCATGACGAGCCTTCTGTTGGAACATTTCCACCAAGTGCTCATTCATCTTGTATGCCATCATATCATCCATGGTCCTTTAAAGTTTAGGGATCATGGATGCTAACATCAGACATGAGACTTTCATAGAGTCATCAAAGTGATTTGCATAGTTTCTATATGCAACAATTTGCTGATTGATAGGTTCATCAGGGACTGGCGTATCAAGAACATACAATTTGTTCTCCGCCTTGAGAACAATTTTCAAATTATGGTGTCAGTCCATGAAGTTGGATTGGTTCAGTTTGTCCTTCTCTAAGATGGACTTGAGAGAGAATTGGCAGAAATTGTTTTCAGTTGACATCTACAAAATTCAAACTTAATTAATTAGTATTTTATGTTTTAATATCTTAATTTAATTTTATGACCCAAAACCAAAATTTTAATTAAGATGAGACCTCGATTCATCAAATCACAGTGAATTGGATTAAGCATATCCACTGGTATGATTATGTAGGTAAACAACAATTGTTAACTGTGTCTACTACAGAACTCTCTATTTGGGCTTATTTCTTAAAAGCGATGTAAGTTTAACCCCAACTATGCGCACTTGATGAACAAGCAATGTTTTGTCCTTTACTGTTAATTGTAGTACCGGCCTATGTTACACAGGAAACATGATGATTATCTTCTTTCATGATGGACACCCTGATGCAGGGTATAGCACTAACATTTGGGTTCGATTTAGAATGAAGTGTTAACTCGTTAAGGGTGGCATAAACATCAATTTAAACTTTGGGATTTATTTTAATATTTACCAAAAATATTTTGAATAACTCGTAACATGAGGCGAGTTACACAACAGTTTATAAAATCCAGTTTTATTTGATTCGTGATAATAGAAATTCCTTTCCACACTCGACACGATATAGTTTTAAATACCCTATTAAACTATGTTGGTCATTCTATCGCGAATGACCTTGTTTTAAATTTTAATAAAACTCTTTTATTAAATATACCTTTCAGTTTTATAAAAGTTGTTTTAATAAAACCGTTGTCTTGATTGTGAAAAATTTTATGTATTTTGGGTTATCTAGAATATTTACAATAATAAAACACAACCACAAAACACAATAATAAAATAATCAAACTGAGCCCCTAATAGGTTGCCCGTTTCGTTTTAGCCAGAAACAAAACGAACTAGTCTAAAGGGTTTCAAAAGCTAATTTTTAAAAGTTCCCACTTGACCCACGATCTCTATCTTCATGGTACCTGTTCGCCATTTATCTTGATCTTGATCTTGTACTTGAAGGATTACAATAATAAATTTGAAATACAATAAAACTAAATCTATTCTAATCCTATCTATTACATGGATCTAATATCCACAAAAAAATACAAATTAAAATAAAACCACAACCGTAACAAACACAATCATGACAAGGGTCATAACCTAGGGCTCGATTCACAGGACAATCCGTAGACAAGCAAAAGCTTTTGATCTTTTGTCAAAATAAATAAATTTTTTGACAAATAAAACATATATCAAAATTATAACTTTACCATCTATACGTGTGTAACCATGGCTCTGATACCATGGGAATCAGTATATCAAAATAATAGCCGAGGCGGTTTATATAATTTACCGAAAGCCGATTATATATACATATATATAATCGATTTTATACATATAACTATAAATTTAATTTATTAATCCGACTAATAAATATTCCTAATCAGGATCAAGGTTATAGCTGTATAAACAAATAAAAGGAATAAACAACCATAGAGGGTTTTTGTCACACCCCGACCCGCAGCGGATAAGGTGATCGGGGCATGATTGGGTTATCATCAAAGCTCATGACATTTATTATATGTTTCATATTCATTAATACAATTTAATGGAAATAAATGATACACCATATTCTAACTATCTGTCTAAGCTTCTTGGTTCTCTTCTAAGGCATATCCTATGTTTTCCTTGCTTCAACCTGTTCACCTGTATCATGTGTAAAAAGGTTTTGGATCAACATAATGTTTGCGAGTGAATCCTATGGAAAAACATTTGAACAAGTTTATCCAATTGATTATAAATAATGTGCATACCACATATGAGTAAATGTAGATGTAAATTTATTCACACAACACATAATATTGAATATTAAACTCACATACACCAAATGATTTTTTTGAGGCACGCGATGTTCGACTCGTCTCCCACGAGGAACTGATGGGCCTAATGAATGAGTTTTGAGGCACGCGTTGTTCTTACGAACTGATGGGCCTTAATGAATGAGTTTTGAGGCACGCGTTGTTCTCGTCTCCCACGAGGAACTGATGGGCCTAATTTATGAGTTTTGAGGCACGCGTTGTTCTTACGAACTGATGGGCCTTAATGAATGAGTTTTGAGGCACGCGTTGTTCTCGTCTCCCACGAGGAACTGATGGGCCTAATGTATGAGTTTTAAGGCACGCGTTGTTCTCGTCTCCCACGAGGAACTGATGGGCCTAATTTATGAGTTTTGAGGCACGCGTTGTTCTTACGAACTGATGGGCCTTAATGAATGAGTTTTGAGGCACGCGTTGTTCTCGTCTCCCACGAGGAACTGATGAGCCTAATGTATGAGTTTTAAGGCACGCGTTGTTCTCGTCTCCCACGAGGAACTGATGGGCCTGAATAATTTGCATACAACTTTGACAATATGTAATACTTCACAACCAAACAATAGTTACATTCTAGTTTAATTCATATCATGGTATAGCACGAATTTGCATAAGAAAATTTGTTTAAGCGACACATGATACACCCCAAAACATGAATAAAAAGGGGAGTTTGTAAGAATTCACTCACATTGGGTGCGTTCGGTTGATGAGGTTGATTGCACGCGAAGTGGTTTTAACCACAAGTGAGATTAAACCTAGATAAAACGCATTACGGTTTGGTAAGTAAACGGTTTTATTAATCTATTTTAGTAAGATTGTTGGGTGTATTTTTTGTGAGTTTGAGGCTATTTTCTAACCTTAAAAATGTTATTTTTAAGTATTTATAATTGATTTTTAATTAAAATAATTAAATAAAAATAATAAAAAATATTTTTATTTTTGCTACAGTACACATTGACCGTTGACTTTGACTATGGTTGACCGGTTTATAGGCATATTGTTGTGCGCTCGGTGAGGCTCGAACCCGAGACCTCCCGTACGCGTGCACGCAGCTCTACCAACTGAGCTACGTGTCTAACCCGTTATATATCCGATTTTAATTATATATATATATTAATTAGATTTAACAGAAATCCTTTATTATTAAAAATGAATTAAATCTCCAGAATCGGTGCGCTCCACAGGTCTCGAACCCGGGACTTGTGGGTTAGCGGACACACACTCCACCGCTGGACTGTGTGTCACACTTGATTATAAACTCAGATATCAATATACTTAACATATACCGAAAACACTCCGGTTCAGTTTTGCGAAAAAAAAGGGATTTTTATCAATGCGGCGTGTGAGGGACAATACTCGAACTCGTGACCTTAGCTTTAAAAGTGCACACAGTCCACCGCTGGACTGTGTGTCTAACCCGGTAATTATCTTGATTTAAATTATACTTAACCATTACTGAACTTCGTCTTCTTCACCGGTTTTAACCGGAAGTGACGACGGACTGGTTCGAAAAGTTAATTCATGCTCTTTTAGCGTTTAACGGTCAATTACAGACGAGATAAAAGTAAAAAGGAAAGGAATTAGGAGTAAAAAGTACCGACTGGTTTTACTCTGTTTTCCGGCAGAACTCCGGCGAAAGAAAACTTTTTCCGGCGACAAGTAACTTGTAGCAGAGAGTCTTCCGAAGGCTTGCAAAGGTTGTGGGTGACTTCGGTGAAAGTTTAGGGGGTTCAGTAAGCTCGAAGGTTGATGATACGGTTTTCCGGCGATGTATCAAATACTTCCGGCGAGTGATTTTTCGCCGAGAAAGGGTGCGATTTGAGTGTGAAAGACTTCTGGCGAGTTGAGGTTGTATTTATAGGGTAGTATTGGGATTGAATGGGGTCTGAATTCGGTCTTAATTCGAAGTCAACCGTACTCCGGCGGTTATGGCTGATGTCGCGGTTCAGACGTCGGTTATAACCGTCGTAATAGTTAAGACTTCGGTTATATTGAGCGATAACGTAAATAAACGGCGAAATCGTCGGGATTTCCGACGACTGTTATTTTGGGCGCAAAATACAGAAATTGATTTCGGAACTTCAATATTTGAATTAAGTGATTCCTTTATTCACCAGAAAACAAAGTGGCGGAGCGGTTGTTGGCTGAGAGATAAGTCTTTGGTTTGACCCGGTACAGACCCGAGTTCGAAACCCGGCAAAAGTAAAACATTTTTATTTTGATATTTTTGACAGATTTTCAAAAACTAAATACATATCCCCGCATAATATTTGATTACGGATCGTTTAAAATTATTTTGGGCATTTAATTCGCAACTAAAATTTTAACTGACTGTTCGGTTGATAAGCGGAGCGGGTTTGGTAAAATCCGTTTTTTTGACGGATGTTACAGTTTTAGTAATCAACCTTTGACGACTACACCGGGATCGTAACACGCGGGTTACAATCAATCCTCGCTAGTAGGAAGTTCACAACCGAGCACAAGATACCCAAAGGTAGAACCGGCCAAGAAGGAGGTGGCGGCGGTGCTAAGAGGGGGGCCGCCCGAACTTGGGAGGGAAGCTAGGGTTTTGTGTTTTGATCAAAAAGTCTATTTAGGGTTTGCAACTTAATCTTCTTTTTATAAAACCCAATCTTACATCAAAGCCCTTTAAGATTATACAATTATTATCCTCTTAATAATAATCTAATAATATTAAGTCCCTCGGATTTAAACTATTATTATTTCACAAATAATAATCCACCTATTCGTGAACATATACGATTCGTGTACCAACGTGTAACTCTTCGGATCGTACTGAGTTAGTTACGTTGACTTTAATTACGGTCGGACAAATCTCCAACATGTAGATAATGAAAATTCATCATCTGCCGAACGTGATTTGATCACTTATGACGACCCCTTCCATAACGTGTTTGATGTTCATGGAACCAAATACGAAGACCGTGATAGTTACGATCATGCATTGATGAAGTCACACAACTCCGAAGATGGAAGAGACTTACCGAAAAAACTTGAAGATTATGCTATGTTACAAGAAGAAATTGATACTCTACTATTACTAGATGATGAAACATTAACTAATTTCCATGAATCTAAAGATCATGTTGAATGGCAAAAGGCTATGAACAAAGAACTAAACTCTTATCAATAAAACTAATACATGGGTGTTATGTAAGGTACCAGCTAGAAACAAAGCAACCGAATTAAAGTGGGTTAATTAAATTAAGATTAAACTGCAATTTTACACATGTAGTTTGGGGCCGCTGATACCCTTACCCCATATTTTTAAAATATTGATGTCTTACCCCTCACGTCTATCTAATTGCATCAATGTTCACCCCTCAACGTGTGAAAAGAGTTTTTTTCCCCTAATAATAATATAAGAAATTAGAGTAAACCACACATTTACACCCTTGCTTTACCTCCATTGACACGTTTACACCATGTTTACTTAAACTTTACACTTCCCGCAATATTGCATTGACCGGAGCAAAACCTACAACTCGCCTTCTCCTGTAACCACCTACTGCTACCATCCCCACCAAATCATCCCACTCCAAACACCATTAAACATCGTAACATAATCACCAAATCAAGCATGATTCTTGTTCTTTTTAAGTTCGAAATTCAGCCAAAAAATCTTACCCGCATGAATACACCTTCCAATCGTTGCTACTTCCTCGTTTCTGTGCCATTGAACATCGTCGGAATATTGTCGGATTATCACTGGCTAAGACGATTACCCCGAAATAACGATTATCGTCGGATAAATCGAGCATTTTATAAGCTTCAAGTGCTGATTATCGCGAAATATCTCCGGATATTGCGTTTTTCTCCGATGGTCAGAATATCGCCGAAGAAGAGAAGTTTAAGAAAAGAGGGTGTCATGTCAGTGGAGGTAAAGCACAGGGTGTACAACTGAAGTTCACTCTATAAATTTAGTAAGATTACGAAAATGCCCTTTATTAATATTATAGTTTTACCCAACATTAATGCAATCAGGCAGCTGAGGGGGTAAGACAACATTTTTTTGAAAATAGGTGGGTATGAGTGTTAGGGCCCCCAAACCACAGGCGGTAGAATTGCAGTTTGCTTTTAAATTAAACATGATGCAAAGGGTTTGATATCGAAGTACAAGGTGCGGTTAGTTGTTAAAGGTTATATGCAAGAACAAGGGGTGGACTTCGATGAAGTCTTTGCGCCCGTTGCGAGACACGAGACCATTTGTTTAATCTTAGTGATTGCGGCTCATAATTCTTGGTTGGTATATGACTTTGACGTCAAGTCAGCGTTCTTGAACGGGGACTTGAAAGAAACCGTATTTGTCAAACAACCGAACGGGTTTGTAATTAAACGCAAGCATAATATGGTATATAGACTGCACAAAGTGTTGTATGGCTTGCGATAAGCTCCGCGAGCAAGGACCGAGAAGCTTGATACAACTTTGAAAGAGTTGAAGTTTATTTGGTGTCCACGTGAGTCCACCATGTACAATAAATATGATGGCAATTAACTAATCATAGTCGGGATTTACGTAAACAACTTGATTGTCATTGGCTCAAGCATCACAAAGATCAAATCATTTAAAGAGTAAATGAAAAGAAAGTTTGAAATGCACGACTTGGGTTTATTGAATTACTACTTGGGATTAGAATACACATCAGAATGGTAGCATAACAGTGAAGCAAGTATCATATGCAGAGAAACTGTTGAATTTTGCTAGTATGCACGATTGCAACCTCGCTCGTTACCCGATGGAACCAAGACTCAAAGTAACGTAAGATGAAGAGGGACAACCAGTGAATACTACTGAATATCAAAGACTCATTGGAAGTTAAGATATTTAACTCACACTAGACTGACTTAAGCTACTCCGTTGGAATTGCGAGTATATATATGCAAGAACCTAAGAAGTCACATATGCCAATTGTTAAGCAAATACTAAGGTATGTGAGAGGCCCAATGGGATAAGATTTATGTTATAGAGTCAAGGAGGAAACAACTTAATCGGCTTTTGTGATAGTAGTCAAGCGACAGATCATACGGATGGAAGAAGCACAATGGGTAGGGCGTTTTATTTTGGTAATTCTCTAATTTCATGGAGCTCACAAAAACAACAAACTGCCACCTGATCTTCACTTCATGCAAGTCGGAGTTCATGGCAATTGCAACCATGGCTTGTCAAACATTGTGCTACGAGGCTTATTGAGTAATCTATTGGGTCGTAAAGAAGAAGTCATGAAGCTATGGGTGGACAACAAATCGGTAATTGCCTTAATGAAAAAACCCGGTATTTCACGGGCGTAATAAACACATCAATACAAGTTACCATTTTATTCGTGAGTGTATTGAACAAGGATAAACCTAATATACTGTTATTATTTGTGTTTCATGGATCGATTTAGAATAACTTTTTAACACAAATGGTAGTTAAAACTTATAAGCAGACAAATATAACCATATATGTAAGACTCACACCGAATGGCCGGATAGGAGTGAAATTGAAAACTCCAGCTGATATGGACAAAAGCACAAAAAAGGTGTATCATGTATGAATCACCATTATCGCGTATCTTAAAGCTTTCCTCGTTATCCACATCATACCTGACTTAGGCCTTCCTATAAGCATTAGTACCCCTTAGAATGTCAACCACACATTTGCGAAATGTCCAACTACAAAGGTCAAAAAGTTCTGCATCATCCACATCATCTCATTAGTTAAACCAACCACACATACTGGTAGGAAGAAGAACAAAACACAAAATTTTACCTTGGGTGATTTTTTCATGATATATGTCATTGTTTTGAAAGATTTTAGCTGGATAGCCTTGTTGTATAGTAAAGAAAAGTATTATTTCACCACAGAGGGTCCAGAATCTACAAATACAGGTTGGTGCTGCAAAGGATGTGCGTTCAAAACCTACTCATGTATGGAGACTAGGAAATGGAGCATGTTTGTATTGGAAGACGCCCAGAGTGTCCAGCAACTCTTGTAGATGGGTGATCTAAACAGGTTCAAGCGAACTTCACCAGACTCAAACAGATGTGGGTTGATACCCAAAGCACCAGATGAGTGATAGCGCACAAGCTTAAAGATAAAAAAAATCTTTACGCACCATTGACCGAATATACATTCATATAAAGATGATAAAGGAGGAACATACAGGCAGGTCAAGAGGATACGTGCGTTGAAAATACACATCAAAGAAGAGGAGACCATCCTGATACACATCAAAAATCTTTTATCCCAAGCTTCTTTTGTCTGAAACATATCATTTATATGTGTATCTAAACGTAACAACAAAATAAATACTACTATAATTATTAAACTTAACAATTCAGTGACAACTTGCCTGTTTCGTAGGTGAGTTAGAAAAAAAATGATCTGAATGGTCCAACGGTATCAAACCTCTTGAAGTTCCTATACCTTTTGAGAACATCTTCACCACAAGCATTGTAATCAGGCAACTTTTAGCATCATCGTCTGGTAACACATCTTTTTTAGGGTAAATACCAACTCTTGAATAGCTCTTCATAAGCTTGTCAAACTTTGATTTATACTGTTTGGAAAATGCCAAAAAACCCAGAGGAGCTCCAGCATCAAGACAGGGTTTCCTTGGGAAATCCATAAAAAGTTGAAGAGGTCTTTGCAATTTACATCCCATGTAGGTGAGATGAATCAAAATACCCTACGAGAAATCAACAAAAACTCATAGAATACGACACGACAACTTGATATATAAAGCAAATTAAGCGGAACAATCCGAACAACCTTGTCAACAACAGAAAGAAACTTGTCATACCTCACATTTTTTCCACCGGATCATTAAGGTCTTCATCCTTGTCATCATCACATAAGATAAGCTGTGATTAAATTAAGCAAGACATCTTAGCAGAAGATACAACTACACATACATAACATTATGCAGGTAAGTATTTGGTGTATATCAGAGATGTAAAATCGCTTGTAAAACTGAACATTATAGATCTATAGGGGGCTCATTAGTTTAAAAACTCGAAATTCTATTTGAAATTCACAAATTACAAATTCTAATGAAAATAAACCTACTGATTGTTTGAACCCTAATTTGTATTTTGAATGTTACAATTATGATTTTGATCATTCAGGTTTGTAGTAGTTGATTTTTCTAACTTCAAGTCGTCAACTCGAATTCGAATTGAGTTTTGAATGGGATGTGAATTCGAATTCCAATTTCAAATTCCAACCGAGTTCATCATATCTAGTTCATATACAGATCCACCTTAAAAAACTAAAAATTCGAGCAACTCGATTCTAGCAACTTCGTTATTCGATTCGTTGAACACCCAAATAACAATACAATTGCAAGCTAATTTGAAACGTGGATGGAAATGACAAAAAGGCTTGTACGTTTTTACTTTGTGGGCTACATCATTGACGACTTGAAATAACCGCAGAAAACAATCGTCAAATACATGAGTTACTTGTGTATATTAGAAACACAAACAACCATTGATGATACGATTTACACACCCTATTTCTTTTCCTCCTAAACTACCAGATTATTGAATCCATACACGCTCAACCTACATATTAAAATTAATACGCACATAAATAACTTACGAAATTAACACTTCCATATGAGAGTAGAACCCATATACATTACTGATAACATACACGTGTTTGGGACTTTGGGCGCCCAAAAGACAATCATATTGGCGAACAATAAAAAAACTAAAAAGGTCTCTTTACTTGTATAGTTTCTAAGTATATTGTCATTTTAATCCTTTAATGTGCAAATTTAGAGGTTTTTTTGTGGCGATTTTATGACGAACCCCAAAGCGTGTAGTAATCGTGCTCGTATGTCGACAGTTGAATACGCTTTTGCGAATGGCAGCTTGAGGAAAAGAAGCTTCACAACCGGTAAGTTCTAATTCCTCTTTTTATGTGTTTTTGGGGTTAACATACATACCTTTACATACGTGTGTCTACATATGGTTACGTATTTTCACTAAAAGATGGATTTTATGGACATGATGGTTTTCTGTAGACTCATTTTCGATGAATGGGTAAAGGATATGAATCGTGGATACCGGTAGGTGTGGGTTTCGCATAGATAGACTTCTGTCAATTTGGGAGCGTTTTTGGGGTTAACATACATACTGCAGTGCATGTTTTTTTTTTCAAAATAAATAATAAAAGATGCTATAGGTTTTAGGAATCTGCGGACGCAAAGGTGTCCCAATTTTTGTTAAAATCATTACCAAAATTTAAAGAAAGCACTGAGAAAATTTGTTAAATGATGATAAATCACTGAGAAAATTGTTCGAACATCTTTGAAAGAAAGCAAGTATGATGTTTGAAGTGAATCCTCTTTGGTAAAAATAAAAAGCAAATAGTAATCTTTTATATTGTACAATTTTTTACTTTGTTACCAGCTCCTTAGGGGGGATACTTTTTTTTAAGAATTGCAAAAAAGAGATACATTGTTGCGCTTAACAAATTAAAGTTTCAGCAAGGTACGAGTTTCATAATAGCAATTTAATAATCAATTCGTGTCTACTACTTTATATAGAATTGATATAGATGTTGTTAGCTATTTCTCTACCACAAGATTGAGTAAGATCATTTAACAAAAGATTGCGTTCACTAACCAGTGCTAGTGTGATCAATTAACAAAGCAAGATTAAAGAAACAACGTAACTAACTACTGGTAACTTTTAATATCAGGATGGTTGAACTTGATTGAGCAGTTCTCATAGTTCACTTAATCAAGAAGAACCATTCAAAAAATATACCTAAACAGAATAATAAAGGGACCACTCACTAGCGCCTGAACAAGTGCCTGAGAGCTTCAGTGTTGCTCTGATATTCATAAAGCCGGGTACAAGTTGCACGAGGCCACAAGTACTCGAGAGCTTCAGTTACTCCGATCTTTATAAAGCAGTTACAAGGTCATATATGCATAAATGAACTTTATTTTGGAACTCCATTGAGCAGCAACTCTCCTTGTTACCCACGTCACCCCCGGCTTGCGCCAAGCCATCCCTATAAGCAGTAAAAGCCATTAGAATCTCAACCACACGATTGCGAAAATGCACAACTACAAAAGCCTCAAAGTGCTGCATCATCCAAAACATCTCATTAGTTAACCAACCACACACACTAGTCACAACAAAGACAAAAACACAAAATCTTACCTTGGGTGGTTTATTCATGATATACATCATTGTTTTGAGTGATTTTATCAGGATGTCCTCGTTGTATAGTAGAGAAAAGTATTTTGCAGCCACAGAGGGTCCAGAATCTACAAATCCAGGTTGGTGGAACAAAGGATCTGAGTTCAGAACCCGCTCTTGTATGGAGACCAGAAATTGGAGAATAGTTGAATCGTAAGACAGCCAGAGTGGTTTGCTATACGCGCTCCATGATCTGGTAAGGTCAATTCGAAGTTCGCCACACTCGAACAGATATTGATAGCTTTTGGTGATAGCGCACAACCTTAAAGAAGATAAAACTTAATATTAACACACCATTGACAAAATATATACATGTATATAAAGATGATCAAGAACAAAAAAAGGACACATTAGGAAAGAATGGTATTTTGGTACTAAAACATATTGATACTTATAAGTAAAAGTTTGAAGATGACATGTAGCATCCTTTTTGTTTTCTCAAAAGTACAAAAAAAATCCAGTAAAAAAATCTAGCACAAAAATATAGTAAAAAAATATTGTATAAAAATCTAATACAAAAAATATAGTATAAAAAAATCTAGTACAAAAAAAATTTCGTACAAAAAATCCAACATAACTAAATTTTTAGTAAAAAATCCAGCACAAAATATTCAGCAAAAAAATTTAAAGACAAAAAAGTTCAGTTAAAAATGTAGTACAAAAATCCAGAACAAAAAAATGTTATACAACTTATAAACACAACACATTTTTGTATGTTTTTTAGTTGTCATATTTTATATAACAATATGTTAATCAAATTAAAGATAAAAAGACGCTCGATTTTATGGTGAAATTTTTATAAAAAAATAATGTCGTATAAAAAAGTTATGAATGGTTAAAAAATGGGGGTGGAATAAGCATGCGCTTTGCACGTGGAGAAAGAAAATAAATAAATAGGGTTTTTCAAAAATACACCTTACACTTGTGGTTTTTCCTACATTTCATGTTAACCATTGATTTAAAAAATGAAAGGTTAAGATTCCTACTCATTGTACTTAGACAAAATAGATTTAATATTTGATTCTACCCGTCGAATAGAATATTAGAAAGAAACTACTAAGGGTATGTTGACAAAAGTAGCCGGCGGCTGGTGGTTGTAAGCTGTTGTTGGTAGCTGTAGCTTTTTTAGATATATTTAGGTGTTTAGTGTAACATCCGTCGAAAAACGGGTTTTCAAAACCTGCTTCGTTTATTAATCGAATAGTCAGTTTTAAATTTTCGATGCTTATTTATGACTTATTATAATTTTAAACGATACATAATTAATAAACAAATTAGAATTTATAAGCTATAATTGTTAAAAAGTAAAAAAATAAAATAAATAAAAAGAAAAACAGGCTGTCGGGATTCGAACCCGGGTCAGCCGGAGGAAAGCTTAGCAACTTAACTCACACACATCCAACCACTCCGCCACTTGTGTTTTTTGATATATATCAAAACAATTAATTCAAATAACAAAACTCGATATCAAAATCAAACAACGACGCGCCCATTTCGCAGTCGCCGGAAATCCCGACGACTTCGCCAATTATTGTCGGTTTCTTATGACTTAGCGTGCATATTAACACCTACATCGGTTATAACCGATGTCGAGTCCCGCGACATCAGTTATAACCGCCGGAGAAAGATTGACCAACGAATCAAGACAGAAATCGGACCCAATTCATCGATATTCTTTCCTATAAATACACACCCTAGCCTCTGGTAATCTTTTCGCTCAAAGTCACACCAATTCTCGAAGCAATTTCACTCGCCGGAACTTTTCTGCTGTCACCGGACTTTCGCCGGAAAACCGAGACTCACTTCAACACGGTAAACACCTCGACTCTTTCTGTTTCAATCCATTGTTAGACCATTACCAACATCAATCCATCACCCAGAATCAATCCCAGAAGACATTGCCAGATATTCTGTACTCGCCGGAAAACCGCTGGAATTTCCGAACTCACGCCGTTAATCGGTATGATCAACTAAACCTCCTGTTAATCATTGTTTAGTAACTCAATTTCACATCTAAGCAATCAAAACTGTTAATTGATCCGAACAGACGGAGTTCACAAAACAGAGCCGACGAATCCTTGCCGGAGTTCTGAGAAAGACACCTGTTCGGTACACTCCTTCCCCAAACCCTCTCTGTTCTTTACCTTTTCAATTGCTTATAATATTCGTTAATCGAATTTAAATAAGAAACAGTTGGTTAACCGTTGTCTGTGTTTTGAACGAAGAAGATGAGTTCGAACTAGTGTATAAGATTAATTAAATCAGAATAATAAACGGGTTAGACACACAGTCCAGCGGTGGACTGTGTGCACACAATGAATACACGTCTCGAGTTCGATCCCTGACCCCACCTCACTCTCTTAAATAAAAATGCTCTTTCTAAAACCGAACCGGGTTAACTCACAGTAAGATGTTAAGTATAATAAAAACCAGAATATTAACCAGGTTAGACACACAGTCCAGCGGTGGACTGTGTGCAAAACTAAACCGCAGGTCCCGGGTTCGAGACCTGTTGAGAGCTCCGGTTCGATACAATTAAATCCTTTTTAAATAAATGATTTTCGGATTAAATTAAATAGTGTATAAACATAATTAAAAACAGAAGTATTTCGGGTTAGACACGTAGCTCAGTTGGTAGAGCTGCGTGCACGCGTACGGGAGGTCACGGGTTCGAGTCTCACCCAGCGCATGCTTATACACGACCGAACCGATCAACAGTCAACGGTCAACAGTCATGGTCAACGGTCAAAGTCAACATTTTTTTCTATATTTTTATTTATTTATTTAATTTAAAAATCAATTAAAAATACTTAAACATAATGTTTTTAAAGTTAGAAAATAGCCTTAAACTCACAAAAATATATCCAAAAATCCTATTAAAATTGTTAATAAAATCCACTTATTTACCGTACCTTTTCGTTATTAATTAGGTTAGTTATTCCTCGTCGATCAATCCTCTAAACTCGTGCGCATTCAACATCATCAACCGAACGCACCCAATGTGAGTGAACCTCTACCAATTCCCCGTTTTAATCACATTTTGGGGTGTATCATGTGTCGATATTTATTTATTTCAATTAAACACATGTGCATCCATCATATTCATGATCAAATGTGTTGCCAATATATATCAATTGTTTGTGTGGTTAATGTTTAGATTAAAGTTATCATTTTCAGTACATACATTATCATAGGCCGCCGCTCCCCATTACCTATGAGCGTGAGCTGTTCCCCATTACCTATGAGCGTGAACGAGGCGTTGCCAACATAAGATCGGCTCCGTTTGATTGAGCCTTGATCTCACATACATCATCATAGGCCGTCCGTTCCCCATTACCTATGAGCGTGAACGAGATGTTGCCAACATATACATTGTCATTCATATCATATACTCATGCAAGGTGGTTTGTGATTGTTTGTTTACATACGTTTGTTCATATATGATTATTGCACAATTTTTCCATATTAAATACAACAAGGAATCCATAACAAATGTTTTTAACAAGGTTCACTCGCCAACTTTTGTTGACCCAAAATTCCCCATTTTTACACATGATACAGGTGATCAAGTTGAAGCAAGAAACATATAGGGCGGCCTAGAAGAATAAACCAGTTTAGATTTTGGATTGTTTTAGTTAATTTTTCCTTTCCTTGTATTGTATGAATTTGACTTGAAACTTTGAGATGTAATTTGAATTTAATAAATATGAAACATATTAGTAAACATCATGAGCTTAGGTGATAACCCAATTATGCCCCGACTCTTATTCCGCTGCGGGTCGGGGTGTGACAGATTGGTATCAGAGCCATGACTATAGGGATATAGGATAGGTTTATTAGACCCTTAGAGCCTATACTATAGTTGATTAGAATTTTTAAATTGTTTGTGTGTTATATGCAAAATTCATGATGTTTATATGCTTTATGTTTATTGTTACATTCAATGTTATGCAAGCATGTTCATAAGTACATATTATTATACAATGCCTATCATGAATCATATTCTCATAACATATCATATCCATGGGAGCACACACCTCACAATTCATATGATTTTTACAACGATTTTTGTATTTTCAAATCACATCAAAGTGAGTACTCATGACGGGCATGTAGTATCTGGAAGGGTACGAGTACAGGTAGTCGGAACGTCCTATCTAGGCTTGGCATTCGTATAAATCCAAAATAAAGGACCAGTTTGCCTACCTGGGGACTAACGATGAGAGTACGAAGGACCTATTAGGCCAAAGCATGCTATACCAAACGTCGTGTGAACTAACCCCACTTTGAGCTGTCATTGTGTCTACACCTGGACACCCTCCGACCATACATCTCGCAAACATATTTCATGGTTTTCATTCGGGTGATGCGAGTGTTAAACCGCCAATACAATGTGAATCCTACTAAGCCAATAGTCATGGGGGCCCACATGACTATACAGGCGATGGTATGGGGGACATTGGAGGCCCAAACATGAGCAAACCCAAGACATCCTATGGATGTAGTGCATTATTGATGATTATGTTATTTTATTATTTTAAACGACACATGACACCTAAACACTCCTTAAACTCACCATCTTCCTATGTATATTTCTGTAGATGTCGGCTAGGCAGCTACGTGGAGGTCGAAAGTCAGGAAGGTCAAACGAACGCTTGGCCACTCAAATTGCAAAACAAATGGCCGCGGTGCTTCCTGATATTGTAATTCAAGTCCAACAAGCTCTCACTGCGAATCCTATCAACCCACCCAATCAAGAGGATCAAAACATCAACAACCCTTCCTCCAAGAAGTGCACCTACAAACACTTCAAGTCTTGCGATCCCCAAAGTATGAAGGGACCGAAGGTGTCACCGCTCTCCTCCACTGGTTTGAGGAAATGGAAAACACCTTCCTCAATTGCGATTGTCCCGAGGATCGCAAGGTACGTTACGCAACCGGGAGACTATTTGGGGTAGCCCTGACCTGGTGGAACACCGAGAAGGGTAAGAGAGGAGTTGAAGATGCTATAGCCTTAACTTGGGAAGAGTTAAGGGAAATAATGACAAGACGCTTCTGCCCAAGAAGCGAACTCAAGAAGTTGGAAGATGAATTCCACTCGCTGAAGCAAAAGGAAGGAGACCATACTTCCTACAACAAAAGATTTCTTGAGCTGAACCAGATGGTTCCTAACTTGTTCACCCCAGTGTATCGCTTGGTTGAACACTACATTCGAGGCATCCCCTCGAAAATTCAAGACTCAGTCCTCAGCACTTCGCCTGCAACTCTCGAAGCTGCTATGGAATTAGCTACCGAACTTACCGAGAATCGCATCAGAAACGGTAAATTCAAGGAGGAGAAAAAGAAAGCCCCCGTTGAGGGCCAAACTTCAAACCATTCCACCTCCTCCTCAAAGTTTTCTAACAAGAGGAAACGAAATACCAGAAACTTTGCTGTCACCCAAACAAATTTCCCTATCCCTGCTGCACCCATTACTCAAGTTGCCCCCTCACCCGCACCATACAAAAGGCCATACTCCGGCCCCTACCCAAAATGCACCCGTTGCCAATACCATCACTCTCCCGAACACCCCTGTCAATATTGCACCAGCTGTGGCCGTGCAGGTCACACCATCCAAACCTGCCGCTCACTGCAGCGAATGAACCGCAACCAACCGACAACCCAAACCCACCATCAAATTATGGGTCAAGCCCAACAACCCCTACTACTACCACCTACACAACATACGGCCCAAACCTACTACTAACCCAACTACCCCATGATGCAACCCATGCGGGCTTGTTACAACTGTGGAGACCCAAACCACTTTAGAAACACTTGTCCACGCTTGGTGAACATCATACATGCTCAAGCTCAAGAAAATCCGGTGAATCAAGCTAACCAAGCTCCTCCACCTGCTAGAGGAAGAGCTTTTAACATCAACGCCAACCAAGCTAGGGCCGACAACAACGTGGTTAGCGGTACGTTTCTCATCAATGGTAGTTATGCATCCATGTTATTTGATACTGGCGCGGATAAGAGTTTTGTGTCCTTAGAATTTGAACCCCTCCTCAACCAAACCCGTGATAAACTCATGGAATCCATAACGGTAGAAGTTGCTGACGGAAAACCAGTCTCATTAAATCCATTATCCGAAATTGTACTCTCACTCTAAACGATCACGATTTTCCAGTTGACCTCATTCCTATGATGTTGGGAAGTTTTGACATTATAATCGGCATGGACTGGCTCAGCCAACATCATGCTGAAGTAGTATGCCGCGAAAAGTTCATTCGCATTCCTCTTGCAGACGGTCAAACCCTACGAATCTTTGGAGAAACCCCTTCGAAAGGACTCAAACTGATGTCCTGTCTTCAAGCCCGAAAATATCTCCGCAAGAATTATGTCGCATTCCTAACTCATGTTGTCAAGAAGGGAAACAAGGAGAAGAAACTCGAAGATATACCTGTAGTGAAAGAATTCCCACAAGTCTTTCCCGAAGACATCTCAGGACTTCCTCCCATGAGAGAAGTCGAATTCCGCATTGATCTTATACCTGGCGCTACACCCGTCGCGAAATCTCCTTATAGGTTAGCCCCATCCGAAATGCAAGAGCTGGCCAGTCAACTGCAAGAGCTGACTGACAAAAGATTCATACGTCCTAGCTCATCGCCTTGGGGTGCACCTGTTCTGTTTGTGAAGAAGAAAGATGGAACGTTTCGCATGTGTATCGATTACAGAGAACTCAAAAAATTAACGGTCAAGAACCGCTATCCATTACCGCGCATCGATGATCTTCTAGACCAACTCCAGGGTGCCACCTGTTTTTCAAAGATCGACCTTCGTTCTGGCTATCATCAACTCAGAGTACATGAAGAAGACGTCCCAAAGACCGCCTTCCGAACTCGTTATGGTCATTATGAATTCATGGTCATGCCATTTGGTCTAACCAACGCTCCAGCTGTTTTCATAAATCTAATGAACAGAGTCTGCAAACCCTATCTCGATTGTTTTGTTATAGTCTTCATCGACGACATTCTCATTTACTCAAAGTCTAAGTCTGATCATGAACGACACCTTCGACTCATCCTCACACTCTTAAGAACCGAAAAGCTCTACGCTAAATTCTCCAAATGCGAATTCTGGTTAAGAGAAGTACAATTCCTTGGACATGTCGTCAATGACAAGGGAATACATGTCGACCCCTCAAAGATCAAAGCAGTACAAGAATGGCAAGCGCCACGTACACCAACCGAAGTAAGATCATTCCTTGGTTTGGCTGGTTACTATCGCCGTTTCATTGCAAATTTCTCTCGTATTGCTGTACCACTCACGGCTTTGACACATAAAGGAAAACCCTTCATATGGGGACCTAAACAAGAAGAAGCCTTCCAAACCCTTAAGCAAAAGCTTTGTGACGCACCTATCCTCACACTCCCGAAGGTTGCGATGACTTTGTAGTATATTGCGACGCATCAGGGCAAGGACTAGGCTGTGTATTAATGCAAAGGGGAAAAGTGATAGCCTATGCTTCTAGGCAACTCAAAGTGCATGAGAAGAACTATACTACCCACGACCTAGAACTTGGAGCCGTTGTGTTCGCTCTTAAGATATGGAGACATTACCTCTACGGTACCAAGTGTGAAATATACACTGACCACAAGAGCCTCCAACATATTTTTAACCAAAAGGAGTTTAATATGAGACAACGAAGATGGGTCGAACTTCTTAATGACTACGACTGTGAAATTCGGTATCATCCTGGCAAGGAAAATGTGGTGGCTGATGCACTCAGTCGAAAGGGTTATGCGAACTCCATTCGTCTTCTATGTTCGCAAATCATAACCGACATCAAAGATCGAATCCGAGAAGCTCAACATGTTTCCATAACAGAATACGACATACGCAATGAGTTATCTTGTGGAGCAGAACTTAAACTCGAAACTAAATCTGACGGCATTCTGTATTATCTAGATCGCATATGGATTCCCGATCACAATAACCTTCGCGATTTCCTTATGAAAGAGGCGCACAAAACACGATACTCTGTACACCCAGGAGCCGACAAGATGTATCAAGACCTTCGATACACCTACTGGTGGCCTGGCATGAAAAAGGATATTGCTGTTTTTGTTTCCAAGTGCCTTACCTGTTCTAAAGTAAAAGCTGAACATCAAAGACCCTCAGGACTTCTAGTCCAACCTGAAATACCTGTATGGAAGTGGGAAAACATAACCATGGACTTCATTACCGGGTTACCTCGCACTTCTGGTGGGTATGACACTATATGGGTAATCATTGATCGTCTTACGAAATCATCTCACTTCATTCCGATTCGCGAGGACTTCAAGAATGAGAAGTTAGCTCGTATCTACATCAGCGAAATCGTAAGCCGTCATGGTATACCGTTAAGCATTATTTCAGATCGTGATGGTCGTTTCACTTCACGAACATGGCAAGCCGTACAAGCCGCTTTGGGTACACGATTAGACCTCAGTACCGCTTATCATCCTCAAACTGATGGACAATCTGAACGCACCATCCAAACTCTTGAAGACATGCTTCGAGCATGTGTCATAGACTTCAAAGGGAATTGGGACGCTCATCTACCATTAGTTGAATTTTCGTACAACAACAGCTATCATTCAAGTATCGGCATGGCACCTTTCGAAGCGTTATATGGTCGTAAGTGCCGATCACCAATATGTTGGCATGAAATTGGAGAAGCTCAAATCACCGGTCCAGAATTAATACAAGAAACAACAGACAAGATTCATCAAATTCGAAACAACCTTCTAGCGGCGCAAAGTCGTCAAAAGAGTTATGCAGACAAACGACGAAAGCCCTTGGAGTTTAACATTGGTGACAGAGTACTTTTAAAAGTATCACCGTGGAAGGGAGTGGTTCGTTTTGGCCAAAAAGGCAAGCTAGCACCACGCTACGTAGGACCTTTCAAGATACTCGAAAGAGTAGGACCTATAGCATACAAGCTTGACCTACCAAAAGAACTCAACAGAATTCATCCCACATTCCACGTATCGAACTTGAAGAAGTGCCTCGCCGATGAAAATCTCCATATTCCTCTAGAAGACATCCAAGTCGATGAATCTATGCATTTCATTGAAAGACCAGTAGAAATTATGGACTTCGGAGAGAAACGTTTAAGACGAAGCCGTATTCCAATCGTCAGGGTACGCTGGGAGTCAAAACGAGGACCTGAGTTTACTTGGGAACGTGAAGACTCAATGCGCGAGAAATACCCACAACTTTTTCCTGTTACCACTACTACTTAAATTTGAGACGAAATTTCTAAAAGTAGGGGATACTGTAACATCCGTCGAAAAACGGGTTTTCAAAACCCGCTTCGTTTATTAATCGAATAGTCAGTTTTAAATTTTCGATGCTTATTTATGACTTATTATAATTTTAAACGATACATAATTAATAAACAAATTGGAATTTATAAGCTATAATTGTTAAAAAGTAAAAAATAAAATAAATAAAAAGAAAAACAGGCTGCCGGGATTCGAACCCGGGTCAGCCGGAGGAAAGCTTAGCAACTTAACTCACACACATCCACCACTCCGCCACTTGTGTTTTTTGATAATATATCGAAACAATTAATTCAAATAACAAAACTCGATATCAAAATCAGTCAACGACGCGCCCATTTCGCAGTCGCCGGAAATCCCGACGACTTCGCCAATTATTGTCGGTTTCTTATGACTTAGCGTGCGTATTAACACCTACATCGGTTATAACCGATGTCCAGTCCCGCGACATCAGTCATAACCGCCGGAGAAAGATTGACCAACGAATCAAGACAGAAATCGAACCCAATTCATCGATATTCTTTCCTATAAATACACACCCTAGCCTCTGGTAATCTTTTCGCTCAAAATCACACCAATTCTCGAAGCAATTTCACTCGCCGGAACTTTTCTACTGTCACCGGACTTTCGCCGGAAAACCGAGACTCACTTCAACACGGTAAACACCTCGACTCTTTCTGTTTCAATCCATTGTTAGACCATTACCAACATCAATCCATCACCCAGAATCAATCCCAGAAGACATTGCCGGATATTCTGTACTCGCCGGAAAACCGCTGGAATTTCCGAACTCACGCCGTTAATCGGTATGATCAACTAAACCTCCTGTTAATCATTGTTTAGTAACTCAATTTCACATCTAAGCAATCAAAACTGTTAATTGATCCGAACAGACGGAGTTCACAAAACAGAGCCGACGAATCCTTGCCGGAGTTCTGAGAAAGACACCTGTTCGGTACATTCCTTCCCCAAACCCTCTCTGTTCTTTACCTTTTCAATTGCTTATAATATTCGTTAATCGAATTTAAATAAGAAACAGTTGGTTAACCGTTGTCTGTGTTTTGAACGAAGAAGATGAGTTCGAACTAGTGTATAAGATTAATTAAATCAGAATAATAAACGGGTTAGACACACAGTCCAGCGGTGGACTGTGTGCACACAATGAATACACGTCTCGAGTTCGATCCCTGACCCCACCTCACTCTCTTAAATAAAAATGCTCTTTTTAAAACCGAACCGGGTTAACTCACAGTAAGATGTTAAGTATAATAAAAACCAGAATATTAACCAGGTTAGACACACAGTCCAGCGGTGGACTGTGTGCAAAACTAAACCGCAGGTCCCGGGTTCGAGACCTGTTGAGAGCTCCGGTTCGATACAATTAAATCCTTTTTAAATAAATGATTTTCGGATTAAATTAAATAGTGTATAAATATAATTAAAAACAGAAGTATTTCGGGTTAGACACGTAGCTCAGTTGGTAGAGCTGCGTGCACGCGTACGGGAGGTCACGGGTTCGAGTCTCACCCAGCGCATGCTTATACATGACCGAACCGGTCAACAGTCAACAGTCATGGTCAACGGTCAAAGTCAACATTTTTTTCTATATTTTTATTTATTTATTTAATTTAAAAATCAATTAAAAATACTTAAACATAATGTTTTTAAAGTTAGAAAATAGCCTTAAACTCACAAAAATATATCCAAAAATCCTATTAAAATTGTTAATAAAATCCACTTATTTACCGTACCTTTTCGTTATTAATTAGGTTAGTTATTCCTCGTCGATCAATCCTCTAAACTCGTGCGCATTCAACATCATCAACCGAACGCACCCAATGTGAGTGAACCTCTACCAATTCCCCGTTTTAATCACATTTTGGGGTGTATCATGTGTCGATATTTATTTATTTCAATTAAACACATGTGCATCCATCATATTCATGATCAAATGTGTTGCCAATATATATCAATTGTTTGTGTGGTTAATGTTTAGATTAAAGTTATCATTTTCAGTACATACATTATCATAGGCCGCCGCTCCCCATTAACTATGAGCGTGAGCTGTCCCCATTACCTATGAGCGTGAACGAGGCGTTGCCAACATAAGATCGGCTCCGTTTGATTGAGCCTTGATCTCACAAACATCATCATAGACCGTCCGTTCCCCATTACCTATGAGCGTGAACGAGATGTTGCCAACATATACATTGTCATTCATATCATATACTCATGCAAGGTGGTTTGTGATTGTTTGTTTACATACGTTTGTTCATATATGATTATTGCACAATTTTTCCATATTAAATACAACAAGGAATCCATAACAAATGTTTTTAACAAGGTTCACTCGCCAACTTTTGTTGACCCAAAATTCCACATTTTTACACATGATACAGGTGATCAAGTTGAAGCAAGAAACATATAGGGCGGCCTAGAAGAATAAACCAGTTTAGATTTTGGATTGTTTTAGTTAATTTTTCCTTTCCTTGTATTGTATGAATTTGACTTGAAACTTTGAGATGTAATTTGAATTTAATAAATATGAAACATATTAGTAAACATCATGAGCTTTGGTGATAACCCAATTATGCCCCGACTCTTATTCCGCTGCGGGTCGAGGTGTGACATTTAGTAGAGTAGCCGAAGCTTTTAATAAAATGTATAAAATGACTAAAATATACATAACCAAAAAAACATAATACTAAACGTATCACACACATACACACACGTATGTATGTATGTATGCATGAATGTATGCATGCATGTATGTAGAAGTTCTTTCTCAAATAAGTAAAACATGGTCATTAAATAATTATTGTATTTTGATCAACCAAGATATTCTTTGTACGCAAACAAGTTCCATAAATCGATAAAATCAAAATTTCACATGTAAGGGAAGACATAACATACCAGAATATCGGTATGAAGAGGACAATCAAAGAATAACATATAAGAACAACAGCATACAAAGATCGTGTATATATAATCAAAGAATTTGTTTAAAAGATAACTAAAAATTTAATTTTTTGTTATTTTTAGAAAAAAAATTTTTTAAAGGTTTGTGCATTAAAAAGTTTATTATCTTTAGAGGTTAAAACAGTAATTTGTTTTTCTCTAAAAGCTTGTAGGTCATTATAAACGCTACTTGTAGGAACGTTCAACCAAAAGATTCAATCTTCTAACATAAAAGTTTTTAGGAGCTTTTAGCTTTAAGCTTTTAAGGAAAAACTCATACTCAATAAAAGTTTTAAGCTACGTTTGGCATGGAGCTTTTAGGAGCTTCTAACTTTAAGTTTATAAGAAAAAAAACTCATACTCACTAAAAAGCCTTGTTTGTTTGAAAGAGTTTAAAGCTTTTAGGTTAAAAGATTGAAGCTTTTGGTTGAACGCTTCTATTAGTAGCGTTTAGAAGGAGCTACAAGTTTTTAGAAAAAAATTTGACTATTTTAATCTTTAAAGATAATAAACTTTTCAGTTATGTTTTTTTGTTATGTCCATTTCGATCATTTTATAGATCTCGATTAAAAGCTCTAGCTACTTTGCCAAACACCTAAATGTATCTAAAAGGCTATAGTCACCAACTACCAGTTTTCATCCACCAGCTTCCAGCCACCAGCTACTTTTGCCAAACATATCATATGCCAAACATACCCTAAAGCTAAAAGTTTCTAAAATCTCCATGCCAAACATACCCTAAATATACCCTTTTAACACTCCCGTCAACCTAGATCTATGTAGGATTTTTGAAATCAGAGTAATCAATTCTAAATTACAAAAATTTAATAAATATTTCATCTGCTGTCAACTATGAAGCAAACGGATGCCTGGAAGCATGGAGTACCCGTTCCGAGGACGTTTTGGGGACGGAAACGTCTTGGGGACGTTCCCTAAACGTTTTCAGATATTAGGGGACGCCTATTAAACGTTTCTGGAAGATGGAGACGGCAACTAAAGGTTTTGGGGACAGCTGCTAAACGTTTCGCTTTATTTTTAGGGTTTTAACTTTTAATCGTTTGAATGGCCGGAAATTTTTCCAACGAAGACAATAGGGGTATAGGGTACAGTAGCTTTGCTGAAAAGTAAGAAAAAATATAAAGGAAGAAGACGACCTAAACGGCTAAAAGTAAAACTTCTTTCTTAATACTTTTTATTAATACTTTTTGATGTAAAACTAAAGCTGTAAAAAACGTAAAATAGTGGCATACATCAAATCATTAATCTCTTAGGATATGTTTTGTATGGAGCTTTTAATAGCTTTTAGCTTTAAGCTTTTAGAAAAAAGCTTTTACTCAATCAAAAGTCTTATTTTTTGTTGAAGAAACTTAAATCTTTTATGTTAGGATCTTAAGCTTTTAGTTAAACGTTCCTACTAGTAGCGTTTAAAAGGAGCTAAAAGCTTTTAGGAAAAAATGACTATTTTAACCTTTAAAATAATTAACTTTTTAATGCACCAACTTCTAATGTTTATTTTGGTCATTTTATTAAAAGTTTCGGCTACTGTGTCAAACATCTAAATATATCTACAAAACTACAGCCACCAGCTATTAGTTACCAGCTTCCAACTATCAGCCACCAGTTTTTAGTCACTAGTCATCAGCAACTTTTGCCAAATTACCGTTAGTCAAACTTTAGATATTATAAATATAAATATTTATTTCTTCTTTACTTTATTAATTAATTATTTTAACATATTACGAACTTATGGCTCTGAGCTTTTCACTTTATTTATTTGTCCATCTTAAATAACTTTTCTAACTTTTTTTATTATATATATTGACTGTTATTAATTAGAGAGATTAAATATATTTTACGTATGAGATATTTTTTTGGACTTTATATATATATATATATATATATATATATGGTAGAGGTTCATGTGAGAAAATTTAAAAGTGTAAGAAGGATAAGAAAGAATATGGAGGTGACATGTGTCCCTTTTTATTTTGGTAGTTTAATGGTATAAGTGTAATTTAACTAATAAAATCTAATTATGGAATGAATATATGCAACCAATTTTTGGCAGTTATTGTAGGGATTTTCGAATTTGAAATAACACCATAACTCATAAAAACACCACAGCATGTATATTGAATTGTGATATCCCGGGTTTTTCGGATAACTTACACGTGACACTTGTCGAATAATATATGTGCTAAGTATTAAACGTGCATGGATTAAATACGTGTTGTGTGTTGTGTAAATTTTAGTTATAGAATAATTACTGTAGATATGTACACGAACTAAACCGAACCGCGACGTGAACCAACTTCGATTCATCGTGACTCTAGGAGTAACAAGTTTTAAACTTTAGCTCAAGTCAAGTCCTCGGCCAAGATCGAATCCAAACCAAGAGCAAACCTAAACCAAACCAAATCAGACTTTTCGACGAGATCAAACCCAAACCAACCACCCTAGTTCCTCGGCCAAAATCTCAAACCAAAATCCGCAATCCTTATCTCTTGCGCCTATACAACTTTCATCACATCCAAACCAAACTAACTCACCCAAGTCCCTCGGCCATAAGATCAAACCAAACCAAGTTCTCGGCCACAAGTTCAAACCCAAAACCGTAACCATGTTGTCACCGATCCCTTATATATACTAACACACATGCATGTCTTCCTTCGCAAACACACACAAAACCCTAACAAGAAAAACTACCGTCGGCAGCCTTACTCTTGCACCTTCCGATCGCGAACAGCTTCCTCCCTTCATCATCTCGATCTGATCAGCTTGTTCAGTCCATTCAATCGCAAAACAGCCGCTCCCCACTCTTCTTCACGGTCGCAAACCAGCCTCCTTCTCGGTCACGGATCTTCTCGGTTGCAAGCAATCGTCGATCACCGGATTCCTTAGCTTAATCACGGTTCGTTTACCTTATCATTAAAAGATTAGAACTTATCATATGATACAAGATCATATTCGGATACATGTGTTGTGACTTTGTTGTGTTCGGATCGCATGATTGATTAGTTGTTTCGGATATACACATGCTTGAATGAATTGATTTGTTGTTCCGGATATACACGTACTTGAATGAAGAGATTAGCTTGTTTCGGATTATAGGTGTTTAATGTAATCGGCTGAATTGGTTATAAACATAACTGTTTTCGGAAATCATAAGTTCGCAAGTGTGTTTTGGTTGTAATAACTAGAAGTAAGAACTAGGGTTTGCATGGATAGGTTATTAGTATTAGTCTATGATTAAAAATCAGTTCTTGATCGCCTAGGCTAATCGCATGAACGAGTTATAGGAGTTTATTATAAAGAGATGCTGAAACAGTCTGCTGAATAATAGTTACAGCCGACTTCATCTGGCTGTAACTCGGTCGTTAGTTGTCGAAAAACGGATTTTCTGATGTCTAGAACGTAGAGATTTTAATAAGGAATCTAATGGCGCCGGATTCATAATTTTTTGAAATCGTTTGATATTTTTAAAGGGCTAAACAAGTTCAGTAGCTAAAGCTGTGAAAATTCTGGAATTTTGTTGGTTGTTTATCAAGCTAGATTTTAAAATCAGTAGAGAGTTGAGTCATGATTTTTGTACAGCAACTAGGTATAGAAATTTCCGGGCAACTCCAACTGGAATTTTGTTAATCGGACGATCAGTGATTTTTAAATAAAATCTTCCGTGGACTGCAGTCAGAAAGCGGTAAATCTGACTGCAGCTTAATGAATTAATATTTATGGTTAATTGGTAAAGATTTAGGACTTGGGAAAATTATATAAATTTCTATGGTATAAATGTCACCTACTGTAAAAATATTGGAATTTTTGGAATGTTAGAACTATTTTATAAAAATCCTAGAAAACAGCTGAATAATTGAGTGTTAAGCAGAAAGTTGATAACTTGTGATTGTATGCATTAAAGTGTTGCATGGATTTGGAATATGTTCATGATAAGTTGTTTGTTTACTATGATCACATGAGAATACTTGCATGCATATTTGAGTGTTAGATATGTTGTTTGTGTGTATCACCTTGTGAGTAAATTGCGTGTGGAATTTGTATTGGTGTGATTACACACTGACGTGGAATTAATTGGTTTGTTAGGACGCAACTAGCGGTCCCATCTCTTATAACATCTTTGCTACACTAACCGAGCAAATAAAGGTGAGTTCACGGCCCCTAACTTTATCCGGTTTTTAAACAACAGGGGGAGAAAACATGTATACACTCTCAAACTCAAACTCTTTACGTTATACGAATTTAACGTCACATAACTATACGGTAACTAAGTTAATGTTAATGTAATGTTATGGGCACTAAGCAGCTTCATCACTTAAGTCCTCGACAATCTCCTCGGATCGTTAGTATTTGGGTTAAATAGCGGGGGAATTATAAGTAGTACTACTGGGTCTGACGAGCCCCATCCGAGCTAGTCGCGCTAGCCGACCGGGTATGGTCAACGGGTGTATGATTGGCCTAACATCGCCATGGTCATGTGATAGGCTTGGCAAAATGGAGGCACAACTGTCAGCTTCGATCGCGAACACTTAGTGACATGACTTTAGGCTAGCTACCTATATACATTAATATTGAACTTAATTACGGAACAACTTAATATTCCGGGTTGGAATATTGGAAACATCAACTTATTATCCCGGGTTGGGGATAATGGAAATAACAACTTAATATTCCGGGATGGGAATATTGGAAGCAACAACTTATTATTCCGGGATTGGAATAATGGAACTGATATGTTATCCCAGGTTGGGGATAACGGAGTAATAAACTATAACCGAACAAACGAATTTATGAAAACCTGTGAACTCACTCATCTTTAATGTTGACACTTGTTTCTTTACATGTTTCTCAGGACGCTAGGAGCTCTAGGTGCACGTACATGCATTGAACAAGACATCATTATCGAGTCTTATTTATTAATATTGTTTTGGGATTTTTCATTTGTTTTGGCGTTTGTGTTGGCGCCCGCATCACTACTTATTTATGCTTCCGCTCAATCTTAAAACTAATGCTCTGCTAAATATTGGTAATTGATATAAAATCTACAATGAACGATTTTGGAAAACGTATTATCAAATCATGTAGAGTCGTTCGACGTACTAGTGTTTCAGATTCTGGTTTGTTCACACGCCTCGCGGTAAAACTCCGCAAGTGGAAATTGAGGGTGTGACATGAATGATACATCTTATAAAGAACAGAAATATAATAAAAATAACACCATAACTTATGAAGACACCATATCAGTTATATTGAAGGCACACATCTTATAAAGAACACGCTAACATCGAATATAACAGAAATAACACCCTAATATAACACCAGTCAACACTTTAATCAGAATCAAAACAGAAATAACACCCTAAATATATAAAACAGAAATAACACACTAACTCTTTGAAGGCAACAGAAACCTACTGAAGACACCAGAAACCACAGCAATGCAAGGACCTTTGTCCTCACATTAAATATAACAGGAATAACACCATAACTCATAAAAACACCACAGCATGTATAATGAAGGCATATATCTTACGAAGAACAAAAATATAACAGAAATAACACCTTACAATTAAAACATCATTGTATGAACATAGAAAAAAACACCATGGACTAAAACATCCAAGCGAGACGTAATTTTTTTCTCTACATAAGTATATCAATATGATACTCATATTAAAGATAAAAAAACACTCGTTATTATGGTGTATTTTTTTTTAAAAGGAGTTACGTATAAAAAGTTATTGATGTTTAAAAAATAAGTGGGGAACTTTGCATGTGTAGTAATGTTAGTTTCTTAATTTAAAAATATTAAATTTACCTTTATACCCTTAATCTATAAAATTAGTTAGTTTAATAGTCAACATTATTTACAGAATTATGATCTCAACCATTAGATTAAATATCTAATGGTTTATGTTCCTTCTTATCCTTCTCACACTTTTAAATTTTCTCACAATAACCTTAGGGTAGGGTTCTAAAGTGAACACTAGGTTGAGAGTGAATTGTGTGAACTAATCTGAGCCACTGGATTATATCATCTAGAGATTTTTAAACAATGGCAAGATTGTAATTATAATGTTGTAACTTCCTGTTAAATTAATTGACAAAAGGGTATTTGTGTCTTTTGTAAATTGCATTTATTAAACAATATAATCAAAATTTCTAAAATCTTGTTAGTTTCCGTATATACAAGATACACAGTTGTTAGTGTATACACATGTGTACATTCTCGATAGTATCAATTTATACAAGATATACATATGTTAGTTTATACACGTGTATACAGTCACGCTAACTATCAATTTATACAAGATACACCGCTGTTAGTTTATACATATGTGTACAGTCTCGCTAACTATCAGTTTATACAAGATACACAGTTGTTAGTTTATACAGATGTGTACAGACTTTTGATACATATGTGTATTTTGTAGTCCACGACCTAGTTCCGTTAAGAGTTTCATATACGGTTTGAATCCGGGAAGGACAGTTGGTGTCCAGTACCTAGTTCTGTTAGGAGTTTCATATACGTTATTAGCAACTGATTCTACACGAGTTTAAAATAATGGAGAAGTAATTAAAATGTGTGAGAGAGAGAGAGAGAGAATTAATAGATTAGAAAATTAATGGATTTTAATTAAGAGAGATAGAGAGAGCTAATGTCAATCTTATCCTTTGAATTTAAAAAATAATCAATGTTCATTTTCAAAAAGTTGTTCACAAATAATCCTAATCCTATATATATATATATATATATATATATATATATATATATATATATATATATATATATAGGGTAGGGTTTAAATGAGAATGCTAAATATCGCGAGAAGCGTAATAACAAATGAAAAAACAACAAGAACTTGGTCAAAAACAATTCAAAATTTCTTTTTACACTTATCATTATCATTCGAATACAATATTAGAAATTAAATTTACACATTTAAATTTACGTTAATTCGTAAATAAAAAAAATTACATATGTGTAAGTTTGTCATTTACACGTGTAAATTTGTTGTATTTACACATGCGTAAAAAATCTAGTAAGTATGATTTTGAAAGGAAAAATGAATTATTTAATATTGTAAATTAATTTTTATGTATTTTAATTACAATGAGATTTGTATTAAAAAAATTCGATTTTGATTGGTTTTTTCATTTGTTCTCACAGTTCTTACAATATTTAGCGTTCTCAAGATAATCATCCACCCGCATTTTCGATTTTTTAGTTTTGTCGTTCCCTATATCCGTGTTGTCCCCCAATTTCATACCCGTTCCCGTGCTATATACGCTGTCAATTATCAAATTAATGCGGAGTCACATCAATTTACAATGACACAGTGACTTAATTTACTATGCCACAGTGAGTACTATAATTTACTACGGCACAGTGTTAAATATTTAAGAGTGATTTTTAATTTTTAACTTAAAACAAAATAACTCCTTTACTATTATAATTTTATTTTTTTTACTAGCAGAAAAGCAGCTATATATCACCGAAGCCACTTTATCTTCTTCATTCAACCATTCTGTCTCTACACTCTTCTTCCTTTAATTCCACCATTTTTGGAGATCCAGTTACAAAATGCAAAGTTCTTTTTTACACTTAATCAAGTTATGTGTGTCACTAACTTTTTTTTGTTCTTTTTTTAACAATGTTTCGGGTCTTAACAGTAAACAAATCATCACACAATGGTTCAATCGTGCGTGATCTGCAAGGCGTTGCGTGGAGAGGGTAGTGATTGTGTTGTGGGGTGTATGTATGCACCCCTAGTGGCTCAGTGGGTGGTGACCAACATGAAATGCGAATTTCTTAGTCAAAAATCTGTTAATACTATAACAAAATAATTGTTTACTTTTATTTCTTTAATGTACGATTTAGTGATGCGTTACATTATTTGATTTTTATTTCAATTCAAATTATACAATGGTAAAAAGAAGGTAGCTATGGACTAGCGAATGTTAGAAAATTTTCCGACTCTTAGGTCGGCCAACCCGTGTCATTGCCCGAAACCCAAATTTTCAGAGGATCCGAATGGTTTTTATAAGATTTTATATATATTATTTAGTATATGCATCCATTTATTATGGAAAAAAAGTGTTGATGGTGAAGTAAAAAAAATCTTCTTAAAATAATACAGAGGTGTAAAGTTTAAGTTTTGGCTCCACCACCTAAGTTATATTTTTTTAGTTCATTTCTCTTTAACCACAACTTTGGACCCAATTATTTTTGTCACCCGAGGCCAGTTAAATTTTTTTGAGAGTTTTGGCTAAATTATAATGTAAATTTTCGGGTATAAAAAGTCTAGTTTTGTCACTATTTTTAAAGAAGCATATACTTAATTAGCGAAGATATATCAACCAAAAGGGATGTGGATGTTGTAGTACAACTTATATAACCTAGTTTTGTCATGTAATTATATATTGTGTTATATGTATAAGCTTCATGAATTTTGTGCAACTATGTAATTAACTAAACAATCCGGTGGGACCTTGCTACATTGGTTTTTGATAAGATTATTTCTTTCAAAAGGTTTATATTTAAGTATGCTTGATGATATATTAAAATGGTTACAATCAATTAAGGATAGACAAAAAGTAGCAATAGAACAAAAAATAAAGCTAAGGAAGTAATGCAATCTTCTTAGAACACTTAAATAACTAACTAGGGTAGTTTTCGAGAATAATAAAAAAACACTTTTGAGCCTTGGGTCAGACACAAAATTTGGTGCCCTCCCTATCATATAACTAATCCATCATATATATAAAAAAAATCACAATACAACGATTTAAAATTAGTGCGCTTTCACTCCCCCCTCTCCTAGAGCCCACACACATATATATTATATGCGCAACTGCAAGTAGGGTGTAACTTCTGGTTCTGAACATGTTGGTGCATATTGTGACAACAACTTATTAATTAGGTCTTTAGATTTAGCGGGTTTAGCATTAGGTAGTATGATTAATAATGTATGGGCCAATCTCTAAACCCAGATGATATGTTAACGGGTTTAAGAGTGGGCTAGGCCTAGCCTAGTTTGCAGGTTGATGCATGTATATATAAACATGCTTATGCATTAATTAGGTCTTTAGATATCTTGATGATCCATTTTTTGGTTTTATCAAACCATCATTTTGGAGATCCAGTTACAAAATGCAAGGCGTTGAATGGAGAGGGCAGTGATTGTGTTGTGGGTGGGGTGTATGTATGCACCCCTAGTGGCTCAGTGGGTGTGACCCCTCTGGAGCTCAGCAATCTCATCTCTATGTTTAACCCGTCGGCCATTCATGAAATGAAGACCGCCGCACAACCTGAGGAGAGGGCGACTGTAATAGAGTCTTTCTTGTATAAATACCGTACAAGAATTGAAGACCCAATGCTAGTGTATATCGGGGTCCATGACCGACTTGCTCAGACTCTTAGTGAGTTGCAAACGGAGACTCTACGACTAGAGGTGTAACTTGCAGCATTGATGGAGGAACAACAAGAAGCAGATGTGTTGAATGAGTAGCAAGAAGAATGTAATTTTCATTAATTATTGTAAGTTTGTAATGAAACTCCACGTGTGTTTATCCAACCTTTATATATCAAGTATTAAGGACATTTCTTTTGGGCATTTTTATATTTAAACCCAATAATTGTATTGAAGTTACATTACCTATTTTTTTCATTTTGTTTTTGCCAAGAAGGTAGTTGATTGCTCTTTTAGTTCCTTTCTAATAATCTATACTATATTAATAAGCATATTCAAAAGGTAACTTAAGGTAATGTGTCACTTCCTTTAAAACTTCTTTAATGCATGAGTATAACATCTTTAAGCATAATATGTTTGAGCAGCCAAATTTTGCATTCAATTTGTCAATTCCCGCTCATCCCATTTCCCCATACACCCTGTCACGGATATATATCAAGGGTTTTCTAGATTCATTCTTTATTTTCAAAATCCTTTGACCCTTTTCTCTCTCTGGCGATTTCACAAGATGTTCAAGGTTTCACAAGATCCAATCGATAGATAGATCCAAACGATTTGAGATCTTCAATGACCCTCTCTCATTTTCATCTCATCTCAGGTTCAGAGCTCTCATTTTTATTTCATTCTCTTTGTTTCTTAATCCATTCAAGATCCAGATCTTGGTGAGTACCAACATTTCCTTTCTCATACGGTAATTATATTATTTATTTTTCAATTTATAGACAAAATTTTAAATATTCTTAATATAATGCTTTGTAGCTCATCTGAAGATCAGGTCACTCGCCTAGAAGTTGAATGGTGCAAATTAAGGTAAGCTAAATAAAGCCATTTATTAATTCAAGTTAGAACTATGAACTTTATGGTAAAAGAAAACCTAAAGCATGACCCGTCTTTGTTTACAGGTAGATGCAACGAGCAGCCAGCGCACCCAGCACAGCCGCAACAAGTTTATACGGTAAGCGATAGGTGCACTTTCACTAAAATGATTTCCTAAACTATATCTCAAGAAATGACATTAATATTAGTTGTTATTGTTTGTCAGATTAGACCAGCAACTGAGTGTAGCACGTCTGATTATGATGAAGAGAAATTGAAAGAAGGTTTAAATTGTGTGTATGTTTTCTTTGCTTTTTAGGGGGAAGATAGGTGGTTCTCTCCTAGGGCTTACAAAACACAGGTTATTGGCGCCAGCCCGCCTTATTTAACATATAACAAAAATTATATGTTAAATATGGCGGACTGCTGCACATAACCTGTGTTTTGTAAGCCTTGTGCAGAGAACCACCCATCTTTCCCTTACAAGGCAAAGAAAATTTATATATATAATTTGTCAAACTACACTAAATTCAGTAAAAATATGTGTTGGATATAAGATATATGTTGAAATTGAACCCTATAAAAGAGCAGAGATTGAAAGCCAAAATATACTACAACCTCTGATCCAAACAATAATGTAACATCTGCCCAAGTCAAGGTCTGCTGAAGACTAAATGTCCAAAGCTTGCCCTAGCTAAACTCTGTTGAAGACAAAGCTCTGCTGAAGTCTAAAGCTGAAGGCCTGCCAAGGCAAAGCTCTACTAAAGACTAAAGTTAAAGATCTGCCAAGGCAAAACTCTGCTAAAGACTAAAGGTAAAAGGTCTGCCAAGACAAAGCTCTGCTGAAGATCAAAGCTAAAGGTTTGTCAAGGCGAAGCTCTGTTGAAGACCAACAGAGGATGTATCATCAGTGTTTTCTATCAGTCCTTGTAATGTCTAGTGTATAGCAGTGGTTAGCTTATCAGATGTTATTAGTTTGTTATTTTTGTTAAGTGTCACTTTCATGCTGACATCATAATAAGATGCTCAGTGGTTAGGATTGTAGTATAAAAGAACAGTGCCTGTGTTGTTCTATTTGATCACTTTCATTGATCATCAATCTAATCTATCTTCCTTACATTCTGTACGAACAAATCAGTAATCTCAACTATTATGAATTAAAGCAAACTTGACATAAATGCCCACTGATGCAAACCACTGACTCACTAACCACTGATTTATCTTCTTTCATTTACCATTTTTAGAACTTACATAAGCAGTTTCAAACTCAGATCCTAACAATATACAAATAACTTCATTTGAACCATTCTCAATATAGTCAACTTTTCTTACACCTTTCATTTGAACCATTGTCAATATAGTCAAGTTTTCTTACACCTGTCTTTAACAACCTTCATTACTTAAGACAATAAGTATAAGTCCTTGTAATCCTATCCACTGACATAAATGCCCCCTGAACTTATCATATCCACCGATTAGAAACCACTGATGCAAACCACTGATGACAAACCACTACTTACACACCAACAGTAGTTGTATAGCAAAACGACTGATTCAACCACAACCATTGATGTTATAGTCAGCAGTGGTTGTCCAGTAGTGGTTGTCAGCAGTGGTTGTCTACCACCAACAGTGTTTGCCTAACATCTGATGTTATTACTTCTTGAAAATCTATCCATTGCTGAAAGTGTATCCTATGTTCCTACTTCCACTGTTGGTGAAACCACTGTATTCCAAATCTTCTGATCATTCCTCTGTTCGGAACCACTGCTGGTCTCCAGCAGAGTTTACACGTGCACAGATGATAGCCATTAGATTTTTTGGAAACCGTTGTCACGTCAGCATTCACTCTTCCCTTTATAAACCCTATTTCATCTCAACAGAGTTTCCACTTGCCGTTTCAATTTCAAAAATAAAAATCTCCCATAAATTTCTCCATTACTCTCTTCTACTTTCAAACCCTAAATTCACCATGAATCTTATCCTCAAAACTCCCCATAAATACCTTCCAATACTTGAGAAAACCAACAATAATAATGCGTTTCACTCCATGATTGATGTTCTATAAACATTATCATACAAAGATGTGTTACTTGCAAAAGCCCACATCTACATCGACACCCTCTGCCAGTTCTGGGCAAACGCTGAACTCCAAATTCAGAACAAAAAGGTCGTTGCCATCACATCAAAGATTGGACAGTCACTGGTCCAAATCTCTCCTTCTACTATATCCACCTCTTTCGGTCTTAATGACCTTGATGACCCCACATCTTTCTCAAAGAACGATTTACACGCATAATTCATAGAGCGTGGATATGAAGGTCAGCTTTCAGGTATTACGATTTTCAAACCGGAATTTCCCGCTGACATGAAATTCTTTTTCCACACCCTTTTACCATGCCTATCAGAAAAACAACCGGTTTCAACGAAATACCTTTGAGTATTCAATACCTGGGTTATGCTATTTTAACAAAATCAAAATTTAACTTTTCTCAGGTATTATTTTATGATCTGGTTGCTAATTTTAATAATCTTAAAAAGGGTAAAGCTTTTTTGATACACCCTAGGTTGTTGAGTTTCTGTTTACAAAAAACAAGTTTCTAAGTCTGATTTTAAAGAAGATGTCACCTGTGAAGTTGGCAGCCTCAAACATGAAACTTTTACCAGATTATCAACTCAAAAACCTAAGGTGTTGCAAACTAAAGCAACAGAGACTGAGTAGATTTTGACAACTTCTACAACCAGTGCTCCTTCCTCTGTTGCTGAGCCCACTGCTCCTAATGACCATAGCACCACAACCAGTGTTATGCAACCCCACCAGTTAAACCCAAAAAGAAACCAACCAAATCCACCAAGCCACCAAACACCCCAAAAAGGTAGCTCTGGAAAATGAGATCCCAGATGTCTTACCTGTGACATCACAAAAGTCACTTACAACCACTGCTGCTACTTCCTCCTATCAGATGGTCCAAAGATCTCCACCATCACAATCTCCTCTTGTTTCCTCACAAAAGGAACAAGTTGTAAGCACATGGACACCACATTATGAGGCAGATGTTTCACTTGAGCATTTGTTCTCCAGCCCCTTTCCCAAGGCTATGTCTCTTTCTACTCCCGTACCCACTACTCCATTTCCACCCACATTTATACATTTGCTTGAGGCAATAGAGAAAACTCAGTCACTCAACAGTCCCTCTCACTCACCTATTAAAGAGAGTCAACCTCCACATTGGACTGAGTCTGAGACAACTCTATCTGCTAGCCCACAGGCAATTGAGGAGGTAACACCCCAAGAGTTACATGTAACTCTTGGTGGTAGGTCAAGTGAAGCAACTACTACAACTGCTGCTACAACAGTGGCTCAATTGGATAGTGGTTCATCCAGCAGTGCAATGCTACTCCAGGTTTGCTTATAATAATTGTAACTCAGCATAGCAACTTTTTGGTTGACTTTTCATTTGTCCTCTGTTCTTGGAGTGACCATCTTGAAAATCCCATTTTAACAGCGTTAGTGTCTACCCAGTGGTAGAAGGATCTGTTTGCCATTTAGAAATAGTGTGAGTGTTTTTGGATGGTTTGTTTTTGGATGAACAAATTTCTAAAAGTAAATTGTTGGTGTTTTCAACTAAGCTAATAAGTGGTCTTTTATAGTGTTTAAAATGTTTGATGTGTTAACTGAAGAGATTACTCCTTATGATGATTACCTATTTTTGAAGGTTTAAAGTTTGTCCTTTGGGTTTCTAGATATTTAATTTTACTTGTTTTCCCATGAAAACTCATTTTTGAAAGGTTTTACATTAAATGCACAGGATTTTTGAATATAAATGTACATGTTTATAGTATAGATGTACACGTTTTCCCTCTTAAATCATTAAATAAAGTCATGGTTTTTAAAATATAATTTTTATTTGGTGCTTGCATTTAAATCTGACCTTTGGGCTGGTAGATATTTCACTATATAATACCTTGGCAATTCAAATATTTTTTCATCATACACTGATTCACTCAGTGAAATAGAAGCGCAATTGTTATTGTTTTGCATCAGTTCTTATAAATACATTAAAATGGCATCATATACTTCTGCACAATCTGACGAATTAAAGCAACGATTTATTAAACAAATCGAAGACCAGGTTTATGCTGATAGGACTAATCTTCAAGAGCTGAAGAGTGTTTTAATGGACTGCAACTTGGTCTGCTTACGAGAGACCAGGTTTCGAGAGACCTGAGGGCGATGCCGACGACTTCCATTCGTGACCTGTGTTTTGCGAGTAATATAGAGTGCGGAGATAGAGATCTAGAGTTCATGACACAGATAAAGGACATACATCAAGAGGTCCAGTGCTCGATAGGGTTGAAGGTAAAGTTTCTTGAATATTGCTATTAGAGTTTAAATGTCTGGGTAGTTTTCTTTTCCATATGTAATTGTTAGTATTTTACTACTTATGTTTATGAGTTTAAAGATTATTGTTTCAAACCACAGTAGTTGTATAGCAAAACCACAGACTCACTAACCACTGATGTTATACCCAGCAGTGGTTGTCCAGCAGTGGTTGGCTACCACAAAAAGTGTTTGCCTAACATCTGATGTTATTACTCCATCAGAGGATAGCAACATCATAAGTGTTTGTCTAACATCTGATGTTATTACTCTATCGTAGGTTAGCAAACTCATCAGAGGTTTGGCAAGGATTCTATCCGATGTTGGCTCATCAGTAGTTTGACTTTATTTCATCATCTATTATGACTATCTTTTATTTAATTTGCAAGGTATTTGACACTTTATAAGTTTACAATGAATAATGGACAACCAAAGCATCTTAATCATGTTGGTGGTTCTTAAAGTCGCTAAATGTTAGTGGTTTGCCGCCTCATAAGCTTCATTTAAAATTTGGATGCCCAATAATATTGTTACGGAATATCGATCCATCACATGGCCTGTGTAATGGCACGCGGTGTAGTAATAACATTGTTATGCTCACTTAATAATGACCTAAGAATGTTGTCCACCTCAGCAGTGGTTGTCTAACAGTGGTTGGCTACCACCAACAGTGTTTGCCTAACATCTGATGTTATTACTCCATCAGAGGTTAGCAACATCATCAGTGTTTGTTTAACATCATCAGTGTTTGCCTAACATCTGATGTTATTCCTTCCGAACTACCACTGATCAGAATCCACTGATGCAAATCACCGATGATGTTAAACAAAGCTAACACACCAACAGTAGTTGTATAGCCTAACCGCTGATGTTATACTTAGCAGTGGTTGGCTACCACCAACAGTGTTTGCCTAACATCCGATGTTACTTAAAACACCCTAATACGTTTTGACCATAAGTGACGCAACGGAAATACCGACTCAAAAATTCTTTATTTAATGACCATAAAACATACTTGAAAGTTCATTTATATAATGTTGGACACTTCCTTGGAAAGATTTATAACATTCATTCTTGATTAACTCGTTAAATGTAATAAGTGAATACAAGCTATGAGTCCGCTTTTCTCGTACAATCCTTGCTCTTCAACTCGATATTCAACCCTTTAGATTCCATAGTAACGATAATTCTGTGTAACCTTCAATTAACCACATACATCCGCATTATTAGTATTTGGTGACATCATTCATAATTTTGAACAAGTATAATTAAATGATCCCTCCATAATCTTTTTATTCATGAAGATCCTTTTGATTATTTTTCCGTGTATGATCTTGCATCCCAATCGTCAATCTTCATAAGTCAATAATAGTAAACCTGCACTTTCATTTCATTCTCAGGATAAAATTAGTAACTTTAATGCTCATACGTATTGAAGTCGTATGTACATATATGCAAGCCCTTACATACCACTTACATTCCCATAAAAATATACTAGCATAGCCTAGTCTTTAACATAAATAAGTCTTACACATACGAACCTATGCACATGCTTACTTCTATTCGTGCTTACCTAGGGATTCCACCAATAACATATAAGTTAGCCATACACATACATGCTTACTCACATAATTATCTCCGACAATCATTATCACAGTTCGATAAGTTCACATAACTCTCTATTCGTAATTTCACTTTTCGGGGTTCACTGAGGGTTACAGGATAGGTATTGGGAGATACGAAACTCCATGTGTGAATAACTAACAAAAACAGCTTGTCAAGTTTGTGAGAAGCGTCGGCGACGCCTTCCGGAAATGTTAAGTTGGCCCTCATTTCGTAGACATTTGATTAGAGCATCGGGAGAAGGGGCAGTGTCAGCGACGGCTGGGGAGGCCGTCCGGCGATGCCCCCTCTATGATGCCGGCAGTGTCTTTCCTTGTTTAAACTTACACAACCCATTTCCTATTCCCGTTCCAACCCGAATTGACACAAAATGTCCCATAACATCTCATAACATTTTGTAAGCTTCCCGAATCCTCCCATAACATCCCGAATCATTTAAACTCTTAACCTCATGTCCTCATAATCAAATCTATACTTCTATCATACTTTCTTGATTTTTACCCATTTGATTATACCAAGTTATTTCTAAAGTAGCTAACTTTTTATGGCTAGCTTACAATAATACTTGCCTTAGTACTATGATTACTTAAATATTTTTACATGAATTCCCGAACCATAATCATTCAAAACCCATACCCGACACATACTTTCTACATCTTGACCCGTTCACTTTTATCATGAGTTCCAAACATAGAAGACTTCCTATGACTTACCACAACCATACGTACCTTGATTCTTATCCTTACCCATAATTTCTTACATGATTCCCTGTATTTTACATAATAATCTTCATTTACAAAAGAAAAAGTGATTTCGGAGATCACTTACCTTATGTGTCCGTATTCGTATCCGGTTCCTTGCCTCCTCTTGACCCGTTAGTCTTTCGTGCTTGAGTCCACCTTGACACGACTCCACACTTTTGTTCATGTCACCACAATCATATCATGGTTAGCATATTTATAATCATATATACTAACATTCCTTACTTTCCATTCATATATTTATGGCCTTGCATTAGTCAACTATCGCATATTTTGACATGTATTAATGACCGCCTTATTTCACGTTCTCGTAACTCAATTATCACTCGTACGAGTGAGATGTTTATCACTCGTACGAATGACATTATCACTCGTACGAGTCACTTGTATAACGTACACATAATTCATTTATACACATGCTAATACTTTCATAATTTTACATTACCACATACAAAGTTAGTCACATTAATATAATCACATTATCATTCATCGCTAGTGAGTCCGTATTCTATGGACATAGTACACTTTCACTTCTTGATTTCAACTAACAATCAATCAAATACAAGATGAACATCACATTATCCAAGCACATGGTACAAGCTCCTAATGCATGATCTTACCCAAAACATACATTCAACCCGAATTCTTGTATGAGTTCCATTTATAACACATTCTTCAAATTAGTTTACTACTAATTACATCATTAACATATTTCATTCATATATCTCAAGCCACATCATTCAATTTCACATCCTAATTTCACTTAGACATTTTATCATACACTTGGGGTACATACCACTTTTGTGAGTTCTGGTGATGGCGGTTCCAGACGGAAGTTTGTGCGTAAGATAATACCGATTCTGTTAAATATTATAAAGAGTGAGTAGATACAGAATCAGCGGAAGCTTCGGTAGTATACATCCTGTCTGGCTGGCGGAAATTCCTGTAGAGAATCCGCCAGCGTTTTCCCTTGGGGAGCTTCCAAAACTCTCAAACAGTGAACATACATCACATATATATAGGCGTGAGCAGTTCGTACGAGTGAAATGTTTATCACTCGTACCAATGACATTATCACTCGTACGAGTCACTTGTCACTCGTACGAGTCACGTGTTCGCACTTGGGTCGTGTGTTCGTATCAATCTATACAATATTCAATACACACACACATACTGCACTTTCTAGTTATTCTTATGTCACCAATAACACTAATTTTTATTCTCTTGTTTCTTAACTAACTATTTAACTAAGTTAAATAGTTTGATTATTTTATTCTATGCCATCATACAAAGAAACATACTAGTCAATTAAAATTTGTGAATTTGGGGCGTTACATTACTACTCCATCAGAGGTTTCCAACATCATCAGTGTTTGTCTAACATCATCAGTGTTTGCCTCACATCTGATGTTATTCTCTTGCACCTTGTTTTATACATTTCAGTAATTATTTGGAGTTAATAATAATAATACTTGATTAAAGGAATTTTATTATAGTTTTGGTGTTTGGCGTTTGTGACATTTTGGCAATTTATAAGCAATTAGAGAAATAATGTACTTTATTAGCTGAAAATTAGATAACAAACCACAAAAAATGACACCAAAAAAGAGACAGAAAAGAAAAAAATTTAAATATGCTAATCCAATTTCTCATCCAAATCTTCACTGCCATTAGTCTCTTATTCTTGAAGTTTTTGTCGCCTGAACCTTTGAATTGCTTAGATAGGTGTCAATTTCCCTACACAGTTGAAAAGCCCTGCTCTAGGCGAAGCTGATCAATCAACAAAAAATATGGCGTTTTAGTTTTTGGTGCCATCTTTTGATGTTGATTTGTGAAGTGGTTTTGTGGATGCTGGAGACATAGATCGATGCCGTTTTTGTGGACGCAATTCTTTTGGGTGTGATTGTGAGTGGGTTTTTCGCTTTGATGATATTTGGCCATCATCATCATGCTCATCCCACTCTCAATCATGTCAAATGGAGTCTAAAATAGTGTTTACACTGGCATATGTCTCTCCTTCTCGTCCAAGCCTTCCTCAAGAACAAAGCAGACAAAATGACATATCACAATCATCAGTCTCTTTGTCTTGAGGATTTGTCCATCTCATTCAGCAAAATCTTTTATAACACACAGCTTATAGGTTTGCCATCTATTATTTTGAACTTTTTGGCATTTTAATTTGAACAAGGTGAGGTTTATCTCAATAAAATTTTGTTGAACGAGATGGACAACATTGTTATGCTCACTTAATAATGACCTAAGAATGTTGTCCACCTCATTCAGTGAAACTTTGTGGAGAACAAAACTAATGTTATAAGAAACGAGGTTTACCATTTGGTATTTAGTAAACTATGGCGTTTGCTTTTGGTGTAGTCAATGGAAGGGCCTGAGGTTGTTTATATAGGATGTTTTTGGCGCGTAGTTTGGGCAGGAATTATCTATAAGTTATTGTTTGTTCAGTAATAAAGATGGCCTGTCCCATCAATAAGTTATTGTTTGTCGATTTATCTGTTAAATCTGCAACTTGTAATCCTATCCACTGAACAGAAACCACCGATGCAAACTGCTGATGAAAAACCACTGCTAACACACCAACAGTAGTTGTATAGCAAAACCACCGATGTTATACTCAGCAGTGGTTGGCTACCACCAACAGTGTTTTGCTTAACATCCGATGTTATTACTCATTAGAGGTTAGCAACATCATCAGTGTTTGTCTAACATCATCGGTTTTGCCTAACATCTGATGTTATTCCTTACATACTACCACTGGTCAGAAACCACTCATGCAAACCACTGATGACAAACCATGCTAACACACTAACAATATTTGTATAGCAAAACAACTGATTCAACCACAGACTCACTAACCACTGATGTTATACTCGGTGAATGGATACAAGAAATTCATGAGCGAATGGATGTATTGGTAAAACAGGAAGAGATACAAGAGACTCCTCGTATTTTGTTTTTGTTGTTTTGTCCAGCTACTTGCTTGTATTGTACTCATCTTGTTTTTAGTTACATCTACTTCCTTGTTTTGTACTCTTCTTGTACATCGATCACGCCGAAGCTACAACTAAAAAAATGAGAAAAAGTATCCACCAAAGAATTGATAAACTAACAGAAAAACAAGTGTCAACATATCATGAATAAGAAAACTAACTTAAGTACTATACAATATATCACGAGACGATTGATAAACTAACGGTAAACGAGTATCCTATTGTAAATCGCCACTCCCGCCGCATCGCGCGGGTAAATGACTAGTTATAATTTAAGTAAATATAATAAGATATTAAATAATTATAAAGTCCATTTCAAAGTGTAAAAAATATCTTAAACTAATGTAGTCAGTTCTTTTTAAGAAAAAAAATACGACATTGTGTGATTTATATAAAAAAATTATAACAGTCGTATACATATTTGAGTGAACTTTTCAATTTTCTTTTATTAAATACATATTTATGAGGGTATAATTTATAACACACGCATTTATTTGTTCAAAGTAGGTTCTATAAAAAAATAGGTTTATTAAGATTCTTAAATAAATTAAGTTTGGTGAGAGGCACAAACCATGATTATATCTTTAGTTATTTAATTAATGAGTTATATCCAATGAGTTTAGAAGTAAGAAACAAATAAATCTTTAAAAACACTATTTTAGTAAATATTTTCCTAATAACACCATTCTGGTAAATACTTTTTCCACAAACACCATTATGGGAAAAAACTCAACTTTTGTTATAATTTGGTTAGCAATACTGAAAGTTATATCCAAATCTAACTAAGCATTTGGAGATCGAGAAACGGGTCAATTTTTTTACAGCAAAGTGCCATGAGTAACGAGGGTGGTGGAGGAAGTTAACACACTTAGCTTTCTTTGAATCAAAAGTAGGTCGCATAGAACGAGTCTGATGTGGGAAGATTGGAAACATTATAGTGTTGGTTGTATTTCGTGAAGTCTGAAATATAGTTATGTTCTCTTTGCGTTTACCGTGTTCGGGATGTAAGTGCTAGCTTCTTGCTAGTTGTTGTTTTAATATATTTTGGTTTTCGTTAAAAAGAATTAGGTCGTAGCATAAAATATATTAATTAATATCCTAAAATTTGAGTGGTTGACAGATTGACTGCTCATATTCGATTCACAAATTATAGGAGCTCAGAATTTTTTTTTTGAACGCCAATCACACTATATATAAAACGAGGAAAAAAACAAACAAACAATGAACAAACTAAAGAGAGTCTACTATATCAAAGTTGATCCATTTATCTCAAGTCAGAGCAGGAATCTTCACCCGGTTACTAATCCATAGAAAAGCGTCTTCTTTGATAAACTCCACGCTCTTATTAATCGGTAAGAAGCTATCTTCAAACACTTTTAGGTTCCTCGCATACCAAATCCTCCATGTGGTTGCCATTGCTACAGTATAGAGAATTCTCTTCCATTTTGGCTACCTGGCAATTTTTCAAATAGTTAAATGTAACATCCGTGAAAACGGGTTCTAAAACCCGAACCATTTTATAATCAAGTTTATAATATGATTTTTTTCGTCGCGTATTTGTGTCAATCATTTAATAGATTCATTATAAATATAAGATAATAAATATTAATAAATAATATATATAAGTAATAATAAAAGGATTATAAATGAAAATAAATATATATATATATATATACATGTGCTGACCGCGAGACTCGAACCCAGGTCGCACAAGTATACAAACACACAACACACCACTGCATCACCCGCACTACATCTGAATAAACCCATCAAGAAAATCTTTTAAACCTTTCTACTCAGTCTTCTTCCTGAAATGTGCCGCCCGGTAACGGCTGCACATAATCCGACAATCATCAAATGGTCGTTTCCTTGCAATTAACTGAAGAAACCGTTTCTAAACGTGAACCTAGACTCAATTGCGAGCCAAACCGCACTCAATTAGATGTGCAAACAACCCGCCATAACCGAAATTGACCGAAACCGAAACATAAATCTCTGCAAATGTCTTCATCTATAAATAGAGGCTCTAGGAACCTTTAGAATACAAAAAACACACTCGCAAACTTTTCTGTCAGTCTCTGCTCTTTAGAACACTTCGCCGGAATAATCTACCATCGCCGGAATCTTCTCCGGAAAACCGAAGTAGCCTCTGTTCGGTATATCATTTCACCTAATCCTTTTCATTTTTATTAATATCATGTGTAGTTGTTTAAGGTTTAGTTGTTAATTGAATTAATCCAAGCGAGTTTAACATTAAGTGTTTTTGAAGAAGATGATGAACTGAGTTTATGTTTAAAAGAATTTAAAATTGTATTTAAACTGGGTTAGACACATAGTCCGGTTGGTTAGACTGTGTGCAAATGAAGTCCAAGGTCCCGGGTTCGATTTTGTTCACGTTCCGATTCGCTACAATATACAAAACCTTTTTATAAAGCCAAAATTTGAAACTCAGCAGTAAGTGTTTAAAAGAAATATAAATCAAGTATTAGACACACAGCCCATTTGGTCGGCTGTGTGACACACGAAACAAAGGTCACGAGTTCGAACCAGTTTTCATACACGGTCCCTATAATAAATCAAGCCTTTTTATTAAATCAATATAAGAAAAGCGGCAGTAAGTATGTAAATATAATTAAAAACGAATATGTCCGGGTTAGACACGCAGCCCAGTTGGTCGGGCTGCGTGCACACGAACGAGCGGTCGCCGGGTTCGACTCCCACACGCTGCGTATCCGACCGGTTCTGATTTAATTCAGAGAAAAACATATTTTTTTTAAATAGCTAAACCTTTAATTATTCTCCCCAAAACTATATTTATAACCAAATAATATTATTTGCAAATAAAAATATAGTAAATAACACAATAAAATTAATCCAAATTATCTAATAAAATATGTAATTATTAAGCTAAGTAAAAATATTAAATTCAACCAAAAGAATATATTTTCATCTAAATTATTATGTGAATATTTAGGTTAGCCATTTCGTCGCTTGGTATCCCAACCTCTCACTCGTGTGCTATCTCCAACGAATTCGTAATCGCACCCACTGTGAGTGAATCTTACAACTCCCCTTTTTATTACGTTTTTGGGGTGTTCATGTGTTGCTATTGTTATCTCGTTATTTAAATCTCGTGCTATTACCATCATGTGATATAACGTACTATATGATATTGTTTTATTTGTTGCCATTTAGTGTTTATATTCTCATTACAGTCAATCTCTCACATTAGGCCCATTTGTTCCCCGTTATCTACGGGTGGAGCGTCGCGTTGCCTAATATATCAGATCGGCTCCGTTTGGTTGAGCTTTGATCTCGCAGCACATCACTTTTCGTGCTCACATGTACGTTATTAGTTGATGATATGGTTTGTGATTTAGATTACAAGAACGACATTCCCATATTTGGTTAATGCACATTTTTATAAAATACAATATATCATTTTTCTTAATGATAAAATGGGATTCACTCGCCTACTTATGTTGACCCAAAAAACCTTTATTTTTACACACGATACAGGATGAACAAGTTTGAAGTGCGGATCACATAGGACATGGGCCTTAGAAGAAATAAAATTTTATTTGCAAGTTTTTTTTGGAATAATACTGTGTTGTTTGATTTATGTGTTGTTGGAATATGTTAATCAACTTTGGAATAATAAATATTAAATCTTTATAATAGTAATTGTCATGAGCTTTGATGAAAACACAATCATGTCCCGACTACCTTATCAGCTGCGGGTCAGGGTGTGACATTGAAAATGTCTTTCAGAGAGTTTGCATTGGCTGGGAGACAAAGCCTCATCCAAAAGCATATATTCCACCACACGCTTTTTGCCATCAGACAATGAGCAAATAAATGGTCTGCGTCTTCCTCATATATTGTAACGCCTCGCTTTTTCATACTTTCTTGTATTAGAAAGTGTAATCGTATTTCCATTTATGGAAACTTGTATTCGTATTTTTCCCAATTTTGAATACTTCGGTTGAACTTGACCAAAGGGTGTACAACCGACCAACGAAGTCAGAGGTATATAAAATGTTATAAAATTACCGTGAAATATACACAATTGATCACAAACTACCACTGATCAGAAACCACTGCTAACACACCAACAGTAGTTGTATAGCAAAACCACTTATTCAACCACAGACTCAATAACCACTGATGTTATACTTAGCAGTGGTTGTCTACCACCAACAGTGTTTTGCCTAACATCTGATGTTACTACCCCATCAGAGGTTAACAACATCATTAGTGATTGCCTAACATCTGATGTTATTACTCTTTCAGATGATATCAAACTCATCAGAGGTTTGCCTTTATTCCATCATATGTTGGCTTATTGTAGTTTGACTTTATTTAACCAACTGAATTGTTACTCTCTTCAACGTAAAATATTGTATTAATTACAATTATTTAATAGTATTACTTATAGTTGACGATTATATAGGTTGCTGGTATTTGGGTTGAAGGTAATGACAATATCACTTCGTATAGACGAAGTATTGTTATTTACATAGATGTCAATATAGCCAAACTATTCAGTCGTACTTCAATTGTTACGATCCATTGTCGTATCCTCTATTTTTTCCTAACGACGAGTCGGGTTGGCATGCTAACATAGCACGTTATGGAGTATCGATCGATGAGGTTCGCAACAATGACAACATCGAAGGAGAAATGGAAGGTACCAACAATTTATTATTCTTTTAAGTGACGATCATAAAAGTACCCTAATGCGTTTTATTTTATTAACTGTTTGTTTTTTAAATATCTTCATCATTCAGAGGCTAACACACGAAGTGGTAGAACAACCGTGGCAATGCGAGAGTACTACTGTTACAAGTTCCAGATTCGATCTACTGAAAAAGTGCTTCTGTTCGGTGGTAGACTGCTACAACAGTTTGTGGTAGATGTTTACATAAATATTGAGACGTCACGTTTAGAATTTTGTGAGAGAAACCAGGCTAAGATACGGGCCGACTTGTACCAAGGTATTGTGGATTGCGTCAATGGTGGTGAGGTTCATGCAAATAGAGTGAGAAAAAGAATTGTGTTGCCTGCATCTTTCATCGGAGGGCCTCGCGACATGCGACGTCGGTTTCTAGATGCGATGACTTTAGTTCAGGATGACGGTACGCCTGATATATTCCTTACAATGGCGTGTAATCCTAAGTGGCCTGAGATATGTGATAATTTACATGTTGGTCAAACTGCACAAGATCATCTAGACCTTGTTTCAAGAGGGTTTCAGGCTAAATTAGAAGATCTTAAGGAACAACTCTTCAAGAAACATATACTCGGGGAAGTTAAGGCATACGTTTATGTCATCGAATTTCAAAAGTGTGGCTTGCTGCACGCACATTTTCTCCTTATCATGTACCCGCAACACAAAATCAATAACACGGACCATTATGATAAGGTTGTGTGTGCTGAGATTCCTAACAAACTAAGACATCACAAGCTGCATGAGATTGTTGTGAAGCACATGATTCATGGCCCTTGCGGTGGTTTATGATTAAGCAGTCCTTGTATGCAGGGTGATCCTAAAATTTGTCGTTTTCACTACTCTAGACAATTTAATAAAGAGACAACACAAGGAGAAGATGTGTATCCGTTGTATCGAAGGAAAGACACCGGAATAGGTGGACATATGAGGAAAAACACTTGATAATAGATGGTTGGTCCCATATAACCCAAGGCTTTTGATGATGTTTAACTGCAACATCAATGTTGAAGTTTGCTCAAGTATAAAATCTGTGAAATATCTTTTCAAATATGTTTATAAAGGACATGACAAACAGGTTACTCAAGTTGATCAAAGTGAGCAAGGGGTTGTTATTAATGAGATAAAGAGATTTCAGGATGCACGCTACATATCGCCCCAATAGGCTATGTGGCGCATTTTTTCCTTCTCTCTTTCTCAAATCTTTACTTCTGTTCTAGCCTTACAACTTCATCTACCAAATAATCAGATGGTTAGATTTAGAGATGATGAGATAATGTCTAATATTGTTAATAGGGAAAGGGATAAGAGAACCATGCTAATAGCATTTTTTGAAAAAAATAGAATCGATGAAACAGCAAGGGTATATTTGTATAAAGATTTTCCAAAACACTTCATGTGGAATGGAAGTACACGCCGCTAGAATATTCGTTTGGGTAAAAAACAGAGAGGTCGTATCGTTTCCGCTAATCCAGCCGAAGGAGAAAGGTACTTACACCTACTTTTGTCAAATGTTAGAGGGCCTACTTCTTTTGAACATCTTTGCACGGTTAATGGTCAAAGGTGTGAGACATTTCGATGAATATCTATCACAATGTCTCGAAGAAGCCTCTATATTCCAGTTTGCCTATGCTCTTTGAAGATTATTTGCAACCATAATGATTTTTTGCCAACCTGGAGATATTCGAAAGTAATGGAATGACCACTTTGATTCACTTTCTGAAGATTATCGGTTTCATTGTCAAAGTATTAAAGGAGTTCAGAATATGGTTCTTACAGAAATTAGTGTCTTTCTACAATCCATGGGTAAAAATATCAATGAGTTCGACCTTCCTAAGATAACAGACGATGTTAACTTATAGGATGTAGGTTACCATGAGTTACAAGAGGAGTATGGGATTGTTTTGGAACCTGAACACTTGCGTGCCAAAGATAAACTTAATCTGAACCAAAAAAACGTGTTTGATGAGATCATGATGTATGTTGATAATGATCTTCCATGCGTCTTCTTTATTGATGGTCCGGGTGGAACTAGAAAAAACATTTTTGTACAATGCCTTGCTTGCTGAAATTCGGTCACGTGGTCTTATTGTTCTCGCAACAGCTTCATCAGGTGCTGCGGCTAATAATATGCCAGAAGGTAGGACGGCTCACTCAAGATTCAAGATTCCTATTAATCTTGAAAATAATTCATTGTGCGGTATCAAAAAACAGAGTGGGGCTGCTAAACTAATCTGGTCTGCCAAAATAATCATATGGGATGAAGCGTCGATGGCTAAGCGACAGGCGATAGAGGTAGTTGATCGTACACTGCAGGACATTATAGGTGTTAGTCTCCCATTTGGTGGGAAGATAATGGTTATGGATAGTGACTTCAGACAGGTGTTACCAGTTATTGAACGTGGCACTCGAGCACAGATCGTAGACTCCAACCTACGAATGTCACCTCTTTGGTCTTTGACTAAACAGATGCGGTTGACCATAAATATGAGAGCGTTGAAAGATCCATGTATAACATTTGTCGTAAAACGGGTTCTAAAACCCGCTCTGTTTTATAAATGCAAGTTATGAAGATTTATACGCATTTATGTTAAGCATTGAAATCTTGCTATTTGTAATAAATAATAATAATAAAGTTTTAATAAAGTTTAAATAAATAGTAAAGTTTAAATAATAATAATAACATAAATTAAATAATAAAAAATTAAAATAGGAAAAAGGGGTGTGGACTGCGGGTATCGAACCCGGGTCCTCACCCAAATCAGACACACAATACACCACTGCACCATAGACACACATTTGTCATAAACCTAAACTCTATACCATTTAAACCAAAACAACGCTTGTATGAGAATTCAAAAACACGCACCTTGTATAACGGCTTGTAACTCTTAAATCTTCATCAATCATCGTTTCAATCTGGAAATTAACCTGCTGAAACTGATTCTAATCACTCATTAAGGCTCAATGATGATGGAATTCGGTTATAATATTAATGCTACAATCAATTGGTTGCCCGAGAACTATTTATAACTTAACTCACTCCTTAGCCTATAAATAGTGACAATAGAGATCATACAGAACTCGCTCACACCCTCAAAATCTCTCTTAACCCTCTAGAGAAATCCTCTGTCTACGAATCTCCCTTCGCCGGAGTTGTTATTTTTTGCCGGAATTCAACCGGAGAAATCACAACACCACTACATTTCGGTAAAACACTTAAATCTTCTTATTTTTCAGTTGTTTCATGATTAGTTATAATAACCCCGTTAATCCAATATGAATAATTGGATTAAACAGTCGAGTCATGATCTGGTTTTTCTTTAAATGAAGAAGATGAAGAAGTGTATCAGTGTATTAGTATAATTAAATTTGGTGCTTATACCAGGTTAGACACACAGTCCAGTGGTGGACTGTGTGCAAAATAAATATATGGTCCCGGGTTCGATCCTTACCTATGCTGTGAAATTCTCACATGGTCCCAACCGTTTTTAATACTTGTATATATTAACAATCAGTGAGTGTATAAATATAATATAAATCACATATCATCTGGGTTAGTCACACAACCCAACTGGTCGCGCTGTGTGAAACACGTAGCCTTGGTCACGCTTTCGAAACCGGTTCAGTGCACCGTTCTGGTAATTTATAAAATCTTTTTAATTAACTGGAATTATGGCTAGTAAGTATATAAAACTTATTAAAATCAAGATTATTTCGGGTTAGACACGTAGCTCAGTTGGTAGAGCTGCGTGCATGTATACGAGATGTCACAAGTTCGATCCTCACACGGTGCCAATAATTCTAAAGTCAAACCAGTCCGACCGGTCAGACCCTGACAAGGGTAAACATTTTTTTTAATATTTTTCTTAATTAATTTATATTAAAAATACCTAAAAATAAGACTTTTCAAGTTTTAAATTGCAATAAATACAATAAAAATAAACTTAAAAATCTTATAAAAGGCATTAATTAGAAATATTAAATTCAAATAAGAGTTATATATTTACCAAATTATTACGTGATTATTTAGGTTAGTTTCTCTCGTCGATTGAAATCTTAAATCGTGCGCATTCGTCGTCAATCCAAGAAACTCACCCACTGTGAATGAATTTTTACAAACTTCCCCTTTTTATTTATGTTTTAGGGTGTATCATGTGTCGTTTCATTTAAATATTTTATTCAAACACTTGTGTTATTACCATTATGTGAACTAACGTGGTATGTGATATTTTGTTTATTGCTATTTGTGGTTGTACTTTCTCATTTCAGTCAAGCTGTCACATTAGGCCCATCAGTTCCTCGTTTGATACGAGTAGAGCATCGCGTTGCCTAGTCAGATCGGCTCCGTTTGATTGAGCCTTGATCTCACAGCTCATTATTTATTTTCTCATTTCAGTCATGCATTTATAACAGGCCCATCAGTTCCCTTTATAGACGGGTAGAGCATCGCGTGCCTCATTAGATCGGCTCCGTTTGATTGAGCCTTGATCTCACAGTTCACCAGTTATCATACTCATGTGTACATTGCTAGATGCTTATGTGGTTTGTGAATTGTTTACATATACGTTTGCTCATATTTGGTTTTACACATTTTTGTTAAATTAATCAAATATCATTTATTTAAATATTTAAACGGGATTCACTCGCCAACTTTTGTTGACCCAAAACTCTATTTTTACACATGACACAGGTGATCAGGTTGAAGCAAGGAACACATAGGATTGGGCCTTAGAAGAAGAATAATCATTACTTGAATATTATGTTTAGAACATTTGGTGATTGTATGGTTTGTGTATTGATTGGAAAATTTCTTTTAATTTGATATAATAAATATGAAACTTTTGTAATAGTAAATGTCATGAGCTTTGATGAAAACCCAATCATGCCCCGACTACCATTTCCGCTGCGGGTCAGGGTGTGACACCATGGTTTTTTGATTTTCTTTTAAGAGTCGGCAATGGAACTGAAGAACAAAACGAAGGAAACTATATCCGCATACCCGATGACATGACAATTCAGTGCAACAATAGAGAAACTCTATAAAAGAATTGATCAATGTCATCTTTCCATCAATAGAAGATAGTGTATACCCTTCAGATTATATAATCTCTAGAGCGATATTGTCCACTAAAAATGAGAGTGTTGACGAGATTAATAATCAAATGATCGACATTTTTCAAGGGGAGGAAAAGTGTATTACAGTTTTGACGAAGCTGAAGACGATCAGCATAGCTTCTATCCGATCGAGTTCTTAAACACGCTAAATGTTAGTGGTTTGCCGCCTCATAAGCTTCGTTTAAAAATTGGATGCCCAATAATATTGTTACGGAATATCAATCCATCACATGGCTTGTTTAGTGGCACGTGGTTGATATGTAAAGGCTTCATGCGAAATGTTATTGATGCGAAATTGCATTCAGCCAGCATGCCGGTAAACGAGTATTTTTGCCAAGAATACCTCTAACCCTTTCTGAAGATGACATGTTCCTTTTCAAGCTGAAAAGAAAACAGTTTCCAATTCGACTAAGCTTTTCCATGACGATTAATAAAGCTCAAGGTAAAACAATTCCGCGCGTTGGTGTTTATTTACCGGACTCTGTATTTTTACATGGACAACTTTATGTGGCGTTATCAAGAGGGATTTCAAGACAAAATTCAAGGTGTTGGTACATCTCGCAAAGGATTTTAAACAACCCGGAGTTTACACATCAAATGTTGTCTACTAGGAAGTGTTGCGTGATTGAAGAACCGCATTCGTATTAGTGGCGAAGGTCAGTTAGTAGATGGTGTGCCTTAATTGCTTCCAGAAACCACTGATGCAAACCACCGATGCAAACCATTGCTAACACACCAGTAGTAGTTGTATAGCAAAACCAATGATTCAACCACAATAGTAATTTTTTTATGTGTACTTTTTGTATCTCTTGTCGTGTCATGTAGCCGACAGACCTATAATGTGACATTTAATTATGGGGATTTGAAAATGTAAAAAAATTCAATTGCCAAAGTGTGGTTTTTAATATAATAAATGTTAGTAATGAATCTTCTGTCGTGTCAGTTACTGTTTGCAGTTATGTAGGTCCACCTGCGGATGGTGTTAAACCTGTTCCTTGTTCAAATGACACACACACAAGTGCGGAATCCAATATTTCGTACGAACCATAAATCTAGACATACGGAACACAATATTTCACAAGAAACACATCTCCAGAATTTCGTACGAGTCAGTGTTTCGTACAAAATGCTTGTTTCGTACGAAATACTCTTTGTTTCGTAAATGCTTGACTCGCACAAATTCTCATTCTTGGAGAACTTGTGTAGACTTGACGTTTCCAAGATTCATCAGTATGCACACATGCAAATGATTAACACATACAAGCTAAGATGTCATACTAGATCAAGATTGAAGGATATCTCGATCTATTCGACACGACCAAACCTATACAGACACTTGAGCAAAGACTGTACAATTACAACTGTAATTAAGAACAAGTGACAGACACAAAACTGTATCAACAAACTCCCCCTTGGATGTTGCTTGGTCTTCGGTTTTTGGTCTTCAGACTTTGGTCTTCACATAGAATGGTTTGGAGTATCAACAAACTCCCCCTAAAGATGTGCTATTCGTTGATAGATCTGCTATCCGATGATTAGAGCATCAGGTCTTCGAACTTCTAAGAAACTTCAAATCTTTCTTGTTTCCTCTTCTGACTTGTCAGATTTCTTCGTTGCTGGTATTTGTTTATGTTCTTTTGTATCAATCTGTACTCAATAGACAAATATAATTAGAACATAACTTTCTCAGGGAACACACATGAAAAACTAATCATAATTTCTTCGTATGATTGTATTCCCTGAACGAGATACACACACTCGTATGAATTCCAGCAGCATATTTGAGAAAAACAAGTGACCAAGTCAATCAAATGACCAGGTTCATCCGTATGAGATACACACACTCAAACGAATTTCAGATTTTGGATTTCCTTGACGGATTACTTGTTGCAAGATATTACTTTATGAAGTTGCGATATCAAACAGATGGTTTTCTGGCGTATCTTGGTAGAAACTCTCGAGTATCAGCTTTGGCTAACTTTCAAAAAGTAATTACATAAGCAACCAAGTAAACTAGACATAAAATCAAAATACACAGATAAACTACAATCTTTTTCGAGTTTCAAGGTAAAGGAATCATACCATCATTTTAATCTTTGTCAAAGATGGTATTAGGTTTTCAAAACTAAACAGATAAGTATTTAACTATGATTATCGGTATTGTTGTCCACGTAAGCTCATGCTTATCAGATGTAATCATCATTAGGAGATATGATTAAGGTATGGATTTATACTTACTAGCCGGTGTTCAACCACATCACGACACATTCCCGTATCAAGATATGCACGAGAGAAAATCTTACCGGTGAGTATACTGCTTTATCATCTGTTTTGACGTATATGAATGATGTGAGATAGTCACTTATTTTGATTGAAAATAAGCCCTTTGTGATTTAATCACTTATTGATGAGGAACTTGATTTTCATATGTATGCAGGGCACAGGAGTAAGTCCGTGAACATGTAAGTACCATTGTACCGACAAAGAGACGAACTTAGCTCCCGCATAAAGCTGTGATATTTTATCACTTATTTTGGGGATGTGATATTTTTATCACTTATTCGAAGGTCGAATGAAGTACGTACACATATGTATGATATCATGGAAGTTCTAGACTTGCGCCACCGTTATTTTTCGGCAAAAGATTCAACCATGATACCCAGATGATAAGGCAGCATAAAGACCGGTCTATCTCAGAACCTCGGCACTCTATCAAACGAAATTTCGGTACCAAGACCATATGCCAATGAATGGTCCCACCTGGCGTTCTATCTGTTAAGTTTATATCAACCTGCACATTTTAGTCTGATTGTTAGCCTACCGATACATCATAAGTAAAAACTACTTATCAATCTTCTTTCTATGCTTTTAACCATTTTTGACAGATTTACCGGTGAATTTCATCATCTTCCACTTATCCAAGAAACTCATTTTTTATTTTTCTAATGTTTTTATGTTTTTCTGATTTTTCTCCCCCGTAAACAAAGAAGGTAAATAAAAGACATATTTTTGTATTTTCTTAAACTTACTCCCCCTAAAATATAAAACTGAAAACCTTTTTGTAGTTTTAGATTTTTAGAAAAGTATATACAAAAATAATTAGCCGTGGTTGAGTTACACGGGTTTCACCTTGATGCCATTGACCAAGAGCAGATAATCAAAACGTGATTTATCAAAGGCTTTAGTAAAAAGGTCGGCACGTTGGTGATCAGTGTGGATTTTAACAACATCGATAAGTCTCTTTCATAACAATCTCGTATGAAATGATACTTAATCTCAATGTGTTTTGTTTTGGAATGCTGTACAGGATTCCGAGTGATCTGTAAAGCAGCTTCATTATCAACAAAAACAGGAGTAGTAAGAAATTAAAACCGTAGTCGCGCATTTGCTGTTGAATCCATAGAACTTGAGAGCAGCAACTAGAAGTTGAAATATACTCAGCCTCACATGTTGATGTAGCTACACAAGTCTGCTTTTTGCGTTGCCACGTGACTAGGCGATTTCCCAAGAACTGACATCCTGCTGTTGTTGATTTTGCATCTATTTTACAGCCGCCATGATCAGAATCACTGAATGCTGTCAGATCAAAGTTATCATCCTTAGGGTACCATAGACCAGTGTCAGGGCGTCCCTTCAAATAACGAAAGATCCTTTTTACAGCCATCAAATGAGAAACCTTCGGACTAGACTGATAGCGTGCGAGAAGGCATGGTGGGTACATTATGTCAGGTCTTGAAGCAGTAAGATAAATGAGAGATCCGATCATAGCTCGATAGAGAGATGGTTCTACATGTTCACCCATTCCGTCTGGAGTAATCCCATGATTTTGAGCTAATGGAGTTCCCAAAGGTTTTGAGTCATCCATCTGAAATCGCTTTAGAATGTCCCCGACGTACTTGGTTTGATGGATAAAAATCCCTTCCTTTGATTGCTGAACCTGCAAACCTAAAAAGAAAGTCATTTATCCCATAGTGCTCATCTCGAACTTCTCCTGCATAACCTGTTCGAATTCTTTGCACATTTGAGTGTTAGTCGACCCAAATATAATATCATCAACATAAACCTGTACTAGTAGCAAATCCCCGTCTTGTTCCTTGATGAAGAGAGTACAGTCGATCAGGCCTCATCGAAAACCATTCTTCAACAGATAGGTAGACAACGTTTCATACCAAGCCCTCGGAGCTTGATGAAAACCATATAACACCTTGTTGTGAAGCCAAACCTTGTCAGGATGGAGAGGATCTTCAAAACCTGGCGGTTGCTCAACATATACTTCCTCTTCTACCACACCATGAAGAAATGCACTCTTCACATCCATCTGATAAACGGTGAACTTCTTGAAGGACGCATAAGCCAAAAAGATTCTTATGGCCTCAAGTCGTGCAACCGGTGCGTAAATTTCATTGTAACCTTGAACAACCAATCGCGATTTGTTTCTCACAAAAACACCTCGGTCATCCTTTTTGCACTTGTACACCTATCGTGTACCAATCTTCTTGTAGTTGTCAGGCCTGTCAACCAATTTCTAGACGCCTAACTTCTGAAACTGCTGAAGTTCTTCCTGCATGGCTTCAACCCATGAGTCTTCTTTCACTGCCTCCTTCAAGGATTTGGTTCTACTTGGCACACATAGCAGGCAAAAGACCATTCATTCAGACCACCAGATTCCCTGATTTCCGAATACAATCCAGCATTCTGGTTGTTTCGAAGCTGATTACGAGTCTGCACAGCACTCTGGACATCTCCAATAATATTCTGCTGAGGATGGATATTATGAATTCGAGTTTCTGGCACATCAGGAACTCGAGAATTGATATTCAAATTGTTGATATTCAGATCAACAGTTACACCGAGAGCTGGACTTGATGACGTTGTAGATGCCAGACCTTCAGTCGTTCCTTGAGGTTGAATATTTGACGTACCATCCGATAATCCAGGAACCGCACCAGAGGTAGCTTCATTCGCATCGTGAAACTCATCATCTTCTGATGAAACATTATAATCTACAGCGTCTTCGAATTCCTCATTTTGAACAAGATTGTTAACCGAAGTCGACACGTGAGGGTTAACAATAATTGGTCGAACTAATGACGAGTCTACTGTTGTATCACTTTCCAATAACATCTGAGCAGCAGTTGTTGCATCATCAAAAGTTGGCAGATTAAAGGAGTCAAATAGCCCATCGTAGTCAAACATCCAAGGAGCACCCGGAGCTCTTGTAGCTTCTGTATATCTCTGAACTTTGACTTACCCCATTCTTCAATCTTCTTCGAAGACAAATTCCACACCCGGAAATTAGGAGTAGCATATCCAAGAAAGAAACCTTCGATAGCCTTGGGAGCAAACTTTCCATGTGGGTCGATCATAGTGCATCGAGCTCCAAAAGGTTCTAAGAAAGAAATATCCGGTTTCCTTTTATGTAACAACTCAAAGCATGTCTTCCCATGTCTCTTTACCGTCAGAACTCTATTCATCGTATAGCATGCAGTAGCAACAGCTTCTCCCCAAAATTGAATAGGAAGTTCTGATTCTACTAACATGGTTCTTGCAGTTTCAATAAGAGTTCGATTTTTCCTCTCAGCGACGCCATTTTGTTGTGGAGTGTATCGAGAACTGTACTCATGCAGAATACCCTTTGAGGAACAGTACTCATCCATAACTTGATTCTTAAATTCCGTTCCATTATCGATTCTGATTCTCCTTACCTTCAGATGGTACAAATTTTCCAGCAGAGTCAGGAGATTCTTGAGGATAGTAGGAACTTCACTCTTGTGTGCCAGCATGTTTACCCATGAGAATCTGGAATAGTCATCAGTAACTACCCGACAATAAGAATCACCAAAGGTTGTCTTGTGTTTCATAGGTCCAAAGAGGTCCATATGAAGACGTTCCAGTGGCATATTTACAAAGTTGATATTCTTCACGGGATGGGACTTTCTTGCTTGCTTTCCCTTTTGGCATGACACACAAACATCTTGAAGATGGAGATTCTTCACTGATACACCATTCACTAGATTGTTCTTCACCAAATAGTTCATTTTTCTCAGGTGAATGTGTCCCATACGTCTATGCCAAGAGATTGATTCCTTCTCGGTGGCTTTAGAGACAAAACATGTGACCTGTGTAGATGTTGTAATAGCTTGGCTCATATCAAGAATATATAAATCGTTAATTCTTGGAGCCGACAGGAGAATCCATTCCTTGGGGATCTTGAATCCAGGCTTCAGCACATAACATCCGGCATCATCAAAATGTTTCGTGAACTTCTTGTCGCAGATTTGAGAAACGCTAAGAAGATTGTGATCAATTTGCCGCACATAATTGATCTTGTTGAAGCTCACAACACCATTGGAGACCATTCCTTCTCCAGTGATGTATCCACCTTTGTCACCAGCAAAAGCAACATAACCACCCCTAATACTTTTCACATCATATAGGAGCCGTAAGTCGCCCGTCATGTGCCTTGATGCTCCACTGTCCACAATCCAATGACTGTTTACAGTTCCTCCTGGAACACCCTGCACATTACACAAACAAGATTAGTTTAAGATGGGGACCCAAGCCTTAGTGGTCTTGGGTCGTCCCTTATCATCGAGAAATGTAATCTCAATTTCTTAATGATTAACAAACTGAGAAACTCCTTTTGAACCATTACCGGTCTTCTGTTTCCAATATCCTTGTTTATTACCAGATTTACTATTATTTACAGTTTAACAGTGTCTGGTTTTATTGACTTTGAAGATCTTTGATCCTTTTTCGAAGAATCCAATTCTAAAGCTTTCTCAACTGCTTTTACTTGTTTACGTTTTTTCCTCTTTTTGATCCTTAATGATTCGTTTATCTTGAGTCAGAGAGACAGATTTGCGTTTGCAAGTTGGTTCATGAGGGGTTTTCTCTATACATCTTGATTTGGCTGGATTTTGACAATCCTTTATAATGTGGCCAAATTCTCCACATTTGAAACATGTTCTCCTTTCAACAAAACTAAGAGATCGTGTTTCTCGGCTTGATGTTGAACTTGTGGATCCTGAGGTACTGGGTTCATTTTCATTACATCCATCAGTGTGTTGGGTGTAATTGTTTTGACTATTTCTTTTCAAAATCTTAACTTTCTTTACAAAATCAACATTAGATTTTCTTTGAAAAGCTTCGACTTTATCGGTACCTTTAGAACTCACAAATTTAACAGTTTTAGCCTTTTATCTAGGTAATGAGAGCCTTTTACTTCAACCTTCGGTTGAGAAACTGTAGGCTTTTCAACTCGCTTCCATTGTTTTTCTTTTGAAGCGGATAATGGTTGTGTTTTGGTGGGCTTTTTCTTCTCTAAAGGTTTGGTTTTTGACTTTTCAAACACCTGATCTATAGAGATTGGATTTATGTTTTTAGTTAGAAAATCTTTGTTTGAATAGATTTTCTTGTCTCCAACCAAAGTATACAATACATTATCTACTTCTTGTGTAGACACACTTGTCTTCACAGATTTCTTAGGAACAGTCTCTTGATTCTCAACAGACTGAGTACTAGGAGTAGCAGAATATTCTACTCTTTTCCTTTCATCAAGAGGCTGATCCTGCTCATCATTTCTTGATTCATCATGTGATGTATCATCCTCCTCCTCAACAGACGATGAACTTTCTGGCTTGCTTGGTTCTTGAGAGGAATTGCCTAGTTTGAACCCTAACCCTACTGCGAATTCCTCAGGATTCAAAGGTACAGAGGGTTCAAAACGAGGCATCTCTTCTTCATCAGGCATTTTGGTATAGTTTTGTTTCATTGGAGGTGGACACAACTTATACCATATGCATTGAGCATCTCCCTTTAGTTTTTGAACTTCAATGATATGATCAAGTACATATTTGGGAGTTAGAATAACTTTCCAATTTGCGTTTGATCGAATCATATTCGCATGTGGCGATGGCTAACTCTTTCTTTGTTTCTTCTAGGAGATTAATGTAGTTATTAATTCTTGTATGTTTATTCAAGACTGTTTTCGTCAATTCAGAAACACTTTTCTTAAGGGTTTCTATTACAGATTTGAATTCTTTTTCATTTCTAGTTAACGCCAAATTCGCCTCTTTGCATTTTGATAGTTTGTTGACAGTTTCATATTTTATTTTCAACTCAACACAGTCATTGCAAACAGTAGGAGGGTCAGAATTTACCTGTTTTGAAGAACCTTCAACATTTTCCATAAAGGCAGTGTGATGAGGAAAAGCTGTACCATCTGTAGAAAGTGTCTCTGTCTCTTTCACCGTAGCTTCTGCATTGCCCGTCATACCTACCTTTTCACTCTTCAACAACTCAGCTTCACTCAGCAACTTTTCAACCTCAGCATCACTTCCTTTCTTCACATCAGAATCAGATTCATAACCATCTGAACTTGAACATTCTTCATCAGAACTACCATCATCCCAGATGTATCATCATTATTTGGAGTGTTGATGCTGTCATCATGCTTGATTTGATCTACAATCTTCGCATAACATGCAGTTCTTCCGTTGTTCTCAGTTCCCAACTGTACTGACCAATCGCATCCTTCATCAGATTGAACTACTAAAGCTCTGTGGTGTTTGAAGGTCCTGATTGATTGGTGTTGTTAGAGTTGCCAACAGCTACTATTCTTCTTTCGTTGTTGTACTGTGCTGTGTTGGATGGTTGAGACTGATTTCAAAAGGGGTTGTGATTTCCTTCCTTGATAGGTCTTGTGCATTCCCGCTTGAAGTGACCTCTTTCTCCATAGTTGAAGCAAGTAACGGCGGTTTTGTCAAAGTCGTATTTTGTATCCTTCTTGCTTTCCAAACTGGTTCTACCCGTTCTTCTCATATAATCCTTCGCTCTTCTCATAGCACTTGCAAATGCCCACTTGATGTCCATCAGCTCCAGTTCATCTCGGTCAATTTGTTCATAGTCTTCGTTTGTCAGATTGATGTTCCCTATTTGACCTGCAACTAAACCACAATACGCACTGACCATGGTATTTAGAAGTTTTGCATGTTCCTGTGCAACTTCTACGTTGATTTTGGAGAGATTTGAACTGTCAAGTTTGACAGTGTTGGGATTTGCCGATTGACTGTTGTTTCTATAAAAAGCTTGTTGAGGAGCTTGCTGTGGAGCTTTATGCGCTAAATCCCTTGGCTGTGGAAGGAAGGCTTTCGGATCAAAAGCTTGTCCATAGGCTTGATTACTCGAACCTGTAGACTGACTTGATTGAACTGGTTGGGGTAGAAAAGGGCTCACGTTTGACACAAACGCAGTCTGCAGCTTCGGTTGCTGACTTAAGCTTGTACCCACATTTATACCTCCAAAATATATTTCAGTGTTTTGTGGAGCAGAGACTCGTTGTGCCTTCCGGAGTTCTTCTTCATTCTTGTTCTCCAGTTTCTGCACAAATTCATAAATACTAATTGAGTCCAAAACACTTGTATGTTTTAAAAGATCAATAAATTGACCCCATTTTGGTGGTAAAACATCAGCAAATAGCATCACAATTTCTTGTGGTGCTGCTAACACTTTATACGAGTACATTTTGCTGAGAAGATGATAAAACTGTGTGGTCATATCATTCATGGTTTCGTTCTCCATGAACATGAACTTTCAATTTCTTGAGCAGATCATGCCGAATCTTCCTGGTAGCAGCGTTACCTTCACCTCTTTCTTCCAAAGTGTCCCACTAATTTTTCGTTGTAGTACAATACACAAACTGATGATAAATGTCTTTGTGCGGAGCTTGTGTGAGGATAGCAAATGCCTTTTTCTCTAGATCGTAAGCTTTCTTGTCACTTTCGACTAAATTGGCCAATGAGGTTGGATTTAATCCAGCTTCTTCAAGTGCTTCATTGTAGGGGGTAGTGAAACACGTCCACAATTCCGTGTTTTGACCTAGAACATACGTATGAAAACGACTTTTCCATGAAGGATAATTGTTCATGTGATTTAACTTCGGCGGTCGGTTATTACTCCCTATTTAACTTTCGCTCATTAACAGAGTTTGGATGCTTTGATTCTGATTCGCAACACATGCCCATTGATTTGCAGAGATCATTGATGTATGTTGAGGCATCAATGATTTTACCCATGATGTTGCGGAGCTTTGCGAAGACTCCTGATTTAAACTTGAACAACTCCAGTCCCACGGGTTAGAACTCATTATATTTTCTTGTTCTATGAAAATTTAAAGGTTTTAAAGTTTCAAAATTATAATTACCTTTTAAAAATTCACAGATTTGAAAATATGACAAATTCAGAAAATCACAAAGCTTTGAAAAACACGAAAAACAAACAATTTCTATTTCGTGCGAGACACCTGTTTCGTACGAAATACAGATGTTTCGTGCGAGCCAAGTGTTTCGTGCAGATCAGATGATTCGTGTGGAACAGATGCTTCGTGCGGATCAGATGAATCGCACTAATCTTTTCAGTCGCACAAAATGTTTTGTTTAGCGTTTTTCAGAGGAATATTTTCAGAAATGGTTTGGTGAGAAATTTCCTTTCTTGTGTAGACCTGCTTTTTCAAAATTACCTGTTGTCTTACCCACTTTTAGTTAAAAACACAGATTTTAACAGTCCACAGTCCAAGTCAAGATCCAAGTCAGAAAATGTCAACCCTACCAAACTAATCAGATTCAATTTTTTTGCAGATTTCTTCTTCAAGGGTGTTCTTCAGAAAAATTTTACCATAAAATTTTCTGCATGCAGCAGATTTTAACCAAGTTAGTTTACTATCCAAAACTTATGTTTTCTGCTGGAGATTCAAAACACTTCAGAAATCTTCAAACTAGCCCAGACATAACTAAGCCCGGTTTTGAACAAGGAAAGAGCCAAAGCTCTGATACCACTTGTAGGTCCACCTGCGGACGGTGTTAAACATGTTCCTTGTTCAAATGACACACACACAAGTGCGAAATCCAAGTGTGCATGCAACCAAAGCAAAGTAAAGAACATGGGGTAACAAAGATTCACTATCTTAATTAATGATTGAGAAAAATATAAACATATACACACAATGCTCGTATGACTCAAACAAACTTGTTGTGTTCTTGTGTCTTCGTCTTCAGAGAGAATACTCAAGGCTCACTTAGACCAACTAGCTAACCAGGCAACAACCAACTAAGAGGTACATGTCTGCTTATATAGTGCCCGCCTAGACATTTCGTATGAACCATGAATCTAGACATATGGAACACAATATTTCACAAGAAACACATCTCCAGAATTTGGTACGAGTCAGTGTTTCGTACGAAATGCTTGTTTCGTACGAAATACTCTTTATTTCGTACGAAACCCTGTGTTTCATACGAAATGCTTGACTCGCACAGAATTCTCATTCTTGGAGAACTTGTGTAGACTTGACGTTTCCAAGATTCATCAGTATGCACACATGCAACTGATTAAAACAGACAAGCTAAAATGTCATACTAGATCAAGATTGAAGGATATCTCGATCTATTCGACACGACCAAACCTATACAGACACTTGAGCAAAGACCGTACAATTACAACTGTAATTAAGAACAAGCGACAGACACAAAACTGTATCAACAAGTTACTATGTGTTCATCTTTATCTATTAAGGTTGTAACACGTCCCTTCTTTTTAGGTTTGGCGTTTTGTATTTTAATCCATCTTTATAGATAAACATGGCAAAATTAATGTGAGTAAGGCACCCTTTTGTTCTATTCTCTTGCACCTTGTTTTATACATTTCACTAATTATTTGGAGTTAATAATACGTGATTAAAGAAATTTTAATACAGTTTTGGTGTTTGGCGTTTGTGGCATTTTGGTATTTTATGAGCAATTAGGGAAATAATGTATTTTATTAGCTGAAAATTAGATAAAAAACCACACAAAATGACACAAAAAAAGATAAAGAAAAGAAAAAAAATTAAAAATGTTAATCAAATTTCTCATCCAAATCTTCACTGCCATCAGTTCTTGTTCTTGATGTTTTTGTCCCCTGAACCTTTGAATCCTTAGAGAGGAACCGATCTTCCAACACAGCTGAAACGCCCTTCTCTAGGAGAAGCGGCTCAATCAATCAATCAACAAGAAATATGCCCAATAATATGGTAGTGAAGATCTTTTCTTGTTGATTGGTGAAGTGGTTGTGTGGATGGTGGTGACACCGATGCCGTTTTGTGGACGCTATGATTTTTGGTGTGATTGTGAGTGGGTTTTTGGCTTTGATGATTCTTGGCCAAAAATAATCCCACCCCCATCATTTCAGATGGAGTCCAAAATAGTGTTTACACTTGCATAGGTCTCTCCATCTCATCCAAACGTTCCTCAAGAACAAAGCAGACAAAATGACATATGACTGTCATCAGTCTCTTGGTCTTGAGGATTTTTCCATCTCATTCTGCAAAATCTTTTAGAACACACAGCTTACAGGTTTGCCATCTGTTATTTTAAACTTTTTGGCGTTTTTATTTGAACAAGGTGAGGTTTATCTCATAAAATTTTTCTGAATGAGATGGAAAACATTGTTAAGCACACTTAATAATGACCTAAGAATGTTGTCCACCTCATTCAATGAAACTTTACATAGAACAAAGGTGATGTTATAAAAAACGAGGTTTGCCATATGATATTTAGTAAACTATGGCGTTTGCTTTTGGTGTATCAATGGAAGGGCCTGAGGTTGTTTATATACGATAATATTGGCACGTAGTTTGGGCGGGATTATCTATAAGTTACTGTTCGTTCAGTAATAAAGATGGCACGTCCCATCATTAAGTTACTGTTTGTTCAGCTTTATCTGTTAAATCTGCAACTTGTAATCCTATCCACTGATCAGAAACCATGATGCAAACCACTGATGACAACCACTGACTCACTAACCACTGATGTTATACTTAGCAGTGGTTGTCTACCACCAACAGTGTTTGCCTAACATCTGATGTTATTACTCCTTGAAAATCTATCTGATGCTGAAAATGTATCCTCTGTTCCACTTCCACTGTTGGTGAAACCACTATTTTCCGAATCCACTGTTCATTCCTCTGTTCAGAACCACTGCTGGACAACCACTGTTAAGGTTACCAAACAACTGTCATCCATTAGTCAACAGAGTTTACACGTGCACAGATGATTTATCTTCTTTCATTTACCAGATGGATTATTCATTTTAGAGTATCGGTACGATGTTTGCGTGTTAGTTTGTTTAAATTTTAACATTTGATAGATGGAATGTTTGAAATCAATACGTTATATGCGTATGTTATACTTTGATTGCTAATTTTGACCACTAATAAGTTATATCAGGAATTTAAGGGTAAAGTTCGAATTTTCTTCATTCGATATTAAATAGTATTACATAATTTAACTTTGAAAAATATAAAAAATTACACTCTACAATTAACACTTCCTAGGATATCTATTCTCTCGCCTTCTTCCAGGAAATTTCTTTTTTTCTTTTAATTTGAAGATCAGCTAGCATATTACGAGTCTTCTGATCCTGTTTAAGCAGCTGTGTGATAAACTCTTCTGCTATATCTTTGAACTCTGATGGAGGAGAATGGACAACTTCATCCAGCAGTGCAATGGTACTCCAGGTTTGCTTATAATAATTGTCATCAGTATAGCAACTTTTTGGTTGACTTCTTCATTTGTCCTCTGTTCTTGGAGTGACCGTCTTGAAAATCCATTTTAACAGCGTTAGTGTTTGCCCAGTGGTAGAATGATCTGTTTGCCATTTAAAAATAGGGTGAGTGTTTTTGGATGGTTTGCTTTTGGATGAACAAATTTCTAAAAGTGAATAGTTGATGTTTTCAACTAAGCTAATCATGAGCCTTTTATAGTGTTTAAAATTTTTGATATGTTAAATGAAGAGATTACTCCTAATGAGGATAACCTGTCTTTAAAGGTTTAAAGTTTGTTCTTTGGGTTTCTAGATAATTAATTTTATTTGTTTTCCCATGAAAACTCATTTTTGAAAGGTTTTGCATTAAATGCACAGTGTTTTTGAATATAAATGTACATGTTTATAGTATAGATGTACACGTTTTCCCTCTTAAATCATTAAATAAAGTCATGGTTTTTAAAATATAAATTTTTATTTGATGCTTGCATTTAAATCTGACATTTGAGCTGGTAGATATTTCACTATATAATACCTTTGGCAATTCAAATGTTTTTTCATCATACACCGATTCACTCGGTGAAATAGAAGAGCAGTTGTTATTGTTTTGCATCAGTTCTTATAAATACATTAAAATGGCATCATATACTTCTGCATAATCTGAAGAATTAAAGCAACGACTTATTAAACAAATCGAAGACCAGGTTTATGCTGATAGGTCTACTCTTCAAGAGCTGAAGAGGTGTTTTAACGGACTGCAACTTGGTCTGCTGAGAGAGACCAGGTTTCGAGAGACCTGAGGGCGATGCCGACACTTCCGTTTGTGACCTGTGTGTTGCGAGTAATATAGAGTGCGGAGATAGAGATCTAGAGTTCATGACACAGATAAAGGACATACATCGAGAGGTTTAGTGCTCGATGGAGTTGAAGTTAAAGTTTCTTGAATATTGCTATTAGAGTTTAAATGTCTGAGTAGTTTTCTTTTCCATATGTAATTGTTAGTATTTTAATACTTATTTTTATGAGTTTAAAGATTTATTGTTTCAAAACCACAGTAGTTGTATAGCAAAACCACAGACTCACTAACCACTAATGTTATACTCAGCAGTGGTTGGCTACCACCAAAAGTGTTTGCCTAACATCTGATGTTATTACTCCATCAGAGGTTAGCAACATCATCAGTGTTTGTCTATCATCTGTTGTTATTACTCTATCAGATGTTAGCAAACTCATCAGAGGTTTGGCAATGATTCTATCAGATGCTGGCTCATCAGTAGTTTGACTTTATTTATCATCTATTATGACTAACGTTTTTTAATTTGCAAGGTATTTGAGACTTTATCAGTTTACAATGAATATGGACAACCAAAGCATCTTAGTCATGTTAGTGGTTCTTAAACTCGCTAAATGTTAGTGGTTTGCCGCCTCTTAATCTGTGTTTAAAAATTCGATGCCTAATAATATTGTTTGGGAATATCGATCCATCACATGGCCTATGTAATGGCACGCGGTGGAGTAATAACATTGCTATGCTCACTTAATAATGACCTAAGAATGTTGTCCACCTCACCAGTGGTTGCCTACCACCAACAGTGTTTGCCTAAAATCTAATGTTATTACTTCATCAGATGGTTGGCAACATCATCAGTGTTTGCTTAACATCTGATGTTATTCCTTCCAAACTACCATTGATGCAAACCACTGATGATGTTAGACAAAGCTAACACACCAACAGTAGTTGTATAACCTAACCACTGATGTTATACTCAGCAGGTGTTGTCCAGTAGTGGTTGGCTATCACCAACAATGTTTGCCTAACATCCGATGTTACTACTCAATCAGAGGGTAGCAACATCATCAGTGTTTGCCTAACATCTGATGTTATTCTTTTGCACCTTGTTTTATACATTTCAGTAATTGTTTGGAGTTAATAATAATACGTGATGAAAGGAATTTTATTATAGTTTTGGTGTTTGGCTTTTGTGCCATTTTGGCATTTTATAAGCAATTAGAGAAATAATGTATTTTATTAGCTGAAAATTAGATAACAAACCACACAAAATGACATCAAAAAAGATACAGAAAAGAAAAAAAATTAAAAATGCTAATCCAATTTCTCATCCAAATCTTCAATGCCATCAGTCTCTTATTCTTGAAATTTTTGTCGCCTGAACCTTTGAATTCCTTATATAGGTGTCGATTTCCCTACACAGCTGAAATGCCCTGCTCTAGGCGAAGCTGATCGATCAACAAAAATTATAGCATTTTAGTTTTTGGTGCCATCTTTTGAAGTAGATTTGTGAAGTGGTTTTGTGGAGGGTGGAGACATAGATCGATGTCGTTTTTGTGGACGCTATTCTTATGGGTGTGACTGTGAATGGGTTTTTCGCTTTGATGATATTTGGTCATCATCATCATGCTCATCCCACTCTCGACCATTTCAAATGGAGTCTAAAATAGCGTTTACACTGGCATATGTCTCTCCTTCTCGTCCAAGCCTTCCTCAAGAACAAAGCAGACAAAATGACATATCACAATCATCATTTTGTTTGTCTTGAGGATTTGTCCATCTCATTCAGCAAAATCTTTTAGAACACACAGCTTACAGGTTTGCCATCTGTTATTTTGAACTTTTTGACATTTTAATTTGAACAAGGTGAGGTTTATCTCAATAACAATTTGCTGAACGAGATGGACAACATTCTTATGCTCACTTAATAATGACCTAAGAATGTTGTCCAGTGAAACTTTATGGAGAACAAAACTGATGTTATAAGAAATGAGGTTTGCCATTAGGTATTTAGTAAACTATGGCGTTTGCTTTTGGTGTAATCAATGGAAGGGCCTGAGGTTGTTTATATAAGATGTTTTTGGCGCGTAGTTTGGGCGGGAATTATCTATAAGTTATTGTTCGTTCAGTAATAAAGATTGCACGTCCCATCATTAAGTTACTGTTTGTTCAGCTTTATCTATTAAATATGCAACTTGTAATCCTATCCGCTGATTAGAAACCACTGATGCAAACCATTGATGACAAACCACTGCTAACACACCAACAGTAGTTGTATAGCAAAACCACTGATGTTATACTCAGCAGTGGTTGGCTACCACCAACAGTGTTTGCCTAACATCCGATGTTATTACTCCATCAGAGGTTAGCAACATCATCAGTGTTTGTCTAACATCATCAGTGTTTGCCTAACATCTGATGTTATTCCTTCCAACCTACCACTGATCAGAAACCACTGATGCAAACCACTGATGACAAGTGCCAACATATCACGAATAAGAAAACGAACTTAAGTACTATATAATATATCACGAGACGACTGATAAACTAACGGTAAACGAGTATCTTATTGTAAATTGTCACTCCCGCGCATCACGTGGGTAAGTGATTAGTTGATATAAACATGAAATGTGATTTTCTTAGTCAAAAATATATTAATACTATAACAAAATATTTGGTTACTTTGTTACTTCTCATGTAAGATCTAGTAATGTATACATTATTTAATTTTTATTTCAATTAAAAAATACAATGGTACAACGATGGTACTTGCTATGGACTAGTGAATGTTAGAAAAAAATAATGTGACCTTTCAGTTGTAAAAGTTCTAGTTCAGCCCCGTATTTACAAACAAGCATATACCTAATTATGTGAAGATATATCATATAATAACTAGAGAAAGTGAACTGGATATTGTAGTACCACAATTTATAACCTAGTTTTGCCAAGCATATGTATCATCATCATCATATTCAGTAAATCTCAACAATATCAAAGCTAAGGTAGGGTATGAGTAGAGTAAGATATAGATAGCCTTACCTCTACCCCGTAAGAACAGAGAGACTACTTTCAGTTAGACCCCCGGCTCGAAAAGTATATATATCAGCTGAACCCAATTTGTGCAACTATGTATTTAACTAAACAATTCGGTGGGAATTGTTTCATTGGTTTTTCTTTTAAGTTGATTTTAAGTATGCTTGATAATATGTTATAAAAATTGAAAATTTAAAAATATGGATAAAAAGTAGCAAATAGAACAAAAAATAGAGACATTATGCGTTCTTCTTAATACGCTTAACAAAATACACCACCATATGATTTGTCTGCGGTATTTACTAGTTACTAATTGCTGGTGCCATTGGCTCTCAGACGGTGTTTAATGTGAACTAATCTTGGTCATAAAACTCGTATAGACACAAATCTAGTTTGACAAGAACTCGTCTTAGCCTAATCTGAATCGCACATCTTGGCTTTGAAGTCATAAGCTTATCCATATTTATGTTTAAAAGATGTTAGTTTTTTTCACATTATTTTCATTATGTATATTATATATATATATATATATATATATAATATATATTATAATGTAATGTATTAATATTTTTATTTTTACTTTAAAATAAAAGTTATAGATGTTCTATTTAGCTATAAATAAATATTTGTACTAAACTGATATATACATTTATTTATTATTTTATAAATTGGGAGGAAATGGAAAAGGTGAGCTATTATATTGGTTTTTAACAAGACATAAGTTAAATTCATTTTTAACGAGATTAAGATCCTCTACAATTTTATTAGTAAAAGATCATTAACATGAGAATCTCAAATCCTCATCAACAAAATGTTCCAATAAATAAAATCTACATGAGAGCATGTGTTTTTTATGTATCTTGTCCCATGTAAACTTTACTCATAGAGTCCTACTATTGTTTCCACAAAACAAACATATAACTATATCTATTTGATAATCAACCAACCCAAAAACCCATTGCAAATGAATTGGCCAAACTGAAGTTGTTGAGGAGTCCATATCTCCATAACTCTAGAATCCCTTTATCCTTAACCTTCAAACCAAGCACAGTATCTCAACAAGCACCAAATAAATCTTAATTTGAAGTGCAAGCAAAGACTAACCCCCCCCCCCCCCCCCCCACCCCACCCAACCATCAAAACCAACATTCTCTTTTAATTCTCTTTCCAAACCACATTTCCCACAACCATGTCCATGGATCAAAGTCATCAAATTCTGGCCCTAAATGAAAACCCGCTACCGGGCGATGACGACCAATCCACCGTAGACACCACCCGCCCTTTTCGCTCCGTTAAAGAAGCGATAGCCATATTTGGAGACCGCTTACAAGTCTCAGAAACCTACTCACCCTCACCAAAACCCCCTTTCACACTAACAAAACAAGAAGCCCCAATATGGAAACATACACCAAGTTCTACCCAAATTATCTTGTCGAGATCACCCGATCAACATCAAGCACCTTCTCCTATGGTCATGAACACCCTCAAAAAGCTCGAGTTTGAGGTCAACGAAACCAAGAGAGAGCTAAACGTACTCAAGGAAAGAGAGGCCGAGACCGAGGTGGCTTTGGCCTCTTTGAACGCTGAGCTCCACAAGAACATGTCGAAGATAGCAAAAGCGGAGGCGGAGGTGGCGGGGAAAGCGGTGGCCATACGGTCATCAATGACTATGCGTCAAGTGCTAAATGGTTTTGGTGAAGAGAGAGAGAGAAGGTACTTGTATGAGAAGAAAGTGTTGAAGAAGAAGCCTGTGATTCCATTGGTAACAGATTTGTTTGCATGGAAGAATGGTAAGGCTGCTATTCACTACTGAATCTATAATTGTACATGTAATATAACTAAAGACTTGACAACCAAGTTTTATGCATGCATGCATGCATGCATGGGGTGTAAATTGTGTATGAGTGAACTCGCTTTTATAAATGTAAAGGGTGTTATGCATACGGTGAGTAGGTCTTGATTCAGTACATGACTTTTTTTTTTAACTTTGCATACACCTAACTAAAGGTCCTTTGACGTAAGAGTAAACAATAATCTACAAAACGAAAGGTTACCTATACAATTAAAAGTTATTTAGGGAGGGACAAAGTGGAGCAGTGGAAAGAGAGAAGGAACGATGCAGATGTGGCGAGGAGAGAGGGAGGTTGTGGAACGTGGTCATGAACTGTTCGTGGTAAGGAGAGGGAGGTTCTGTAAGACGGGGAGAAGACATGGCAGGTTTGCGGTCCGTGAAGAGGGGGGTCTGTAAACTCTATTAAAGATGCTCTAAGGTAGGGATGAGGTCGGTATTAACTGGTACCGAAAATCTCAAAAACCGGATTCCTGTACTGAAAATACCTTATACGATACAGTTTCGTACCTGTATTTGAAGGTAAAAATCAGTACCAAATCAGTACCGTGCCAGACCAGTACTAAACTGGTACCGAAAACATAAAATGTCAGTTGCGAAATCGAACCGGTTCAAAAGGCCATGACAATTTATTTTAAACACGTTTACTATTTTATATTCCTAAATATTTATTAAAAGTCATTTCTATAGTTGAACATGGTTTGAAGTTAATTCACCTATTCTTTTTGGAAAAGCCATACGTAAAAACCAAAGTAAAAAAAATTGTATCCAAATACAAAACGAAAAACCAAAATAACAAAAAGTTGTGGTAAAAATATAAAAGTTAAAACTGGGATAAGCATATGCTACTTGGTATCGGTACCGAATTTCTTGTACCAAATCGGTACCCACTTTTTGACGCTTTCGATATTTTACCGAATTTTACCCTTAAATAACGGTACCGTATCGTACCGTACATTTTCAGTACCGCTACCGTACCCATATTTGGCTAAATTCGGTATCTGTATTTTCGATACCGATACCACTACCGAGCTCATCCCTAGTAAAATCAAAGCAACAAAAAAAATTGTTACCAAAATACAAATGCAAAAAAGTTCCTGTAGCTATCAACTTTTTTCTTTTATATATATACTAGTAAATTTCCCTGTCCGTTGTTGCGGCGTTCTTTCAAAATTTACGTCAAAACGTCAACCGGAAAAATTTAGTCACACATACATAAAACACGATTAGAAAGTTTTTACAAAACTAAGGAAATGTAAGTGTCAGTACTGAAATTTAAAAGATTAAAGTATGAAAACAAAAAAATAACTTAAATCAGTGTTCACAAAAGTTAGTAATTATGTTATATATAATAACTAGGGGTGTCCCTGCGCGTTGCAACATACAGGATTTAGGTGGTTTATTTGCGTGGACTCGATTGATTAAACGAAAAAGAAAAACAAATTAAAAAACAAGTCCAAATTCGATTGCTCCAAGAATGACTATCCGTTTTTTATATAAACACAAACTTATAGATTAAAATTTAAAAAGAATATTATATCTTAAAATAATTTATATACATAATAATACAATTTTATTATATATATATATATATATATATATAATACACACACTAGGTTAGAACCCTATGTATTACACGAGTTGAATAAATGTAATTTTATATACTAAATAAAAAATAATATATCTTTAAAAGTCTTATTTATCACACGAGTTTGAATAAATGTAATTTTACATATTAAATAAATAAACTTTAAGAACCTCTTGTACTGTACAAGTTGAATAAATGTAATTTTATATACCAAATAATAAAAAATATATATCTTTGATAACACCGTGCATTACACGGTTTGAATAACTGTAATTTTATATACCAAATAATAAAAGAAAGTATATCTTTAAAAACTCCGTGATTTTGCATATTAAATAATAAAAGGTTAAAAGTTAAGTTGTTTTTTATGAACTAAACTCAATCAAATAAAAACATCTTTCTCAAAGGTTATAACACCTAACCGATAAGAGCTTATTATCATATTATTATTTTTATTAAAAAGTGCATATTATACATATAATTATATCATGTCTTAAGTTATTGATACCATCAAAATGTTTTTTGATTTTATGTCTAGTATTATATATACTATGATAAAATTTTATTAAAGAAAATTACATTATCGAAAAAATAGAGTAAATTTGTATATTATAAATAAAAAGTAGGTGTTTGTCATATGACTAGAAATCAAATAAATAATATTTTAAATTAGAAGTATATGTTAAATTTGAACTAAATAATAGAAGAGATTAAACAAAATAATATTTAGTAGAAGAGTTATCTATAATTAATTAGAAGAGATTATAGAAACAAATATAAGAGATTAAACCAAATGATAATTATTCGTAAAAGATTAAACTAAATAATATTTAGTAGAAGGGTTATTTATAATTACATTATCGAAAAAATAAGAGTAAATTTGTATATTATAAATAAAAAGTAGGTGTTTGTCATATGACATAGAAAATCAAATAAATAATATTTTAAATGAGAAGTATACATTAAATTTGAACTAAATATTAGAAGAGCTTAAAAAAATAATATTTAGTAGAAGAGTTATCTATAATAAATTAGAAGAGATATAGAAAAAAAATATAAGAGATTAAACCAAATGATAATTATTCATAAAAGATTAAACTAAATAATATTTAGTAGAAGGGTTATTTATAATTAACTAAAAGAGATTAAACTAAATAATAATTATCTATAAAAGATTAATAAGAAACTTAAAAGATACATGGCCTAGTATGTATGACGATAAATATTTCAAAAATAGTTTCTTTTATTATAGAAGTATAAATATATGAAAAAAATCTTTAAACAAGAAAAGTATAATTATAATTATAAAATATATTTAAGTAACAGGCGGACCTACAACCATGTTTGGGTTGGTAGGCGGCTGCTCCCTTAAAAAGATAAGTTTTAGTTTTATACAGGCAATAAAATTCTAAGCGCACCCCATAAAATTTTATAAACCAACTTTCAACTTTGAGTTCCATGGTAAAGAAGATGTGAAAAAATGAAATAAAGAAAAGGCAGTTGCCGGAAAACTTGTTATGTGCAGAAGGGGCGGAGCATATATTACGGAGAAGATGATAATTTTAAATTAACTCTTTAATTTATTTGTGAGGTACGTAGGTAAAGAACTTTTCTGCATTGTGTCAGTAATAGTACTACAATTTTGTTTATTTATTTATTTTTATTGTTAACCATCATCTTTTATTGTTTTTTTATGTTAACCAATTGACTTGACTGATATATTAAGGAATGATTTTGATGCATGCTCAATACACCATGCTTCAAAGCAAAAATGTTTCACACTCAATTTTCAAGTTAATAAATTCCATAGTATAATACATAGAAAATCTAAATATGTGAAGAAATTATTATATTTTTCTTAGCAATAAACTTATATTAAAATAACAGTCTACTAAGAAACTAGATTGAACGAGTCACGATTATAAACTGATTCAACAGACGGGCCTCGAATGGATTTGCAATTACAAATTTTTAATGACAATATTTTTATTCCGTTATTGTATCGTATGTTTATTATGTAAAATAGCACAATGACAATGTTTCTTTTTATTGTATTTATATAGTTTTCTTTTTTATTAGTAGCTTAACATGGAGTAAAAGTTTTGAACATTGAATATTTTAATACATATGAGTTATTAGTTATGATTGACTCTAATTACCGATATGCTTATGTGAAATCCATGTTAATAACAATCATGAAAAGAATTTTTGCTTTCGACTCGACTCGACCCGAATTGAACTGGAAAAGAATATATTATATAGCAACAGACAAATGATCAAAAGAAAATTTCCGCCCCCATGAAAATTTTTTCCTAGGTCCGCCACTGATAATAATGAATATGATAAAATCAACAACACATAAGATTGTAAGAATATTAAAAAAAATTGTAAACGTAAACTATTAAAGCGAATAAACTTATAAAATATTTAAGTAATAAAAATAATAATGAATTGAATAATATGCAAACTCCATGTTATACTACGGAATGTAACGTAAGTTATATTAAAAAGCAAATAAAAAAATTAAAATTAAACTATAATTCTCCTACACAAATAAGTGGGCCCTAATCAAAAACCGCTACATCAACTTTGCCAGCTGGGATTTAGTTTTGGCTGAGAGGCTGAGACGGGTAGGAAAGTGCAGCCTCAGCCCAGCTTTTGGATGCAAGCTGGATGACTGACTTACACTACATGGATGTCACTCAGATGACTTAATTAAGGGTAGGAAAGTGCTGGCTCAGTCCCCACTAGGCTTTAGTTTTAAATGAAACGAACAAGTTGGATGAATGACTTACACTAAAGGGATGTCACTCGGGTTGTTTAATTGGTTGGTCATAGGTTATTTGATTCGGGTTCCTCGGGTTTCTTGACATTGGAAACTAAACAAAATAATTAACTCTTAACTTCAACTCAGGGGTATCAACGAGTCATGTTGTTTGGTCAGTTTGTGAGCTGCTTGAAATCATATTTTCAGAAGCTGAATTCATCAAGTCGGCTTAAAAGAACTCGAGCAAAAAAATACCCATTTAATATTCAGAGTTTCATATACCAAGCTTAACTACTCGCAAGCCTAAACGAGTCCATTAATTATATAAAATCACTAATGCTTATTTAAAATATAATTTAAAAAGTTATTATATATAAAAAATTTTAAAGAAATACCTAATATACATTAGGTGATATACAATAAATTAAAAATACATACATATAATATAAAAGAGCCAAAGGCGAGCTTCTAAAACTACTAACAATCCAAGCTCGAGCTTGATTATTCAAGCTCAAGCTTAGTTACGCACATTTACACCCTTACTTTTGGCCAATATACATGAGAACTCTATATGATTCGGTTTGGCCAAAAAAAAACAACAAATTTGAGAATATAACTACAAACCGGGCCACAAACTAATTTGATGAAATCCCAAACCATCTATATGATTAACGGCGGGTGAAATTAACCAAATTCGTACGACAAAATCACAAACACCCCTACACCTCGTTCTAGAGAAAGAACTGGTATAAACAAAATGTACTAATCGTTGTAATTGATACAGAACATTACAAAACATATTATTACCTCAAATCCCTAGTTTTGAAAGAAGTTTGCGCCATCTTGGAGTTTCTTCATCAAAGATGTAGGTCAAAGGAGACACAAGAACACCACTGCCTCCAATCTACATCATCATACACGATTAAATCACATCCATTCATATAACATGGTAAACAACTAAACAATAAAATTTGAGTTAGTTATGTATGTAATAAAACATCTTGGGCCATACTGTGCACGGTTGATTAATAACAAAGTATAACTAAAGAATGGGGACAAGTGTACACTTGTTTTACCACCACCTCCTTTGTGGTCAGTTTTGACCCAAACCCATCTCAACCCAACCTGACCTGCTTGTTTTGCCACTCATACCAATAACGTGGATGCGGAATAGTGCAGCCCGCATTCAGTTGCTTAAACAATTATGATTGAAAGCATAATTCAGGTTTGAAATCTTTTTTTTTTTGAAAAGCATGGTATCCCTCCACCTTTAGTGGGCACAAATCCACTTGATCCAAGCCCAACAACACTCAGCATGGCCCAGTAAAGGCCCTAACGGGATTGTTGTAACATAATAACCATGCTTAACAAGTTGAAAGATTGTGAGGACGATATCTTACCGCTCTTAGCTGCTGAACAGATTTGTAGAGTAACTTCTTGGGTACACAAATGACTATGGCGTAATAATCAGCTTTTACCCCACTGTCACTTCTGCGGAAGACTGGACTTATGGTAGGTCCCTGTTGGGTAGATAATAGTTTTACTCGCTCAATACTTATAAAAAAGAAGATACACATAAATAAAGAAGATAATTTCATATATCAATTCAAAACAGTTTTACTCATTCGATATTTTTAAGAAAGAAGATACACAAATAAAGAAGATAATTTCATATATCAATTCAAAACATAGTTTAAACAATAAAATCATATTTACACAACAAAAAAATTACAATACCATAAATACACCCATTTTCAAATTTATGACATTTATACCCTTCCATTGAAACTAGCATTAGGAAATGAGAGTTTGGAGAGTAAGAAAAAAGTTAAGGGTATAACGTGCATACTGATAAATCGTATTTAGTGAAATGAGTATATTTGATATTCTGAGTTTAAGGGTGATATGAAATTGTCACCTAAAACATTCACCAAGATTGTGAAAAGTTGCTATTTTGCTTCACTTGAAAAATAAAACAAATTTAAAGTAAAGTACACAGATGGTCCTTGTGTTTACCAAAATTTTGAATTTGGTCCCTAGCTTTTCAAAAGTACACAGATGGCCCCTCTGGTTTGCACTTTGTAACACATTTAGTCCCCAACCAACAAACTTAAAGGTTTTAGCATGTTCAACAGAGCCGGCCCAGAGCAAGTGCCAGGAAAAAAATTATAAATTTTTTTATATATACTAAAAAATCTGTATATTTAAAAAACGCCCAACTGTTTTTGCAATTCAGAAGCTCAGTTGTTTTAGTGTGTAATGGATTAATGACTTGGCCCAAATCAATAGACAAACATAATGGATTAATGAAGAGGGCTCAAATTTTTTATCTCGTACAAGGCCAAAAAATATTGTGATTTTCGGAGACAACCCTGATGTCCAAGTTAGAGACTAAATACGTTACAAAGTGCAAACCACAGGGACCACCCATGTGCTTTAAAAAAAACTGGGGACTAAATGCGTTACAAAGTGTAAACCACAGGGGACCATCTGTGTACTTTTAAAAAGCTAGGAACCAAATCCAAAATTTTGGTAAACCACATGGAGAACTAGTGTACTTTACTCTTGAATTTAAAAGGAAAAAAAACGTTGATATTATAGCCCTAATTTTTTTAAGATGCAATAAAACAAGTATTACCTGCAGCCCAGATAGTGACGGTTGGCTCAAAATTCGCGCAGCTACTTCCTCTGTACTGTTTCCCCTCAAGTTGGCAACTACCTGCAGAGATGCAACATATATATAAGTAACGAGTAGGGGTGCTAAACGGGTCGTGTTAGCGGGTTCAAGCTGATTTGAACCCGAAAATTTTAAAGGAATCCAAAACTTGTGTCACACATATGAACCCGAACACGACCCGAATATTCACGGGTTGACCCGAACCTGAACTTTTTTTATTTTTTAAATTTTTTTCTGCAAATTAATATAATATAACTAAAATTTACTACAAAAAAACACAAATGCATATAATACAATATTACAATTACATTTAAATCATAAAATCTTATGTTAATTTATTTTTTAAGTTGTAATTATGGCATAAAATACACACCCGATTTAATTTATGACATAGATCATATGGTAGAAAAAAAATTATAATATACATGGGTTGAAACGGGTCAACCCGACTAGGTTGACCCGAACCGGCCCGTTTAGCTAAACGGGTTCACGGGTTCAACATGAAACAGACCCAAACCCGTTTAGACTAAACCCAAACCCGCGAATTCCGTGTCGTATTTTCGGGTACGTGTCAGAAATTCACACCCTTAGTAACGAGTAAATAGTAATGTAAAATTACTATATTACCCCTTCCTTGAAAGAAGTCTTTGACTGTTCAACAACTTTAAACAAATATGAAATACTGTCATTTAAAATTCTCGACTCTAAAAATATGTGACATTAAGAGATGGCAAATAAAAACAGTAATTGTCTTACCGTGAACTGACCAAGTGCCCTTAAATGTGCCTCAAATCTTTCGAGAATTTCATGTGTGATATCCAAAAATCCTTGGCGCTGGAGTAGAGACTTCTTGCTAGCAACCAAGACAGCCTGAGGAAGATTCCACTCAAAAAACGAAATCTGGAAACAAACACAAACGTTGCATGGTTGGCTAACAGACTTTACCTGACTTTCTAACAGCACTCCGCCTTCGATTTCTTTAAGATTGTTCTCTTTCAATGTGGTCCCGCTACTGACGAGATCTACGACAGCATCAGCTATCCCCATCTATATACGCAAGTGAAAATATGTGATGAAATTGATATAATAAAATATGAAACTTTTTACAAACCCAACTTCAAAAAAGGACAATGAGCTATATCAGGTAAATCTCCTATCGTATATACGAAGTCACATGATAACTGTATAATGCAATTCCTATCCTGCTTAACTTTATATAAACCCAACTTCATCATGCATCCATTTTGAGATGAAAAATGATAAAAAAAATAAATAAAATTTATTGCTCATGGGGAACTAGAGGCTTCACCAGCACTCCAGCAGTGAGACATTGTTCAAGTTCAAGTCCATTTATCATGGCATATTACATGAACATGAATCGAAGAATGTCTCACCAGTCCCATAGAAGATGCCCGTTAGTACGGACTTTTAATTTGGTTCTTCAACATTTTATTAAGTATATTTAGGAGAAAACCGAACAGAATCACAACCACGTATCAAAAGAAAACCAAACCGATTGAGAAATCAATGATCTGGTTATGTTTTCTTATAACAGATTTTTATGGTTCAGTAATGGTTATATGTGTATAGCATAACTAACCGAATTAACCCAGGTTACATTAAAACCCACCTTTACATATATTGTTTTTTAATTATATGTTATATGTCAAAAAAAAATTTATAAATTTTTACAAATAACATATAAGTTATTTATGCTACTTTATAAATTTAAAGGGCTGCCGATATCTTATATTTGACCCAAGACATATTGGACTTATTCACTGAAATTAACTAGAATACACCTACATCCAAAGCCAGCAATTACCGAATTAACCAAACCATCTTGTCCAATAACTAAACTTACCGAAATCCGAATCATTTAGAACCAATCCAATCGGTTAAAAAATCTAAAACCCGAAACATTAGTTTTAGGTTTGGTTTTAGCCCAAAAACAAACTGACCCATAATCACCCCTAATTATATGTGATGCAAACTATTTAAAAACTTGGATTTAGATATTTATTGAATTATATTTGTGATGGCACCTCAAAGAACCAATTAAAAAACTTAACCATTATTACTACACAACCATGAGAAGTATAAAGAAATATGACATAAAGACCCCAACTTTCATGTAAGCTCATGCATCTCATGATAAATAAACTTGAATTGAAACATAACTCACCGCAGGAGCTGCCTCGAGCGCCCCATCAGCAGTTGAAAACTCAACATGCTGAAGCCCGCTCTCTTTCAGAAACTTAGGACCCAACTAAAAGAGAAAAAAAAAAGAAAATTCTATAAGTTTCTGAGTTGGTTACTAGGAAAGAAAACTACAATAGCACCATGAAAGATGAATTATAAATTACATATGTGAAACCAGTGGCAACTCTTAGAGGCTTCTCAGCAGTCCATTGAGGCATTTCGGCTAGTTCCTTCATTGAATTAATTTTCTCAAAGATCCCATACTTTGGAATCTATTGAAAACCGAAAATGAATTCATCTAAGTGTCTTTCAATATAGAATACAACTACTAGTTCTTAGCTTGTTCTTTAAGAAAAAAAGTAAAACTTACTGCAAGAGATAAACGACAATCTCCATATGCAAGTGCATCGTGAACAAGGATTAGATCTTCATTTCCCTATGAATAACAATTAAAAACCATAACTTTACATGCTATAACCCAGGCAAGCAGTGAGATGATCAAATACTATAAACACAATGAATATAGAAACTTTAGAACTTATGTAATTTTCTACTTTTAATTCTTTCCCTTTATCCTCCATTTGACAAGTTTATTTCTTGCAATCACGTAAGTTTCGGGCAAAAAGAACAAAACAAGAAACATGGAACAGTGTACTGAAAAAGGAAAATCAACTAAAAGGTTTTACTTTGATCACTCATAAAAAATAAAGAACACATGAAAACCGAAGACAATCCAAGTACTTGTTAGCATAATTTATAGAGTTAATACATCAATTTACAGCTTAGATTCAACATGGAACTTGTAGTGTGGCCGAAAATCCTCTTAAGATCAAGATAAAGATCTTAAAATATAAGGCAAGGTTATTGTTACAACGAATTTATATTTTGAGAAATGTGATATCAAAGATTTAACAAGAAAAAAGGAAGTTACAGACTGACAAATAAAGTTACTACCATGTAAAAATAATCTAGTCAAAATTGTGATAAAATACTGTAAGAAATCAACAATAATGATGCTGTATGAAATGAAACCAGAAAAATGAGCTATAAATTTTACAAAAAAAACACTATATCATATGGTGGGGCTTGAATTACCTGTCCATATTCACTAAGTGTGTCAAGACCAACAATACCAAGGTCTAAATCTCCGGAAACCAGTTTCTTCACGATATCTTTTGGGCGCTGAAACCAGACTTCTACGTTTGACAGCTGCAATCCGATATTGTAAATAAGTCAACTTTAGAAACAAATTGGACCATGGTCAGAACTTTGTTAATATTTCAAATACAATGTGACTAAACTTCCTTCAAAATTTTATGTTAGCAGAATTACAACTCGTGTCATAACATGATAACAATCACAAAATGTTCAAAGGATACAAATGGTGACTGTCTGCTCAAAAATCATTTGTCTAAATGAGATACAGAGAATTATATTAGCTCAAATTATGCCATCAACCACCTAATTCCTTTACATGTCATTGATTTATGTTTCAGAGTAAGACAGTAATTAATTTGGTAAAGTAAGTTTTAAAAAAATAGATATTGGTCGTCCAGAACTAAAGATAAATGCATAAGCTATTGTAGTCCATTAGTTGGAGCAAAAAAATAATTTAAACCAACGGCTACTCTTAACTTTATTCAAAATGAATCTCCCTAAAAAGAGCAACAAGATTCAAACAGAAAGCATTAACCCCTTTCGTATGCATATAAGTCACTCTTCAAAAACAACTAAAGCATTTGCCATTGGTACAAGCAGAGTAACAAATAATACTAATTTGAGTTTATGTGATTTTTCATAATTCTGAATTCTAACTATAATCCACAACAATATTCATCAATTGAATGATGTTATGTAGCATCGTATCAAACGAAAAGAGCATATAACAACATTCTTCCTATCCTCATTTCAGGAAAAAAACATACATTGCAATCAGGTTCCCAATGAAATTAGATTTCATCCTTCTAAAGGATAAAATAGCTATCAAATATAAAGTTATAAGGTATATATCACTGTGCAACTACATTTTGACATAATATTCATACAGAAATCATGTATATATAAAGTAAACCTAAATAATTCAAAGCTTAAATACACAAACTACTAAAATCGATTAGAAACATCCCACCTGAGGAATATCCGCAACGTATTGCCTCGGATTAGGTTGCCGCACAGATAACTGACAATCCTATCAAAACAAATACACAAAATCAAACAACAAAACAAACCGTTACACAAACAAAATCAATATCTGAAACAAAAAACCTACTTTGAGAAGATCAAGCGTATCGGATGCCATCCGACCTTTGCTCGGTAAACCTAACCTAATCTCATTCCGTTCCGTCGCTTTCAAGTCGACGTTTCCGTTAACAACGGTCACCGGAGACGAAATGGAGCAGCATGAGACGGTGAATTTGACGGAAAACCGAGCGGCAGAATGTGACGGTGGAGATGGAAGAAATAGTGTGAAGTTGGAGGCGGCGGCCGGAATTAGAGACATAGCGTCGGTGTTTGATGTGTTCTGTTATTTTTCCGGCGAGATATAGAGGAGCAGCGGGATGAGCACCGCCGGGAGAGTGGTGGTGTGTGTGACAGATGGTTGTCTATGGTGGACACGTTCTAGTATACGAATGAAGGATAACCGCAGCAGCCGAGGGAGTAACCACTAGAATATACGATACCAAATCAACTCTATTTCTTTATTTGTTTCATAGAATGTTATATACCAGTAGATCTCTGGCAAGCCAATAAAATTTTCAATCAATTAAAAACAAAATTTTTATAGTTTTGTTGAAAAAAATTACAATGATGGTAATACTGTAATTTAAACTGTGGCAAAGTTGTATTTTTACTGTGGTAAAATCATAATTTGCCAAACGTTCAAAGTGATGTCAAGACCGTAAATTTGAACCAGGGGTAAATTAATAATTTTGAACATGGGGTAAAATCGTAATATAAATTTGAACTAAGCACAAAACGTAATTGTAAGTTGGGGCAAAACCATAATTTTATTTTGAAGCAAAATCGTAATTTTGAGTTGGGGGCGAAAGCATAATTTTATTTTGAACTGTGAAAAACGTAATTTTGAACCGAGAGTGAAATCATATATTTTTTAACGGGGGCAAAAAAAAATTTTTGAAAAGGACAAAATCATAATTTTAAGCTGGAGGCAAAACCATAATTTTATTTTTAGTTAGGGGCAAAATTATAATTGTGAATCGAGGGCAAAATAGTAATTTTTGGCTGGGGGCAAAATTGTAATTTTAAATCGGGGATAAAATAGTAATTTGAATCAAGGGCAGAATCTTAATTTTTAGCTGGATTGCAAAAGCATAATTTTATTTTGAACTATGGGAAAAAACATAATTTTGAACTCATTGTAAAAGCGTAATTTTAAATGGGGATAAATCGTAAATTGCTTGAACCAATGGGGAGTGCCAGGCAGCTGCTGCACTATTCCCTCCATTGGTTTTGTATGTATAATTTTAAATCGGGATAAATAGTAATTGAATCAAGGGCAGAATCTTAATTTTTAGCTGGATTGCAAAAGCATAATTTTATTTTGAACTATGGGAAAAAACATAATTTTGAACTCATTGTAAAAGCGTAATTTTAAATGGGGATAAATCGTAAATTGCTTGAACCAATGGGGGAGTGCCAGGCAGCTGCCTGGCACTATTCCCCTCCATTGGTTTTGTATGTATAATTTTAAATCGGGGATAAAATAGTAATTTGAATCAAGGGCAGAATCTTAATTTTTAGCTGGATTGCAAAAGCATAATTTTATTTTGAACTATGGGAAAAAACATAATTTTGAACTCATTGTAAAAGCGTAATTTTAAATGGGGATAAATCGTAAATTGCTTGAACCAATGGGGGAGTGCAGGCAGCTGCCTGCACTATTCCCCTCCATTGGTTTTGTATGTATAGTAAATAAATAAACTAGTGTTATGCCCTGTCCATGTTATTAGGGCGTTAAAACGAATATATTATACGCTTTTGTTTCAGTTACTTGTATATACTACTCATAATACGATCATAATAAAATAACATGGAGACGTAAATAAAAACACCATTGTCAAAGGAAAAAAGTATTTATAAACTTTAGGAACTATAAAGTAACTTTTTTTTAAATCGAGAAGTAGTGCATAAACTGAGTTAAGTAAAAAATGGATAAAGTCGAGAGATATTAAATATAATATTCAGCAAAAATTAGAAAACTTTCCACTTCTCAAGTTTTAAACCCGGATCAGTTGATTACACAGAGCATACGTCAACCACTCCACCATACATCATTTTAATACTAGTTTTGCTTTCAAATATATATATATATATAATATATATATATTTACATTAAAACCTAAACATCCAAAAAAAATAATAAAGAACCTAGTGGATGCCATATGGCATCCACTGGTTGGTTGCCGCCTTTATTGACCAATAACAATATTGCGCGGCCTTTGTTTCACTAATAAGGTTACTTAACTGTTACCGGCCATTGTAAATGGAATAAAGGAGATATTATATTTGGGTCGTATTGTTGGTGTTCGTTCGTTAAGAAATTAGCTTATTCATAAACTGTTCACGAACGCTTACTATACGAGTTTTTAGTTTGTGTCGTTTATTAATGAGATGAACTGTTCTACGGTTACTATACGCAAATGAACTTAAACGAATGTTCATAAGCATCAATAAACACAAACAACGATAAAATCTGTATAATTCATCACAAAGATTACGAACAAGAGTTAAAAGCATGGTTGGTCCCTGTGGTTTGCAAATATTGCAAACTTGGTCCTAGTGGTTCAATAATTACAAACCTGGTCCCAGTGGTTGTAATTTTTAAACTCGGGTGGTCCTTATCACTAACTTAGATTAGATTTATCAGTTAAGTGTGTATGAAATGACTAGATTACCCCTAAGGTTAAAAATAAACAATTTAAAAATAAAAAATATAAAACATGGCCCACCCATCATCTTCTTCCCCTCCCCAAACTCATATTAAACCTAAACTAATCCAAAAACAGAGCAAGATAACAAATTTTTTAAAGAAACAGAGGATCCAACATTAAACTGAGTAAAAACTAAGAATTGAAAAGCACCATCTTTATGCAAATTCAAAAGAAACCTATATCATATTGCATTCCTTTTTCACCAATAACATAAGAGCAATTAAGTGACCCCAAGATCAAAAAACAAGACTACATGTGTCACACCCCAACTGATGGAAAAAACATGAGGGCGGGATGAAATAGATTGCTCGAGACGTCATAACGCTATCATGCGACAAGTATTTAAATAATTAAATTTCATTTCTAATAATTCAAGTGCATTGAATGGAAACAAAATACAACAACATAATTAAGAAACACGATCAACAATACATCTAAATTCAAAATGGGTTTCTAGCTCAATCCTACTAGATTCCATGCATCCTCGTCATCATCAATTTACTACAACATATATTAAATTATAGTTCAACACACAACGCATTAGCGAGTATACAAGTTTCAATACTAAATAAAGTAAAAGTATCAACATTTTCACATGGCATAAACGATACTCAAACTAACATGTCATACTAGTAATGCGACTATACGTGTCAACCCAAAGTTTACGCTAGCGTAAGTTAATCATAGCAATGACTAGACCGTTTTGTTTACTTAACATGACCTCACGAATACAGACAATGCGTTAATCCTATAGCGCTATGCATGTTAAGGGAGGCTTGTACATAGTTAATGACATAGTATAAAGCATTCGATTCTAACATATACAAGTTTGCAAGTATTCATGTTAAGCATGTATGATTGAATGTCGTTTTGTGTTTAAGCATAAGTATCGTGATTTAGTGATTTTGATAGCATACATATGTTGCACCCAAAAGTGTTCAAAGAGGAAAACGGGATTCGAGTATACCGATAGTTTTGCAAAGCGTTCCAAGCAAACCGCGAGTCGTTATGGTGATGAGTAGGGAGCCGAAGTATACGGGGAAACAGAGGGCGTGAGTATTCTGAGTTTGAGGGAGTATTCGGGTTCGGAAATTAAAGTACAGAACGAAAGGTAAACGTAGAAAAATACCACTTCGTACGAAGTAGTTGTTCACTTCGTGCGAAGTGACTGTTCACTACGTGCGAAGTGGACAGTTCTGGAATGATGTAGCTCGTTTAACACTCATTTCGACACTGATTTCTATGAACGAGAAGTTTAGGAATGAGGCAGAACAGTCCAAGGTCATAACACTTAAACATAATTTGATAGTATTATGGTCCTGACTAGATTTATAAGAAAAGTAAGTAATATATATATAGTTTATGTCCATAGGTCGTTAGATACGTCATAGAGGTCAAGCAAGCAGGTATGAAACCTCGTTATATGATTCACCAAAGCACTAAGTTTATCGACGTAGTCATAAACCCGATTGGTCATGAATGTACAGAAATTGAAATATACGAAAAGGTGTACAAGTGAGGCGTGGAACTTAATTCGGAAAGCCAAGGCTCCCATCATTCTCACACTAGCTAGAACACAAGTTCATCTATGTTGAACTTGGTTTCAACTTTCACACTTGGTACAAAAGAAAAAAGTAGAAAAGTTTTAAAGAAGAATTAACAAGTACAAGGATAGTAGTGAGCTAAAACTCACTTAGAATGGCTGAGAATAGTCTTTCAAAAGTCTAGAATTTCAGTGTGAATGAGGGAAGTTTCGGAAAGTTTCAAGGAGTGAAGTGAGGTTGTATTTATAGAGGAAAGTTGCTACCAGCTCCATTTTGTGCGAAGTGGCTCTTTGTGCGAAGTGAGTGCCCACTTCATTCGAAGGGGGTCCAGCTCGCACAGGAGTGTTAGTCTGGGCTGTTTTTTTCGTATTTTAACTGATTTTCGAGTATGATGTTATAACCTGTCACACCCCGGATTTCCAACCCAAATCCTTACACCGGTGGGCCCGGGTGTGGAGTATCGTGACGTCAGTTGATAACATCATAGTCAATTAAACACGGCACAACGGAAGTCCTGGAGTAAAATTACTATTACAAACCGAATGTTCGAAATACAAAATAATATACAGGCTCGTAATAGAAGATCCACAGACGGATCATAAATTGTACATGGAAAGAAGATAAAACAGACTTTGGGCAGATCTAGGATTTGCAAGATCCTCTATCACTACCGAGCACTTCCAGCCTATTTTCGTATTATACCTGCAAGCTTAGTCTTTTGAAAATACTTCAGCTTTCGCTGGTAAATACACCCAACTGACTCATTTTGAAATCATTTCAAAAAAGTTTTAAGTGCGTATTAGCACAAAATCTTTTTATAACTTGGGAAAGTTAACCGTCCAACCTTGTTAACAGATTTACATGTTTGTCCTATACAGGGCCCGGTACGGAGACCGAGACATGATTAACGTACACACCACTTTGGACTCACAAAGGAGTTAATTCTTCCCAACCTTGTGGGAAAGCATATTGAGCGTCTATCGGGTGTATGCCTACACCCGCGCTAAGGTCGTGGCCATTTCTATTGTAATGAGCCGAGGATATCCAGGACATGGTAGTTAACCCCGATGTTTAAGTTATCAAACAAAACTGATTAAAACAGAATATACGAATTTACTAGCCATACCCGGCATTCGATTGATCCCATTTCCGATCAAGAGGTAATAATTTACCGTAACCCAAGCCCGTATAGGGGAAATGAGTCGAGAGTATTTACCTGAGCTAGTCTTCTTTTAATTTATAACTCAGCCGTACACAAAAGTACTAAGTGCATATAGCATTTAACGGCAAGTCTCTAGTCTGGATTATGATATAAACTAACCAATTAAATACTAACGGTCTTATTTAAGTCATAGACTTGGACCGTGTAGTGTACAAGATCAAGATGTATAACGATTGACTAAACGGTGATTGGATAGAATGTAGTTTAATCCCAACAAATACCTTGACTTGTGTAATATGGATAAACTATAAACATTCTGGATTTTGAGTCTTAAATGACAAGGTTAAACCCGTTTCGGTTAATTTTCGTAAACTAGTTACATATACTTAACCGTACGCATATCAGCGATATCGGGTAACCGGATAAGTCATGGACAAGTTATATATGCCATTGTATTTTAAATAAGTTGTAATATCAGTAGGATATCAACTTTTATGCCCGTTATGGTTTTAAGATGAAATTATGCCTTATAAGGGCATTTCGGTAATTTCATACCGTATAAAAGGAACTTGAATAAAATTTAATGTTATAACTATAAGTATTCTGGAAAATAACTTATTTATGTATAATATCAGTAGGATATTAATTATATGTGTAACTTATCTTTTATGACCAAACTATGCACCGAAGGGGCATTTTGGTCATTTTACACATAGTTCATAAATTATTTGGGATTATGATTTTATAACATGTACGTACTGTAAAAATTTTTAAAACAAGTTTTAAAATCAGTAGGTAACAAGTCTTGGTCAATTAATATTGTTGAAAACCATACTATGAGCCGAAATGAAGCTTATGTCGTAAAATGGCGTCTTATGCGATGTTTAATGAAATTTGATGTTTAGGTCAGATTAAAATGTCTTAGATATTTATTTAATATAACATATCAGTAGGTAAAAGATTTACCTTGAAAAGATTTGATTAAAACCATTTTATGAGCACAAGGGCCAAATCGTCATTTATCGACATAATTCAAGGACCTGCTTGTAACTCAGTTTATAATCTGATTTAACATCTCAAATAATCCTACTTATAATATTACATCAGTGGGAAATTTATTTTTCAAGTTCATTATCTTAAAACCTTGTTTTATGCAATAAGGGCATTTTAGTCAAAATGGCATAAGTATGGAACTTGCACATAAAACTTAGATTCTGATTATGATCATGTAATATAACCTCAAAGGGTTATCTACATTATATTAGATCATAATGAACTTTAGATCAATAGCTAACTAATCTAAATCGGGTCAGAATGAAAGTCAAAGCAAAGTCAAACTTCACGATTTTCGGTTGCGAACCAACCCTAGAACTGAAATTGACAAGCCGAACATGTTCTAATAATTATTACCAACTTGTTTAAGTGCAAAACAGGTTTCATAACATATATAAGATCAATTTATGATTTTTCCGAAAATGGCCTGTTTGACTTTTTAATAACTTTACTTTGATCCGTTAATTGGTCTAGCAAACGTGATCTTCAGGAGGTGCCCTTTATAGGGACTAATACCTACCTTATTACGATCACTTAGCCATGTTCATTTCGAACAATGGCTGGACCATATTGGTCTTAACCGAAAGTCAAAGCATTTTTCGTAAAACGCTTGACTTTTGGCTATAAAAGCCTATAAACGAAAATGCACAAGAAAGGAACATTTACAAAAGGTTCCTAGAATGCAATAGAACTAAATTGGATGCTCCTTTCAGTTGGGAAACTTCTAGAGGAGGGAGAAGAGTTGAAAATGAGAAAGGTGCAAGTTCAAAGGTTGAACCTTTGCATCTATTTGTAGTTGGAGAGCTTGAAGGAGGTGATGCCAGGTGTTAAGGGGTGTAAGAGGAAGCTTACAAGTGTCCCAAAACGTGGCATAGCTCGTTGGGTAGCCATGGTTTCGAGAAAATGGTTTTTGGCACTTATGTGTGGTGGCCAAGGAAACTTTCTGCAGACACAGGCCTCTCGCACCCCGCGAGCGCCTCATGTCAGGTTTCAAAATTTGCCACATTTAGCCCCTCAACTTATTAAACCCTCCAAAGACCTTCTAGAACACCTTTTTGGCATATTTAGCCCTCCGTAGCCAATTTTTGGCATACCCGGGATTATACCCGGACATTGTCGAGCTCTCAGTTCGTTAAAAGGTCACTCAGAGGTATAAATTAACATGTTGACACTTTTAATCCCTCCATTATCCAACTTTCACATATTTACAGAATTGAACCCTCTCGTCCATCAATTGGCACATATGAGAGTTAGGACTTTGTAAAGGATCACTCAGAGGCCAACTAAAAGCATGTTGACTCCGATGTCACTCAGAGGCTGGGCATGTTGACATATCAGTCACTCAGAGGCCAAGTTTTAAGCATGTTAACATCGGCCGGTCACTCAAAGGCTCAGTTTGAGCATGTTGACACCTTTAGTCCTTATTAGTCTTTAATAGATAAGTTTAAAATACAACACATGTCACCATATTATTGGACACGATTTTTACGAGGTGTTACATCCTTACCCCCTTAAAAGAAATCTCGACCTCGAAATTTTCATTCAAAAAGATGGGGGTACTTTTGTCGCATAGTGGTCTCAACCTCCCATGTATACTCGGGACCTCTAAAGGCGTCCCACTTAACCTTTACTATAGGTATCAATTTTTTCGGAGCTTTTTAACCTGTCGATCCTCGATCGAAATCGGTTTCTCAACGAACCTTGGGTTTTCATCAATTTGCACATCCTTGTGTGACATTGTTAGCGACTCATTGGCCAGACATTCTTAAGGTTACTGATGTGGAATACATCATGGATTCCACTTAGCTCCTCTGGCAATCTGAGCTTATAAGCTACAGTGCTGACACATTCGACTATTTCGAATGGTCCAATGTATCTTGAGCTTAACTTGCCCTTCTTCCCAAAGCGCATCACACCTTTCCAGGGTGACACTTTAACATGACTTTGTCCCCTACTTGGAACTTAAGAGGTTTACGCCTCTTGTCAACATAGCTCTTCTGCCTATCTCTGGCAGCTTTGAGACGATCAAGGATTTGCACGATCTTTTTCGTGGTCTCCAGGACAATCTCCGGTCTTGATAGTTGGGCTTCCCCAACTTCTGCCCAACACACGGGCGTTCTACATTTTCTCCATACAAGGCCTCAAAAAGAGCAGCCTTGATGCTTGTATGATAACTATTATTGTAGGAGAATTCTATTAGGGGTAAGTGGTCATCCCAACTTCCACCTAAATCAATCACACACGCCCGGAGCATGTTTTCCAACGTTTGAATAGTACGCTCACTTTGTCCATCCGTCTGCGGGTGGTAAGCCGTACTAAAGTTCAATCTTGTACCTAATGATTATGGGAAGCTTTTTCAAAAGTGAGATGTGTATCTAGTATCTCTATCAGATACAATAGATACAGGCACACCGTGTAGGGACACAATCTTGTCCACGTACAACTTAGCCAATCTGTCTGAATTATACGTTTCCTTTATTGGCAAGAAATATGCTGACTTAGTCAGCCTATCCACAATGACCCAAATAGTGTCTTTCCACTTTTGGTCTTAGGTAACTTGGTAATCAAGTCCATAGTTACCATTTCCCATTTCCATGTGGGAATTTCCAATTGTTGTAGAAGTCCTGACGGCTTTTGGTGTTCAGGCCTTAACTTGTGAACACGTCAGACACCTAGCTACATAAGTGACTATGGATTTCTTCAAACCCATCCACCAATAATTTCTTTAGATCTTGATACATCTTGTCACCACCTCAGTGAATTGAGTATCTTGAGTTATGTGCTTCTTGGAGGATTAGATCTCTAAGTCCTTCAAAGACTGGAACCCAAATTCTATGATTAAATCTAAGGATTCCATCCTTTCCAGTCGTTAACTGATCAACAGTTCCGCCTAATCCTTCCTTAGGAGCATTAGCCTCTAACAGAGCTTGCCTTTGCGCATCTAATAGCTTCTCACTTAAGCTATTTCTGAGCTTAATTGTAACATCCGTCGAAAAACGGGTTTCCAAAACCCGCTTCGTTTATTAATCGAATATTCAGTTATAATTTTCGTTGCGTATATATTGTTCATTTTAATTTTAAACAATACATAATTAATAAACATTTTAGAATTTAAAAACTATAATTAATAAATAATAAAAATAAGTGAAGAAAAAAATGAAATGAAGCTGCCGGGTTTCGAACCCGGGTCGCCCACGAACACAAGCACACACTACACCACTCCGCCACACAATTCTTTTATGACAAATACAGAAACAAATAACAATTAAAGTAAACCCAAAAGTCAAACTGATGATCAGCGCGCCCAATCCGCAGTTGCCGAAAAAACCGACGATTTCGCAAATCACGACCGTTTTCTTTGACTGAAACGCGTGAACTAAATTCGACATCGGTTATAACCAATGTCTAACCCCCAATTCCAGTCGTAACCGCCGGAAAAGTTTTGACCGCGAATCAAGACCAAAACTCGGACTCAATTCATCCTGATCTTCCCTATAAATACCCACCCAAACCTCTGGTAATCTTTTCGCTCAAAATCGGAAAATCTCTCGAAGCTTTAGCTCGTCGCCGGAATATTTTGCATTCACCGGACTTTCACCGGAAAACCAAGACTTACTTCAAATCGGTAAAATTCTCGACTCTTTTGTTTGCAATCCATATTAGGCAAGTATTAACATAAATCGTTCAACCAGAATCTGTCTCAGACAACGTTGCCGGGAATTCCTGCACTCGCCGAAAATCGCTGGAAATTCCGAAGTCTCGCTGTGAATCGGTACAATCATCTAAACCCCCTGATATCCCTTGTTTAGTAACTTAATTTCACAACTCTTTGATCAAAACTGTTAATTGATTCACTCAGACGGAAGTTGCCAATCAGAGCCGACGACTCTTGCCGGAAATCTAAGAAAAACATTCTGTTCGGTACATTTTACTCCGTAACCCTCTTTATCCATTTCATTCCAATCAATTATATGTTCGATGATCGATTTAAACAAGAACAGTCGGATATCTTTGTTCTGTGTCTTTGTAAACGAAGAAGACGAAGTCGAACATGTGTATAAGTTTAATTAAAACTGAATATTTAACCGGGTTAGACACACAGTCCAGCGGTGGACTGTGTGCAACATAACACGCACGTCACGGGTTCGAATCGCACACGTTACCGAATTTCAGAATTAAAACCAACATTTTTACAACTGAATCGGATCAGGTCACCGAATGTTAATAAGTATAATTTAATCCATAAGTTAAACAGATATGACACACAGCCCAACTGGTTGGGCTGTGCGCACTCGAACCGAACGAACCGAGTTCGACTCCGGGTCCCTGCAACCGGTTGGCCATATAAATTGTTTTAATAAAAACCCAAATAAGTTAAAAGTTAATTAGTGTATAAATATAATTAAAACAGAAAATATTTCGGGTTAGACACGTAGCTCAGTTGGTAGAGCTGCGTGCACGTATACAAGAGGTCCCGAGTTCGAACCTCACTCAGCGCATATAATTAACACAATCCGACCCGGTACGTCAATGGTCAGAGTCAAAAAGTCAACATTTTTTTTATTTATTTTTTTATTTAATTAATCAGAAAATTATTTAAAAATACTTAAAAATAAAATTTTTAAAGTTAGAAAATGTCCTTGAACTCATAAAATAAATCTAAAAATCCTATTAAGATTATGAATTAAAAGTATTAATTACCGAACCATTTCGTTATTATTTTAGGTTAGTTTTCCTCGTCGATCAAATCCCAAAACTCGTGCGCATCCAACGTCATCAAAGAACGCACCCAATGTGAGTGAATCTCTACCAATTCCCCGTTTTAATCACATTTTGGGGTGTATCATGTGTCGTTTAATTCCTTATTATATTTAAACACTTGTGCATCCATCATATCCGTGATCAAATGTGTATCAATTATGTATCAATTGTTGTGTGAATTATGTTTAGATTGAAGTTATCATTTTCAGTACATGCATTTCATTAGGCCCATCAGCTCCCCGTGGGATACGGGTTGAGTATCAGGTGCCTCATTCGATCGGCTCCGTTTGATTGAGCCTTGATCTCACATAATCATCATTCATGTCACTCGATCGGCTCCGTTTGATTGAGCCTTGATCTCATATACATCATCATTCATGTCATTTACTCATCCAATGTGGTTTGTGTTTGTTTATATATATATGTTTGCTCACATGTGATTATTGCACAAATTTTCAAAATTAAATACAACAAGAAATTAATAACAATGTTTTCTCAAGGTTCACTCGCCAACTTTTGTTGACCCAAAATATCCCCCCGTTTTACACATGATACAGGTGATCCAGTTGAGGCAAGAAACACATAGGAAGGCCTAGAAGAATAAATCAGTTTAAGCTTGGGATTGTTTTACTTAGTTTCATTTCCTTGTAATTGTATGGATTTTGATTTGAATGTTTAAGTTGTAATTTGAATTTAATAGATATGAAACATTTTAGTAAACATCATGAGCTTTGGTGATAACCCAATTATGCCCCGACTCTTATTCCGCTGCTGGTCGGGGTGTGACATTAATGCTCTTGGCATTAATCCTTATGGTTTAATTCGTTCCTTACGACTTAAGACATCAGCAACTACATTTGCCTTGCCTGGATGGTAGCGAATCTCGCAATCATAATCATTAGCGTTTCCATCCATTGACGTTGTCGCATGTTCAATTCCTTCTGATTGAACAGATGCTGGAGACTTTTATGGTCTGTGCATATAATACGCTTTGTGCCATATAATTAATGTCTCCATAACTTTAACGACACCCAGTTCCAAATCATGGGTGGTGTAATTCCTTTCATGCACCTTTAATTGTCGTGATGCATAGGCAATCACCTTACCCTTTTTCATTAGCACACAACCCATGCTGATGTGTGAAGCATCACAGTAAACAACAAAGTCTTCAACACCCTCGATAGTGATAGTATGGGAGCATTGCTCAACTTGTGTTTCAGAATCTCAAAAGATTCTTGTTATTTTGGACCCCAATTATACTTCACATTCTTACGGGTAGTGGCTATCCTTGAAAAGTTCTCAATGAACCTCCTGTAGTATCCAGCCAATCCTAGGAAACTACGAATCTCCGATGGAGTCTTGGGCACTTCCCAATTCATTATGGCCTTAATTTTGGCGGGATCCACTTGGATACCACGCTCACTTACCATATGTCCAAGAAATTGGACTTCTCTAAGCCAAAAACTCACATTTAGAGAATTTAGCATAAAGCTTCTCTTCCCTTAGCAGCTCTAAGATGCACCGAAGATGTTTCTCGTGATCAACTTAATTATGAGAATAAATAAGTTGGTCGTCTTTGAAGACAATGACAAACTTATCCAAATATGTTTGCAGACTCTATTCATGAGATCCATAAATGCTGCAGGTGCATCTGTGAGCCCAAAAGGCATCACCAAGAATTCAAAATGACCATATCGGGTCCTGAAGGCAGTTTTAGGAACATCCTCACTCCTAACCTTCAGTTGATGATATCCAGATCTTAGATCAATCTTGGAAAAGTAACTAGCCCATTGAAGTTGGTCGAATAAATCATCTATCCTGGGCAATGGATAACGGTTCTTAAATGTTAACTTATTTAGCTCTCGGTAGTCAATGCACATCCGCATTGAACCGTCTTTCTTCTTAACGAAGAGGATAGGAGCTCCCCAAGGCGAGGAATGTCACACCCCGACCCGCAGCGGAATAAGAGTCGGGGCATAATTGGGTTATCACCAAAGCTCATGATATTTACTAATATGTTTTATATTTATTAAAGTAAAAATTACATTCTCAATAATCCAAACATGTCCATACAAATACAAAGAAAAATAACCAACTAAACAATCCAAGCTCTAAACCAGTTTATTCTTCTAAGCCAATCCTATGTGTTTCTTGCTGCAGCTGGTTCACCTGTATCATGTGTAAAAATGGGGGTTTTTGGGTCAACATAAGTTGGCGAGTGAACCTTGTTAGATAAACATTTACTATTGATTTATTGTTATTTTTATCAAGGAAAAATTGTGCAATAGTCATACGCGAGCAAATGTAAATAATCAAACAATAGCAAATAACAACCACAAACTATAACATACAATAACATACAATAACATACAATAACATATGAACTTGCATGAATATATAACATGAATGAAACTGTATATGTTGGCAACGTCACGTTCACGCTCATAATGTAATGGGGAACGGACGGCCTATGATGAATGTCTGTGCGATCAAGGCTCAATCAAACGGAGCCGATCGTATGTTGGCAACGACAGGTTCACGCTCATAATGTAATGGGGAACTGCTCAACGCTCATAAGGTAATGGGGAGCGGCGGCCTATGAAATTGCATGTACTGAAAATAATAAATTAAATCTAAACAATAACCACACAACAGTTGATACAAGCTGAATACACATTTGTTCATGATATGATGTATGCACAATGATTTAAATATAATAAATGGTAAGACACATGATACACCCCAAAAACGTGATTAAAACGGGGAATTTGTAGAGATTCACTCACATTGGGTGCGTTCGGTTGGAGATGATGAGATGCGCACGAGTTTGAAAGATTGAACAATGAGGATTAACTAACCTAAATAATAACGGAAAGCATAGTAAATGAGTGGATTTTATTAATAATTTTAATAGGATTTTTAGATAATATTTTTGTGAGTTTAAGGCTATTTCCTATCTTTAAAAACATTATTTTTAAGTATTTTTAATTGATTTTTGAATTAAATTAAATAGATAAAAATATGTAAAAAAAATGTTGACTTTTGCGTTGACCGTTGACCATTTACTGTTTGACTGTTTGACCGGTTTTATTGTGTAAATGTACGCGATGGGTGAGGCTCGAACCCGAGACCTCCCGTACGCGTGCACGCAGCCCTACCAACTGAGCTACGTGTCTAACCCGAAATAATCCTGTTTTTAATTATATTTATATACTAATTCAGTTTATTCAAAATTCATTTATTTTTAAAAAGGATTTTAATTATCAAACCGGTGCCGTCAACAGGTCTCGAGCCCGGTACCTGTGATTTAACGTTACACACAGTCCACCGCTGGACTGTGTGTCTAACTTGGTTAATACACAGATATTTATTATATTTAACATCTAATTGCGAAAATGATCTGGTTCATTTAGAAAAAGAACATTTTAATTACAGAGGGTGTGTGTGTATCAAGGATCGAACTCGCGGCGTGTGATATATGTGTGCACACAGTCCACCGCTGGACTGTGTGTCTAACCCGAGATAATATCCAAATTATAATAAACTTATAATCAACCTACTTCGTCTTCTTCGTTACCGAATTACAGTCTACGATTACCCTATTGTTTCTTGTTTAATTTGATTGACAAACATTCATAAGACTAAAATGAAATGGCAGAGACGGTGTTGGACGTAAACATACCGGAGGAATGATTTATCTCAGAATTCCGGCAAGGCGTCGGCTCTGTTTTTTATGAACTTCGACTGAGCGAACAAATTAACAGTTTTGATTAGTTAATTGTGGAATTGAAGTACAAACAAGAGTTATCGGAAGGTTTGAATGACTATATCGTTTTACAGCGGAAGTTAGGAATTTTCAGAAGTTTTCCGGCGAGAGTGAGTTATCCGATATCGACGTCTGAAATTGATTCCGATTGAAGGGTTTGAGTTAGCAATAGCTTAACAACTGATAGGAAAAGAAAGAATTGAGAGACTTACTGATTTGATGGAAAACACGGTTTTCCGGCGAAAGTCCGGCGAGTTTAAATAGCTTCTCCGGCGAACTGAAAGTTGTGCGAAAATGCAATTGAAGGTTTGTAGAATGTGTTTGAGTCGCGAGAGGGGACAATGATTGAAGTAATTCAGGAATTTCAGACTTTTCAGTTATTAAAACCGATTCCACATGAATTCAAGTCCATTCAAAGCTGAATTGATTGGAGGTGTCGGTGTATCGGTTATAACCGGTAAACCGCGAACAATCAAACGTTTTTGGACGTTTGGTGACCGATTTCGGTTACAGTTAGTGTAACCAGATTGATTTATGATTGACAATAAAATATAATTGTTTCCTAGAATTTACAGAAACATCTAGTGGCGGAGTGGTTGTATGTGTGTGTGATAAGACTTTGAGCTTAAACCCGGCTGACCCGGGTTCGAGTCCCGGCAGCCTATTTTTCTTTTTATTTATTTTATTTTTACTTTTTATAAAATATAACTTTTATATTCTGGTTTATTTATTAATTATGCATCATTAAAAATTAAAACTGACATAAATACGCAACAAAACATTTATAACTTGATATTCGATTACTGACGGAGCGGGTTTGGAAAACCCGTTTTTGACAAATGTTACAGTATCCCCTACTTTTAGGAATTTCGTCCCGAAATTTAAGTAGTAGTAGTGGAAAAAAATGATGCGGGTATTTTTCGCGCATTGAGTCTTCACGTTCCCAAGTAAACTCAGGTCCCCGTTTCGACTCCCAGCGTACCCTAACAATTGGAATGCGACTTCGTCGTAGACGTTTTTCTCCGAAGTCCATGATCTCTACTGGTCTTTCAATAAAATGCATAGATTCATCAATCTGAATATCTTCCATAGGAATATGGAGGTTTTCATCAGCGAGGCACTTCTTCAAGTTTGAGACATGGAATGTGGGATGAATCCTGTTGAGTTCTTCTGGTAGATCAAGCTTGTATGCTACGGGTCCTACTCTTTCGAGTATCTTGAAAGGTCCTACGTAGCGTGGTGCTAGCTTGCCTTTTTGACCAAAACGAACTACCCCCTTCCACGGTGATACTTTTAAAACTACATGATCACCAATGTTGAACTCCAAAGGCTTCCGTCGTTTATCTGCATAACTCTTTTGACGACTTTGAGCCGCTAGAAGATTGTTTCGAATCTGATGGATCTTGTCTGTGGTTTCTTGAATCAATTCTGGACGGTGATTTGAGCTTCCCCAATTTCGTGCCAACATACTAGAGATCGGCACTTACGACCATATAAAGCTTCAAAAGGTGCCATGCCGATACTTGAATGATAGATGTTGTTGTACAAAAATTCAACTAATGGTAGATGAGCGTCCCAATTTCCTTTGAAGTCTATGACACATGCTCGAAGCATATCTTCAAGAGTTTGAATGGTGCGTTCAGATTGTCCATCAGTTTGAGGATGATAAGCAGTACTGAGATCTAATCGTGTACCCTGCCATGTTCGTGAAGTGAAACGACCATCACGATCTGAAATAATGCTTAACGGCACACCATGTCGGCTTACGATTTCGCTGATGTAAATACGAGCTAGCTTCTCGTTCTTGAAATCTTCGCGGATAGGAATAAAGTGAGCTGATTTTGTAAGACGATCAATGATTACCCATATAGTGTCATACCCACCAGAAGTGCGAGGTAACCCGGTAATGAAGTCCATGGTTATGTTTTCCCACTTCCATACGAGTATTTCAGGTTGGACCAGAAGTCCTGAGGGTCTTTGGTGTTCAGCTTTCACCTTGGAACATGTAAGGTACTTGGAAACAAAAACAGCAATATCCTTTTCATTCCAGGCCACCAATAATCGAAGGTCTTGATACATCTTATCGGCTCCTGGGTGTATAGAGTATCGTGTTTTGTGAGCCTCATTCATAAGAAATTCACGAAGGTTGTTGTGGTCAGGAATCCATATGCGATCTAGATAGTACAGAATACCGTCGGATTTAGTTTCAATTTTAAGTTCAGCTCCACAGGACAGCTCCTTTCGTACGTCGTCTTCCGTTACTGAAACATGTTGGGCTTCTCGAATTTGATCTTTGATGTCGGTTATGATTTTATGCATAATAGTTTTGAGGGAATTGATACGTTTTACATGATAAGGTATGTATCATAAAACAAAAACTTCAACCATGACGATATTTAAACCTACATGGAACTTCTCATAACCTCCTGGTAATGCTTTTGATCCTTTGCCAAGAATACTTATATATAGGAAGTACCAGCGGCGTATCCACCATATTCTTGTCAAATTTTCATTGGCTTTATCAGTAAATCATGATCAGCTCTATGTGACTCTAAAACATAAACAAACACAACAACCAAAGCTTGAGTCTCAATTCTGAAAGGATACATGACTGAATGATGACAGTACCTCTCTCATTTGTTATGATGAAGGGGTCAGTTTATGTAAAAGTGTGACACAACCCAACTTCTTTAAATGATGAGATTGAGATACGTCGAGATGTATGGTGATATGAATGTTAAATCATTGAGTATAAAACAAAACTGTAATATCTATTCGCATTAAAATTCTTGTATACATAAATTCCAAATTTTACAACTGAAATACGGAAAGATTGAGATAACATAAAGAAAACATTAAAACTAGACGATCGGAGTTGAGTCTTGATTCTTGGTGAGGAAAACTAGTTGGGTGATTCGTTTGAGCCGTTATTATTTTCAACAGGATTGGCGTTGATGTTGTAAGCTCTTCCTCTTGCAGGTGGTGGAGCTTGGTTAGCTTGATTCACCGGATTTGCTTGAGCTTGGGTATGAATGATGTTCACCAAGCGTGGACAAGTGTTTCTAAAGTGGTTTGGGTCTCCATAGTTGTAACAAGCCCGTACAGGTTGTATCATGGGATAGTTGGGTTGGTAGTAGGATTGGGCTACATGTTGGGTAGGTGGTAGTAGTAAAGGTTGTTGGGCTTGACCCACTATCTGATGGTGGGTTTGGTTGAGGGCTGGTGGCGGTTCGTTCGCTGAGGTATGCGACAGGTTTGAATGATGTGACCTGCGTGACCACAGCCGGTACAATGTTGGCAGGGATGATCAGGAAAGTGATGGTATTGGCAACGGTTGCATTTTGGGTATGGGCCGAAGTATGGCCTTTTATGTGGTGCAGGTGAGGGGGCAACTTGAGTGATGGGTGCAGCAGGGATAGGGAAATTTGTTTGTGTGACAGCAAAGTTTCTGGTGTTTCGATTCCTTTTACCAGTTAACTTCGAAGAGGAACCAGAATGGTTTGAAGTTTGAGCCTCAATGGGGGCTTTCTTTTTCTCCTCTTTGAATTTACCGTTTCGAATGCGATTTTCGGTGAGTTCGGGAGCTAGTTCCATCGCGGCTTCAAGTGTTGCAGGCGAAATGCTTAGAACTGAGTCTTGAATTTTCGAGGGGAGGCCTCGAATATAGTGTTCAATCAAGCGGTACACTGGGGTGAACAAGTTGGGGATCATTTGATTCAACTCTAGAAACCTCTTGTTGTAGGAAGTATGATCTCCCTCCTTTTGCTTCAATGAATGAAATTCATCTTCTAACTTCTTAATCTCACTTCTAGGATAGAATCGTCTCGTCATGATTTCCCTTAACTCCTCCCACGTTAAGGCCATTGCATCTTTGATTCCTCTCTTACCCTTTTCACTATTCCACCAGGTAAGAGCTACCCCAAATAGTCTCCCGGTTGCGTATTGTACCTTGCGATCCTCGGGACAATCGCAGTTGAGGAAGGTGTTTTCCATTTCCTCAAACCAGTGGAGGAGAGCAGTGACACCTTCAGTCCCTTCAAATTTCGGAGGATCGCAAGACTTGAAATGTTTATATGAGCACTTGTTGGTAGGAGGGTTGCCGATGTTCTGGTTTTCTTGCTGGGGAGGATTGGTGGGATTTGTGGCGAGGGCTTGTTGTACTTGAACCATAATGTTAGGAAGTACCGTGGCCATTTGTTTTGCGATTTGAGTGGCCAAGCGTTCGTGTGACCTTCCTAATTTTCTACCCCCTCGTTGTTGCCTAGCCGACATCTACAGGAACATATATTAGAAGATTGTGAGTTTATGGAGTCTTTTAGGTGTCATGTGTCTTAAAGAAAATGAAAATAACATAATTATCAATAATGCAACTACATCCATAGGATGTCTTGGGTTTGCTCATGTTGGGCCTCAAATGTCCCCCATACCTTCACCTGTATAGTCATGTGGGCCCCCATGTCTATTGGCTTGGTAGGATTCACATTAGTATTGGCGATTTAACACTCGCATCACCCGAATGAAAACCACGAAATATGTTTACGAGATGTATGGTCGGAATGTGTCCAGGTGTAGACACAATGACAACTCAAAGTGGGGTTAGCTCCCACAATGTTTGGTATAGCATGCTTTGGCCTAATAGGTACTTCGTACTCTCATCGTTAGTCCCCAGGTAGGCAAACTGGTCCTTTATTTTGGATTTATACGAATGCCAAGCCTAGACAGGACGTTCCAACTACCGGTACTTGTACCCTTCCAGTTACTACATGCCCGTCATGAGAACTCACTTTGATGAGATTTGAAAATACAAAAATCATTGTAAAAACAATCATGAAAATGATGTGATGTGTGCTTTCATGGATATGATATGTTATGAGAATATGATTCATGATAGGCATTATATGATAATATATACTTATGAACATGCTTGCATAACATTGAATGTAACATTTAACATAAAACATATAAACATCATGAAATTTGGCATGTAACACACAAAAATCTTAAAAATTTCTAATCAACTATAGTATAGGCTCTAAGGGTCTAATAACCTATCCTATATCCCTATAGTCATGGCTCTGATACCAATCTGTCACACCCCGACCCGCAGCAGAATAAGAGTCGGGGCATAATTGGGTTATCACCAAAGCTCATGATATTTACTAATATGTTTCATATTTATTAAAGTCAAAATTACATTCTCAATAATCCAAACATGTCCATACAAATACAAAGAAAAATAACCAACTAAACAATCCAAGCTCTAAACCAGTTTATTCTTCTAAGCCAATCCTATGTGTTTCTTGCTGCAGCTGGTTCACCTGTATCATGTGTAAAAATGGGGGTTTTTGGGTCAACATAAGTTGGCGAGTGAACCTTGTTAGATAAACATTTACTATTGATTTATTGTTATTTTTATCAAGGAAAAATTGTGCAATAGTCATACGCGAGCAAATGTAAATAATCAAACAATAGCAAATAACAGCCACAAACTATAACATACAATAACATACAATAACATATGAACTTGCATGAATATATAACATGAATGAAACTGTATATGTTGGCAACGTCACGTTCACGCTCATAATATAATGGGGAACGGACGGCCTATGATGAATGTCTGTGCGATCAAGGCTCAATCAAACGGAGCCGATCGTATGTTGGCAACGCCAGGTTCACGCTCATAATGTAATGGGGAACTGCTCAACGCTCATAATGTAATGGGGAGCGACGGCCTATGAAATTGCATGTACTGAAAATAATAAATTAAATCTAAACAATAACCACACAACAGTTGATACAAGCTGAATAACATTTGTTCATGATATGATGTATGCACAATGATTTAAATATAATAAATGGTAAGACACATGATACACCCCAAAAACGTGATTAAAACGGGGAATTTGTAGAGATTCACTCACATTGGGTGCGTTCGGTTGGAGATGATGAGATGCGCACGAGTTTGAAAGATTCAACAATGAGGATTAACTAACCTAAATAATAACGGAAAGCATAGTAAATGAGTGGATTTTATTAATAATTTTAATAGGATATTTAGATATATTTTTGTGAGTTTAAGGCTATTTCCTATCTTTAAAAACATTATTTTTAAGTATTTTTAATTGATTTTTGAATTAAATTAAATAGATAAAAATATATAAAAAAATATTGAATTTTGCGTTGACCGTTGACCATTTACTGTTTGACTGTTTGACCGGTTTTATTGTGTAAATGTACGCGCTGGGTGAGGCTCGAACCCGAGACCTCCCGTACGCGTGCACGCAGCTCTACCAACTGAGCTACGTGTCTAACCCGAAATAATCCTGTTTTTAATTATATTTATATACTAATTCAGTTTATTCAAAATTCATTTATTTTTAAAAAGGATTTTAATTATCAAACCGGTGCCGTCAACAGGTCTCGAGCCCGGGACCTGTGATTTAACGTTACACACAGTCCACCGCTGGACTGTGTGTCTAACTTGGTTAATATACAGATATTTATTATACTTAACATCTAATTGCGAAAAGGATCCTGTTCATTTAGAAAAAGAACATTTTAATTACAGAGGGTGTGTGTGTATCAAGGATCGAACTCGCGGCGTGTGATATATGTGTGCACACATTGCACCGCTGGACTGTGTGTCTAACCCGAGATAATATCCAAATTATAATAAACTTATAATCAACCTACTTCGTCTTCTTCGTTACCGAATTACAATCTACGATTACCCTATTGTTTCTTGTTTAATTTGATTGACAAACATTCATAAGACTAAAATGAAATGGCAGAGACGGTGTTGGACGTAAACATACCGGAGGAATGATTTATCTCAGAATTCCGAAGGCGTCGGATCTGTTTTTTATGAACTTCGACTGAGCGAACAAATTAACAGTTTTGATTAGTTAATTGTGGAATTGAAGTACTAAACAAGAGTTATCGGAAGGTTTGAATGACTATACCGTTTTACAGCGGAAGTTAGGAATTTTCAGAAGTTTTCCGTCGAGAGTGAGTTATCTGATATCGACGTCTGAAATTGATTCCGATTGAAGAGTTTGAGTTAGCAATAGCTTAACAACTGATAGGAAAAGAAAGAATTGAGAGACTTACGGATTTGATGGAAAACACGGTTTTCCGGCAAAAGTCCGGCGAGTTCAAATAGCTTCTCCGGCGAACTGAAAGTTGTGCGAAAATGCAATTGAAGGTTTGCAGAATGTGTTTGAGTCGCGAGAGGGGACAATGATTGAAGTAATTTAGGAATTTCAGACTTTTCAGTCATTAAAACCGATTCCACATGAATTCAAGTCCATTCAAAGCTGAATTGATTGGAGGTGTCGGTGTATCGGTTATAACCGGTAAACCGCGAACAATCAAACGTTTTTGGACGTTTGGTGACCGATTTCGGTTACAGTTAGCGTAACCAGATTGATTTATGATTGACAATAAAATTTAATTGTTTCCTAGAATTTACAGAAAACATCAAGTGCCGGAGTGGTTGTATGTGTGTGTGATAAGACTTTGAGCTTAAACCCGGCGGACCCGGGTTCGAGTCCCGGCAGCCTATTTTTCTTTTTATTTATTTATTATTTTTACTTTTTATCAAATATAACTTTTATATTCTAGTTTATTTATTAATTATGTATCATTAAAAATTAAAACTGACATAAATACGCAACAAAACATTTATAACTTGATATTCGATTACAGACGGAGCGGGTTTGGAAAACCCGTTTTTGACAAATGTTACAAGGAACTTGGCTTAATAAAGCCTTTCTCTAAGAGTTCATCCAATTGAATTCTTAACTCCTTCATTTCCGTTGGTACTAGTCTGTATGGAGCTCTAGCTATGGGTGCTGACCCTGGTATGATATCAATCCTAAACTCCACTTGTCTATCTGGAGGTAGGCCAGGTAATTATTCGGGGAAAACATCAGAATACTTCGAGATAACCAGAAGGTCTTTAATACTTGGCTTAAGCTCGTTGATAGTCACTTGTGCCATGTAAATGACACAACCTCTCCCCAAACACTTGGATGTTTAAATAACGACACCTTATCTGGCAATCCGTAGTGTGAATCTCCAGGGATGGTGATCATTTCACCGGATGGGGTTTTTATCTCGATGAGTTTCTTATCACAGGCAATGTGGGCTTGGTTATGAGATAACCAATCCATGCCTAAAACTACAGCTAACCCCGCCAATTTCATTGGCAACAGAGAGATAGGAACGGAATAGTTCTTAATGGATATAGAACATCCATTAAGAATGGAAGATGCTGATTCTACTCTTCCATCAGCAAGTTCTATCTCACAAGTTTTGTCTAGAGTTCTTATGGGTAAGTTTAACAGTTTACTAAACTTATGATCAAGAAATGATTTATCTGCACCCGAATCGAAAAGAACTCTAGCGTAAATATTGTTAATGAGGAATGTACCTGTTATGACATTATTGTCATTAACGGCCTCCCTGGCGTTCATCTGGAAGGCACGAGCATTCCCTTTCTTAGCCTCTCCAGGCTTTGCATCATTACTTTTGGGGTTCTTGGGGCAATTGAACGTAATGTGTCCTTTTCATTACAGTTGTAGCAAACTGCATCCTTAAGATCCTTGCAATCTAGGGTCTTATGCCCTTTTCTTTTGCAGATACCACAGGGTTTAGTCTGTGGATTTATACTACACTGTCCCCAATGCCTATATTCACAGTTCTTGCACAGAGTTTTGTCATTTGACACATGCTGGTTCTTCTTGAACCCGAAATTTCCTTTTTTTTGAATCTTTGGGAGTTATTATCCTCCCGTTTTCTCTTTCCGTCAGTTTCAGTCCTAACTGACCTTTGCCTCACCAAATCAAGAGTAAGGGAAAGAGATAGGTCTACAATGGACCTATAGGTACTAGGCTGAGCAGCCTTTACCATGCCCTTTATCTCGGGCGCCAACCCATTTATAAAACGTGCAATGCGTTTGGATTCGGGGTGATCAAATAGGAAACTAACCTAGATAGGGAGTTAAAGTCTGAGACGTACTTCCGATAATCTAGGTTCTTCATTGAAAGAGACAAAAAATCTTTCTCTAATTTCTCCACCTCATGGGGTAGGCAATAAGTTTCCTTAACAAGGTCCACAAACTTGGACCATCCCAAATTATACAGGTGTACTTAACCTGTAGACTGGATCATGGATTTCCACCATATTAGGGCATCGCCCTTAAAGGACTATGATACATATTTGACCACATCCTTATCAGCACAGCCGCTGATATCTACGATTGTCTCCATCTCATCCAGCCATTTTAAGGCTTCCACAGCTCCTTTCTCCACATTAAAGTCTCGGGGCTTGCAGGAGATGAAATACTTATAGGTACACCCGTCTTTAAAAGAACAGGACCTGTCATCGAAATCTATTTTCTTTGGTTTACTATTCGCATTCGAAGAGTGAACTGAGCTCTCCTTACGAGCTGAAGATGAGGTAATCGACAATGGTCTATAGCGAGTAGCACTCAACTCTTTAAGCTTCTCTATGGCCTTTTCAACAGCCGCATCAATGCGAGCTTGAAAATTGTGATTATCCATATTTCTGTCTTCGGTTTTGTTAGAGTCAATATATTGTTGGCTACTTTGTGCCTCATCCGAGTTAGCCATCTTTTGAGCTTTGGTTCTATACACCAATAAAACTTCCCTTAGCCATGATATGACAACCATGTTGGCTTTAAACAATGGATATAACAATCCAAAGCCTACTTAAGCTAGTGTGAATAACATAACAACTCTTAGGCTTAACATATCTATATTTGGCCTAGGTCTTAATAGGACCATCATAGGAAAATTACAATCTGGACGTAGTCCATATATTATTGGACGGTGGATCGTAAGGTCACAACTGTCATTGTCATAATTGACAATTATATAGCTCATAGGCTTGTCACTAATGGACATAATAATTGGGCACATTGGCCGGTCACATTGGACATTATATATATGGCATATCAGCCTGTCACTTAGGACATAATACATATGGCATATCAGCCTATCACCTTGGACATAAATTGGGCACATTGGCCTACATCATAACAAATGTAAATTCATGGCGTATCAGCCTGTCACATTGGATATAAATTGGGCACATTGGCCTGTCACCTTGGACATAAATTGGGCACATTGGCCTACATCATAACAGATGTAAATTTATGGCATATCAGCCTACATCATAACATATGTAAATTTATGGCATATTAGCCTGTCACCTTGATGGCTAGTGTGGTTCCTCAAGTCACACTACCAGGAGTATGAACATTTCTTAATGTTAACATAAGAGTACCTTAATGATTGATTAATGGTCCCGATCATCTTCGACCTTAACGACCTTGGAGGTTTGAACCTAGTTCCCCACCTCTGGATAGAAGGATAACTTCCCTTAACTATCCCGATAGAAGGCCCCTTGTCCTTATCTATCATTTCTTGGCCATGGCGGGTCTACGCCACTTGGCATAATCAAATCTATTAAGGTCTTTTGGAATTATGTAACAGAGCATAAATTTCGAATAAAATCGAGACGCTCGGTTTGAAGAGGATGAATACATATATATATAATTCCAAAAATACTTCATTAAATTCCAAATAGAAATTACAATACTAGAAACATTGAAATAAATTGTCCATGCAAGGACTATTGAAACAAAATGTCTATGCAGGGACTAAAGAAATAACAATGTCCTCGCAGGGACTAATATATATTAGAAGAGACTTCACTCGTCCCTCTTTCCCTTAACCAGTTTGGAGAGTTTCTTGAAGAACTTGTTCGCATTCTTCTCTGTTTTCTCCGCTTGTTGTTGCATTTCTTTCATTCTTTCTAAGGCTTCGTTAATGGCCTCAAGTGGTGGCGGAGGTTGTGCTTGTGGTTGTGGCATAACCGGATACTGGTACCCATAAGTTGGATATCTAGTCGGTGGATAAGCAGGTGGGAAGGAGACGGGTAAAGTGCATTGTGCATAACTGCTTGCATATAGGGGTCTTGCGACCATGCTTGATAGTCTACTGGTGTAGACGGGTTACAAGGATCATATCCAGACGTATCTGGATATGTGGGGATTGGGTTACTATAACCCGACGGTGGTGGTTGAACTGTAGGTGTTGGTGTTGGTTCCACCACAAGTGAGGTGTTAGAGGGCCCACCCATTTGTGGGTACTCTTGAATTGTAGGGTAGGGTTTAGGCAAAGGTGGTAGCGAACCCGACCGTTGGCCCACACGTACCGACATACGTGCTCCTCTTTTCCTCCTTGGCGGTTCTGGTGGTGGTTGAGGTTGGTCCACTAGTTCCATGTGGACATCTTCTTGTATAGGAGGTGGTTGAGAGTGATGGGAAGGAGTGTTGGCAAAGGTAAATTGGTTCCAATATTGGTCCCACTCATTAGGACCTTGGTAAGGTGATCCGGCATAAGAGTTCGAATCGCTTGAAATTTCTATGGGATGTGTATTTGATCCTGACGGCGGCATCTCCGGGTCGGAGTTCTCGTCCATAGGGTTTGGTTGGTCCAACTGATTTTGATCGGCTGGAGGCTTATTAAAGTAGTGGTTAGGGTTAAATTCTTCATGATAAGAGTGTGAATGGGAATGATGAGAATGGTTTGAATGATAGGAGTGGTGAGAGTGGTAAGAATTTTGGGAATGTGGGGGCGAGTGCCTATGAGAGACAGAGTGTCTCGCTGGTTGCCAAGGAGACGAATCTCCTGACTCTTGGTAGGAATTTGAGTTGTGAGGTTGAGAATGGATGCGCCCCGATGGTCCTCCCCTCATTGGACCTTTTCCTCACCCACTTTGTCCTCTTACTCTTGGCGGAATTTTCTTATTAAAATCATTTAAAAACAATACTAATAATTTAATAATGAAATGAGTAATCCTAGGTCAATGCCTAGACTCGGATGTCTAAGGAATGTGCTCGTGTAAGTTTGAGATTAAACACAAAAGGTTAGTGTTTAATTCTCTCAAACGTTGGCTCTGTACCAACCTGTCACACCCCGGATTTCCTACCCAAATCCTTACACCGGTGGGCCTGGGTGGGGAGTATCGTGACGTCAGTTGATAACATCATAGTCAATTAAACACGGCACAACGGAAGTCTTGGAGTAAAGATACTATTACAAACCTAATGTTCGAAATAAAAAATAATATACAGGCTCGTAATAGAAGATCCACAGGCGGATCATAAATTGTACATGGAAAGAATATAAAACAGACTTTGGGCAGATCTAGGATTTGCAAGATCCTCTATCACTACCGAGCACTTTCAGCCTATTTTCATATTGTACCTGCAAGCTTAGTCTTTTGAAAATACGTCAGCTTTCGCTGGTAAATACACCCAACTGACTCATTTTGAAATCATTTCAAAAATGTTTTAAGTGCGTATCAGTACAAAATCTTTTTTTAACTTGGGAAAGTTGGCCGTCCAACCTTCTTAACAGATTTACATGTTTGTCCATACATACAGGGCCCGGTACGTAGACCGAGACATGATTAACATACACACCACTTTGGACTCACGAAGGAGTCAATTCTTCTCAACCTTGTGGGAAAGCATTATTGAACGTCTATCAGGTGTATACCTACACCAGCGCTAAGGTCGTGGCCATTTCTATTATAATGAGCCAAGGATATCTAGGACACGGTAGTTAACCCCCGATGTTTAACTTATCAAACAAAACTGATTAAAATAGAATATGCGGATTTACAAGCCACAACCGACATTCGATTGATCCCATTTCCGACCAAGCGGTAATAATTTACCGTAACTCAAGCCCGTATAGGGGAAATAAGTCGAGAGTATTAACCTGAGCTAGTCTTCTTTTAATTTATAACTAAGCCATATACAAAAGTACTAAGTGCAGATAACATTTACCGGCAAGTCTCTAGTCTGGATTATGGCATAAACTAATCAATTAAATACTAACGGTCTTATTTAAGTCATAGACTTAGACCGTGTAGTGTACAAGATCAAGACGTATAACGCTTGATTAAACGGTGATTGGATAGAATGTAGTTTAATCTCAACAAGTACCTTGACTTGTGTAATGTGGATAAACTATAAACATTCTGGATTTTGAGACTTAAATGACAAGGTTAAACCCGTTTCAGTTAATTTCCGTAAACTAGTTACATATACTTAACCATACGCATATCAGCGATATCTGGTAACCGGATAAGTCATGGACAAGTTCTATATGCCATTATATTTTAAATAAGTTGTAATATCAGTAGGATATCAACTTTTATGCCCATTATGGTTTTAAGATGAAATTATGCCTTATAAGGGCGTTTAGGTAATTTCATACCGTATAAAAGGAACTTGAATAAAATTTAATGTTATAACTATAAGTATTCTGGAAAATAACTTATTTATGATATAATATTAGTAGGATATTAATAATATGTGTAATTTATCTTTTATGACCAAACTATGCACTGAAGGGGCATTTTGGTCATTTTACAAGGAAGGAACATTTACAAGTGGTTCCTAGAATGCAATAGAACTAAGTTGGATGCTCATTTCAGTTAGGAACTTCCAAAGGAGGGAGAAGAGTTGAAAATGAGAAAGGTGCAAGTTCAAAGGTTGAACCTTTGCACCTATTTATAGTTGGAGAGCTTGAAGGAGGTGATGCCAGGTGTTAAGAGGTGTAAGAGGAAGCTTACAAGTGTCCCAAAACGTGGCATAGCTGTTTGGGAAGCCATAATTTCGAGAAAATGGTTTTTGGCACTTATGTGTGGTGGCCAAGGAAACTTTCTGCAGACACAGGCCTCTCGCGCCCCGCGAGAGGCCAAGCCTTAGCCTCTCGTACCCCGTGAGCACCTCATGTCGGGTTTCAAAATTTGCTACATTTAGCCCCTCAACTTATTAAACTCTCCAAAGACCTTCTAAAACACCTTTTTGGCATATTTAGCCCTCCATAGCGAATTTTTGGCATACCCGGGATTATGCCCGGACATTGTCGAGCTCTCGGTTCGTTAAAAGGTCACTCAAAGGTATAAATTAACATGTTGACACTTTTAATCCCTCCATTATCCAATTTTCACATATTTATAGAATTGAACCCTCTCGTTCATCAATTGACACGTATGAGAGTTAGGACTTTTTAAAGGATCACTTAGAGGCCCACTACAAGCATGTTGACTCCGATGTCACTCAGAGGCTGGGCATGTTGACATATCAGTCACTCAGAGGCCAAGTTTTAAGCATGTTGACATCGACCAGTCACTCAGAGTCTCAGTTCGAGCATATTGACACCTTTAGTCCTTATTAGTCTTTAACATACTAAGTTTAAAATACAACACGTGTCACTATATCATTGGACACGATTTTTACGAGGTGTTACATAACGTATGAGTATTGCACGTATAATAAGTATGATTTGCATGAAAGTATGTATTTAAATGATTGATTGCACGTAAAACAAGTATGAATAAATTATGAATTTTTCATTATGATCAATGTTTCAGATTACAAAGTTGGAAATGAATTACAAACAAGACACGGATACAAGTTTCTATAAACAAAAATACGATTACACTTTCTAAATAAGGAAAGTACAAAATGCGAAGCATTACAACACAGTCAAATGTTTGGTGGGTATGCAATTGAAGAAGAACCCATCTCAGATTGTGTTCTGTTGTTGATAAGAACAAGATCCAATTGGGTTAAATGAGGGTTAAATGAGAGCACAATATCCACGACCATCTCAAATTCTCTAACCACCTGGTCCGAATCCAACGCCACCCCCTGTCACTGGTCTGGCATCACTTGCAACTCTGACAACTACGTCACTGGAAAAACGAACCGCATGTTCATGTTTTACAGTTTCTAGATCTCGATCTAGATTTGATGATTCTTTGAATCCTTTTTCAACCACGGACCAGATTTGATCTCAACGACAGCGTGTTTGGTAACCTAGATAATAACCACCTGAGCTCCAGCGACATCCACTAAGGTCACCGCCACCACCGTACATTCATCGATAAAACCTGGAAACTCAAATCAGATCCAAACTTCACACTTAAAAATAACATCAAAATTGCTGATTTTTATCACCAATTTCACAGTGTTGTTCGCGGTGGAAGTTGGGCTTGTGTTGTGGGGGAGGTGCTAGTGTGGGTTGAAGGTGGCGGTAGAGTTGGCAAAAATACCCAAGCCCGACGGGTATATCCGAAACCCGACATAAATGGGACGGGTAGACCCGATACCCGACATGTATTGGGCAGATATGGGATTAGGTTTAAAAATTTTCGCGGGTATGGGTCGGGTATGGGATTAGGTGATAGCCAACCCGATTACCCGAAACCACTTACCTGTTTACCTGAACTATATACCCGATCATATACCCGGATTTTTTTCATTTATATTTTATTTTCCATTAACCCTTGTATATTAGTATTTTATTTTAGTATGTTCATAATGTGAAAAAAAATTATTTTAGTACATGTATTTGATAATAGTATTTATATTTCGTATGTTGTGAAGTATATACATAAAAGTGTATATGTATTATAAAGTCATTATTAATTTATGACAAAACTTATACATAGTTAATGTACGTTTCTAATTAATAATGGCTACTGTATAAATAAAATTATATAATAATTTAATAGTAAAAAAATGTAATTGAAAATCTTAACGTATAGCTTTTAACAAACTAATAGGTATACCTGATAATCGACGAGTAATTAGCCAAAAAAATACCCTACGAGTATTAGGTCGGGTATGGGACATGATTTTACAACCAAGTATGGGTATGAGATTACCAATATCCGACCCGAACCCGACCCATTGTCATCCCTAGGTGGTTGTGGATGTGGTGGTGGTCTGTTGAAGGTGACTGTAACGATGGAGGTAGTGGTGGTCGGTTGATGGTGGGGGTGGTAGTGATGGGTTGAAGGTGGGGGTGGGGGTGGAGGTGGGTTATATATATATATATTATATATATATATATATATATATATATATATATATATATATATATATATATATATATATATATATATATTTTATATATATATATATATATATAGAGAGAGAGAGGGGGGTGGAGGAAGAAGATGAAGGGTGGGTCTATTTTTTTATTTTTGTTTTTTTAACTGTTTAGGGGCAATCTAGTAATTTTGCACATATTTAACTGAGAAACTTAACATATGTTAGTAATAAGGACCACACAAGTGCAAAAATTATAATCACTTGAACCAAGTGTGTAATTATTGAACCACTGGACCAAGTCTGCAACATTTGCAAACCACAGGGACCAATCAGACATTTAACTCTACGAACAATCTACCAAAAAATAAATAATAACTTAACATAATTAGCGAACAAATAAGACATTTGTCAAACACAAACTGAAATTGAAATGGTAAAATAAGAGATATTAGGGGAGACATATAGTATAACTAGGGTTTCAATTTTTTAAAAACTAAAAACAATAAAAAAATACAACATATAAAAGCGTTTAAATTTAACGAACATAAATAAGCGAGCATAAACAAAAACATCACCAAATGTTGACGAACATAAACGAACGAACGCAACCTATATTCATGTCCGTTCGTTCAACTTAACAAACAACTTTTTTTTGTTCGTATTCGTTCATTTATTAAACGAAGGAACATAAACGAACTTCCCCGCGAACGATTCACGAGCTGTTCACTGAACGTTCGATTCGTTTATAGCCTTAACTCTATTGGTGATATAAGTATTATATTGATATGTAAAAAGGGATATTGGATTTAAATATCCCCAACTTTCACCAATTGACTGATAACACTCCAAACTTTCGTTTTGTACCACACCACTCCCAACTTTCAACTTATTTTCCTCTTGCACTCCAAAACAAACTGAACCCTAACTCAGTTAGTTTTTTGCTGATGTGGCACTTTGTTTGGTGACGTGGCCTTTTTTGCTGATCTGGCGTGGCATCTGATATGGTCCTTATTTGGTGACGTGGCATTTTTGATGATGTGACATCATTAGCTAACTGTGTTAGGGTTCAGTTAGTTGTGAGTGCAAGAGGAAAATGCGTTGAAAGTTGGGAGCGGTGTGGTATAAATCGAAAGTTAGTAGTGCTATCGGACAATTAGTAAAATCGAGGTTATTGAAATCCAATATCCCATGTTAAAAAAAACTCATAGCTCATATGTTAACTCATACAAGTTGTATCACACAACATATTATTTTTACCATTCTTACGATTTGACCCTTATACGATCTGTATAACCATTTTTTGTTCTATACCATAGGCTATTTTCATTTTCTCCTTGTCATATGGTCTGTATGACAGGATAATGGTGTCTAAACGGTATGCTAGTATGTTTAGTGTTCTTTGGGTAAGAATATTAAAATAAAAAATCAAATACAATTTCTTTTGAACGATTAAAATCAAAACAACTTGCTCTTTATAGGGTTTGAACACAACCACTAGGTTAGAGTCTTGAAGACTACACCACTTTACCATCATAGTATTCCTTTGGAGACTACCAAATACAAATTAATAAGAGATGATGAAGGTCGAGTTGACGCATTATTGGCTTTAACAAGGGACTAGGTTAAATCTAACTTGATCTAAGGTACGTCAAAGTAACATTGACTGAATTCATGGAAAAAATAACAAAATACTTTATATAACTTTGATAGACTAACTTGATTTAAAGGTACGTTAAAGTAACATTGACTGTTTCATGAAAAAATAACAAATACTTTATATAACTTTGATAGACGTATGAGTTTATCATTTAATAAAATTGAAAAGAAAAGAAAATTTCATTGAAAAATGTAGGAATATACCTAACGATTCCTTCACAAGCATTTCAAGAACCTGAAGTCCTTTTATACTTGTATATACAATACTTTATCTTCTGCTTAAAACACAAAGACTTATAAGTGGTCCATGTATATGTTTGGCTCTTGAATTTTTGGTGTTTTTAATTTGAGAGGAAGGAATTCTGCAAATTGTTTCAGACAAATAAAATCAAATACGTTACATATATTCGTGGGTGGGTTGAAATGAATATCACACGTTTAATTTGAAAATTATCTTGTTTTAGTATTAATAACATGGATGTTTAATGGGGTAAGTTTGATTACAATCTGGTCCAAACTTTTTGAATATTATGGTTTTTGATCCCAACTGTTTGCTCAGTCGTATCACTTGTTATCAAAAACCGTATAAATGGTAAGCTAGACATCTGTAGTATAACCTTAATAAGGTTAGGTAATAACTAGACCACCAGTAATGAAGTCAGAATTTTTTTTCCTATGGTGTCATACTTTTTTTTATACCGAGGTTCATAATAACCAAGGGTCAAAAATTTCGAATCGGGCCAGGTCGAATTACATGATAAAAACCAAAATAATAATAAAATTACAATGCCACTGAATATAACAATCATTCATTCAATTAGCCTCTGCTCCCCCATTCTCTCGTACGTGACTATTCTGATTCCGATTGCAATTCAACATGCAGGGATTCACACAACTTTTTCTTTGTTTAATTTAGATTTAACAATTAAATTAACTAATTGGATCTTTAATGATTTAAAGTTAGAAAAAACACGTATCTTTTAATGATTTAAAGTTTACTATATAAATATAAACCAACTGGGCTTAAATTTAAACTATAAATTTGTTTATTATATTAAACGTTTAGAAAAAACAATGGTGTCGCTCATAAAAACAATGGTATCACTTATATTTTTTCTATTACATGATACTTAAATTTGAATGATGTCGGGCGACCCCATTGCCGAGTATGTGGCTCCGCCACTATTAAGCTACCCATATGAAAGTTTGATATCATGTTATGTTACTATGGTATGTTACTAACTTTGATGATTTATTGAAGCTGGGATAGTTGGGCTACTCTTTAAGACTTGAGATATCGCTAAGATCCGTAGGTAATTGGATTTGAACTATGTTGCCGAGCATACCCCTTCCTTTAATGGTGGTCACACGCCCATCCTTGTGGAACAAATGGTGTGACAATGTGACATAGACCATGACAATGAGTTGAGATCACGATCTCTTATATAGTACTATTATTATATGTACATTGGCCATATTATAAAGTTGGGTGGCCTTGATTTGGGCTGATATATTAATATGCAGTCTGACTACGCACCACCTAAGCAGATTGAAATGTGGGCTAGTGGAATACTACAAAGGACAAGACGAGCCGAGATGCAAGCATTACAAAATTTTGGGCTTGTGTTTGGGCAGATTACATCCTGCTTGGAAGTAGAGGTGCAGAAAAAAAACCGTACTCGGAATCGGAACCGGTAAAAAAACTTGGAACTGGTTTTTTAATACCCGGGTATTCTATACTTGAACCGGAACCGACCGTACCCATAGGGTATGCATTTTGATCTCAATACCTGGAACTAAAACCGATCATACCAGATTAATACCCGAAACCAGACAAGAACTAAAACCGGAACCGATTATATCCGGCTATACCCGATACATGATTCTAATATCTTTCTTTTAAATTTATGATAGTGCATTTATTTTAATTTTCTTACATAATATAATGCATATTTAATAATAATCAACAAAAAATACGAGAAAATAGAGTAAACCCAATAAGTATTTAAAACTACGAAAAATATAGAAGTAAAAGACTCGAAAATAGGGTATTTTAATGCCCGGTTTCTTAAGAACCGGAACCGAACCCTAGCCGGAACCGGGAATATAGGGTATGTTTTTTTGGTCAAATAACCGGAACCGGAACCGAACCGGTTATAGCAATAACCAGTTCCAACCCTGAAAATGAAAAAACCGGAACCGATTATTAAAAATACCCGGTTTGTACACCTCTACTTGGAAGCTCAACTTGATGAGGCATTAACTAGAATAAACGTATATATGGTTCATTAGGTTAGAAACTCGTATGATACACGAGGTTGAGTACTAAAAATAACGCACATTATATTGTTCAATTAGTGGATTTTGATATGAAATATTACAAACCTATAAACTTATAATAATTGTTGACAACAAAATGCATAATGACCTATTGACCTTATCATAGTAAAATGATGCTACAACAATTTGATCACAGATAATCATGAAAGGGTCATTGATAATAGCATGAGAATAAAATGAAAACATAGTTAAGGTCAAAATAAAATACTTGAGCATCGTTAATCATGACTGGGTATTCATTAACTAGTATAAATGTGTAGATGGTTCGGTTGTATTGTATTGTGCATATTACTTGACTCTTTTTCTCGGTTGTATTTTTTTTTCTAAATTTATAAAATTTGCCGAGGCATGGATGATCATATGCTTCTTTATTAAACGTTATGTAAATGGGGGTTATGCATGTCTACATGGATAGCCTATATGCATGCATGTAGTTCGTATAGTTTAATTTTGTATTTCTTAAATTGTTTATAAGATTATCATAAAAGTAACTGTTGCGAACATCCGAACCTTACCCATTTGCGATCTCAACCTCAAATTGACCTAAATTCATTTAAACTAGATTTAAACCCACGAATTTTGTATTAGGTTTGTTGTATTTTAGAAATCACCACCGGAAGCAATGAGCGGAGGACCCAGCCATGGAGGTAGTAGGCATAGGGAGGTTGGGTAGTGGGCTTGTATTCAATTAAAATATCGAACTTATGAATGGATTGAAATTACCAAAACAGTTTTCTGCTTAAATACTACTTTAATAGCACTGAATTGAAAAACATATCAAAGAAAGCACTGAACTGAAAAAAAAAGAAAATAATCGATGGTCTTTCGATAACTGAACATCTGTAAGAGGATCTGGACGAAGACTACAAAGTCGTCGAGGTATTCCAAACTCCCCATGTTGTGAAGCTAGGTACAACAAAATGTCTCATCATCTAGGTACCCGTTAAGCCGCCCAAGATTATACCACCATAGTTCATAAACACAATCTTCATGGAGCCTTTGTACGATGATTTTGTTCTTCATTACACCATTAATCTCCTCCTCATTGGCCATCAACCTGTTACCATAATCAACTTCTAATGCTGACTTAAATGGATAACATGCAGCTGGGGCTTCTGATCTTGCGTCCTAGGAAGAAAAAGGTACGTAACTACGCTTGTCGCAACTACCATCAACAACAAAAGAAAAAAATGCACCTAAGCAGCTGATTGTTTGCTTGTCTGTGGCTCCGATGCCTTTGTCGCTTTCTTGTCGGTTTGCTTTTTGATAATGGTGAATTTGTTAAAAATAATGCAAAATGGAGGTGTTACGTGGGTCAAATATTTCTGTTGGGTCAGGTTACCAAATCAGGAGTCTGTTGAAGACTAATCCATATATTCAGTTGTACTATTAGTTTTTAGATGGTATTGTTTTTCCAGTAGTCATCACTAAGATTATGGAATCATTCCAACAAAATATAGTCTCTTCTTGATGTATAATTACTACAAATTTTAAGATGATATTTCAATAATAATATAACATAACTAGTATTTCATTCACTTGTATTTTTACAGACAAAAGATCAAATACAAATACAGTTATCATACAAAACGGACGAATGGCGTGGAAAAGTAAAAACGGGCGGTGGCATTTTCGTAATTATTCTATTAGTAGAGTAATTATCAAAAGTAGAGTAATTATGATTCACTTCTAAAGTAATTTTGAATGGCTAGTTGTTTGATGCAATTGTAGAACAATTTTAAAATTTATAGTGTTAGATACACTTATAGAGTAATTTTGATTGATATCTATCTTGCAGTAGTGTATTAATAATGAACTGTAGAGTAATTATGATGCACTTGTAGAGTAATTTTGAAGTGTATGATATTTGATGAACTTGTAGACTAAATTTATGTTATTTGATGCATTTGTAGAGTAATTTTTAATGATATCTAATCAAACTCACTAAGAGAATTGGTAATTGTTATTGATAAATAATAGAATGATACAGGACAATATATAGAGAATATTAGACCTAGATAAATAAGGAAAAAATAACTATGGAAACTAAATAAAAAATAACAGACGAATATATAATTTCGGTCTAATACTCCCCCGCAAGTTCAGGTTGGTCAGCAATGTGACATCCCGGTTTTTAGGATAACTTAAACGCAATACTTGTCAAATAAAGTATATGCTAAGTATTAAACGTGTTTGTGTGATTGTGTTAGTTACAAAATATACATATATATAATAAATATGTACACGAACCGAACCGCGACACGAACCAACCGTAAACTCCTTGTGGCTCTAGGAGTGAACCGAGTTCTAACCCAAACCTTAAGCTCAACTAATCGGCCGCAAGATCAAACCCAAACCAACCCACCCAAGTTCCTCGGCCACGAGCTCAAGCCAAACCGTAACCCTTATCCCTTTTGGCGCCTATATATACAAACCCCCATGCATGTTTCATTCACAACACAAAACCCTAGGGAGAAAGAAGCCGACGGCAGCCTCTTCCTTCTTCAGATCGATCGAGATCAGCCTCTTGTTCACCTTTTCAATCGCAAACAAACAGCCCTACACTTCCTTCGATTGCGGCAGTTTTCGCTAATCACTTTCCCCGATCGCAACTTTCATCACATCCGAATCAATCCCGTCCAAGTCTCGGCTTATTTACCTAGTTATTAAAGGTTAGAATTCAGCATATGTTACAAGATCATATTCGGTTACATGTGTCTTGATTGTTGTTGTTTTTCCGGATTGAATGATTGCATGAAACGATTGTGTTGTTTTCGGGTTATATATGTTTGAATCGGCTGATGTATCATTGTTACAAGTATGATTGTTTTCGGAACTTATAAGTTTGCCAAGTATGTTTGAATGAAAAGTTAGGCTAGCCGATTTGTTAATAATGTTTGCATTGGATGGTTGTTTGAAAATCTGAAATCATAAGCTTTGTTTGTTCATAAAAACTAGAGTTATGAACTATGGTTTTGCATGGATATGTTATTAGTATTGATCTATGACTAGGAAACCGGTTCATGATCGCCTAGGTTAATAATAGGAACGGTTTATGATAATGATATGCTGAAACAGTTTGCTGAGTAATAGTTACAGCCGACTTCATCTGGCTGTAACTCGGTCGTTAGTTGTCGAAAAACGGATTTTCTGATGTCTAGAACGTAGAGATTTGAATAACGAATCTAAGGGCGCTGGATTCATAATTTTCTGAAGTCGTTTGATATTTTTAAAGGGCCAAATAAGTTCAGTAACTAAAGCTGTGAAAATCCTGAAATTTTGTTAGTTGTTTATCGAGTTGGATTTTAAAATCAGTAGGGAGTTGAGTCATGAATTTTGTACAACAACTAGGTATGGAAATTTCCGGGTAACTCCAACTGGAATTTTGTTAATTGGACGATCGATGATTTTTAAATAAATTCTTCCGTGGACTGCAGTCAGAAAGTGATAAATCTGACTGCAGCCTAGTATATTAATATTTATGGTTAAATGGTAAAGATTGAGGACTTGGAAAATTTATATAAATTTCTACAGTATAAATGGCACCTGCTGTAAAAATATTGAAATTTTTGGAACGTTGAAACTATTTTATAAAAATCCTAGAAAACAGCTGAATCATGAGTGTTAAACTGAAATTTGATAACTTGTGATTGTGTGCACCAAATTGTGGCATGAATTGGTTTATGTTTATGATAAGTTGTTTTGATCACTAGGTTCACATGAGGATACTTGCATGCATGTTTGAGTGTTAGATATGTTGTTTGTGTGTAAATTAAGTGTAGAATTTGTATTAGTGTGATCACACACTGACTTGAAATCAATTGGTTTGTTAGGACGCGATTAGCGTCCCATCCTTTACAACTTCTTTGCTACACTAACCGAGCAAATAAAGGTGAGTTCACGGCCCCTAACTTTATCCGGTTTTAAACAACAGGGGGAGAAACATGTATACACTCTTCAAACTCAATCTCTTTACGTTATACGAATTTAACGTCACATAGCTATTCGGTAACTAAGTTGATGTTAATGTAATGTTATGGTCACTAAGCAGCTTTATCACTTAAGTCCTCGTCAATCTCTCGGATCGTTAGTATTGGGTTTAATAGCGGGGGAATTATAAGTAGTACTACTGGGCCCGACAAGCCCCATCCGAGCTAGTCGCACTAGCCGACCGGGTATGGTCAACGGGTGAATAATTTGGCCTAACTTCGCCATGGTCAGTGATAGGCCTGGCAACACGGAGGCACAACAGTCAGCTTCGATCGCGAACACTTACGTGAAATAACTTTAGGCTAGCTACCTATATATGTTAACATTGAACTTAATTACGAAACAACTATATTATCCCGGGTTGAGGATAATGGAAACAACAACTTATTATTCCTGGATGGAATAATGGAAACAACAACTATATTATCCTGAGTTGAGGATAATGGAAGCAACAACTTATTATTCCGGGATTGGAATAATGGAACCAACACGTTATCCCGGGTTAGGGATAACGGGGAAAACAAACTATAACCGAACAAACGAATTTATGAAAACCTGTGAACTCACTCATCTTTAATGTTGACACTTGTTTCTTTACATGTTTCTCAGGACGCTAGGAGCTCTAGGTGCACGCACATGCATTGAACAAGACATCTTTTATCGAGTCTTATTTACAAATATTGTTTTGGGTTTTTCATTTGTTTTGGCGTTTGTGTTGGCGCCCGCTTCACTACTTATTTATGCTTCCGCTCAACTTTAAAAACTGATGCTTCCGCTAAATATTGGTAACTAATCAAGACAATATAAAATCTACGACAATGATTTTTGAAAACGTATTATCAAATCATATAGAGTCGTTCGACGTACTAGTGTTTCAGATTCTGGTTTGTTCACACGCCTCGTGGTAAAACTCCGCAAGTGGAAATTGAGGGTGTGACAGATTGGTATCAGAGCCACTAGCTATAGAGAACCAGGTTTGCATTAGAAGTAGACCTAAACTAGAGCTGAATACACGACACTAGACGTAGCTTGGCACCGAACTGTTATATCTTGTTATGCAATATACCACAACTGTGTTATGTTGATTATGCCTTCATAATAAGAAATGAAAACAACTCGTAACTAACTACACAACCTAACAGGCAATGTCATCATCCTCATCCTCATCATCATCCGACAAACTTACGCAACCAAGGGCGCCAGGAAAGGCACCTATGGTGGAACCCTTACCATCCTATGGCGTGGAGACACGCTCAGCTGCGAGGAAAAGGCTCGCTCTGGGGGAGGAGTCGTCATCACGCCCAATCATTGCTGTGCCGGTTGAACCGGTTAACCCTGTAGAAGTAGGAATTGACCTACTTAGAATCATATTACATAAACAACAAGCACAGTTAGAAAGAATGCAGGAAACCATCCTAGCACAAGGATGGATGATCCGACAACTGACAGGTAAAACCGACTCGCTCGAGGAAGAGCATCATACGAGTAAGATAGCTCGTAACACCATAGCCAGAGATCTGCGTGCTGAGCAGATAAGAGCCGACTGGCTCGAGGACAGAGTCCTGGAGAATAGTTGGAACATTCAGGAGCTACAACAAAATCAAGCACCTGCACCAGCACCGGCCCCTCCAGTGCCGGTAGAGGAGGATCCGGAAGAGGATCCAGAGGAGGACCCTGAGGAGGATCCAGAGGAGGATCCGGAGGAGGACCCAGCTGTAGAAGCTGGAAATGCCACGCAGGATGACGGCAACGACAGTGACTTGGGGGATGGAGACGTAGACGACTGAACGTCTCGCTTATTTTAGTTACTTTCCTCCAGTCTATTTATTTTCCCACTTGTGTTTAAACTTGAGACTTTATAGTGGATTCATATGTTTGATTTGCACTTTTGTAAGACGTTGAAATTTCAGTTAATCAAGTATTTCTTTTGACTATTTAATATATTGAGTTGACGTAACTTGATAATTATTAAAGTACGAAGTAGGATAACTATATCAGATATATAGACTTATCGGGGTGTGTTTGTGTTGTGTTTCGAAGATCTAAATGGCAACTGGACGACGTGGAAACCTTAACTTAACGCCAGAAGAGCTAGCTGCCATGATTCAAGAGCACGTGAACGCAGCTTTAGCGGGTGTTCAGAACCAACCGGCAGGTAACCATTATTAAATTTTCGTGTGAAAATCTAATAGTGAGGCTAGTAAAATTCCTTGCTGACTTCCTGTTCTCTGTCAGCAGGAGGGGGCTTTAACCCCTACAAGATGTTCCTTGACGCGAAACCAAGCAAATTCTCGGGGGCGGAAGGACCCATTGGACTGGTCCGCTGGATCGAAAAATCTGAATCCGTTTTTGAAATGTGCAACTGTCTAGAGGCCAACAAGGTCAAGTACGCAGCCTCAACACTGGAAGATGGGGCATTGACATGGTGGAATGCACAGGTCCAAACGCGTGGACTTATTGCTGCCAATGCAATGGCCTGGGCCGAGTTCAAGGCCCTAATCAAAGAGGAGTACTGTCCACGAGACAGAGTGCAACAGTTGGAGCAAGCCTTATGGAACCACAAGATGGTGGGATCTGAAATTGAAGCTTACACCACAAAACATCATGACTTGGCATTTCTGTGTCCCGATTTGGCCAACACTGTGGAGAAAAGACTCGAGTTCTATCTTGGGGGTCTGGTTCCGGAGATTCAGGGTATGGTAATGGCTAGTAACCCTGCAACTGAACATCAAGCAATCCAACTGGCTCACAAACTCACCGATAAGGCGGTGGATCAAAAGAAGTTGCCAGAACGGGGTACAACTGAAGTTGCCCCTGATAACAAAAGAAAGTTTGAAGACTCGTCTGCTCGACAGTCTTCGTCATCTCAGCCGCAACAGGGGAACCAGAAACGGTTCAATCATTTCAACAGCCACCGGGGTCACCAAAATCAACCCGTCAACAACAACAACAACCAGAATGCAGGCGGCTATGCAGGTCGAAAGCCGCAGTGCAACCGCTGTAATCTCCATCATAACGGCCCTTGTGCCGGAAATCGCTGCCAACGATGTGGCAAGATGGGACATGCGGCAAAGGATTGTCGGGGGAAATCATGTCCCGACAGAATCAAAATCAACCCCAGGGTCAGCAGCAGGGTATTAACCGGGGATGCTATCAGTGTGGTAGTACTGCACACTTCAGAAGAGACTGTCCACAGTTGCGTAACAACAACAATAATGGTGGAAACAACCACAACCACAATAACCACAACAACAATAATAACAACAACAATAATGGGAACGGTGGCACGGAGGTGCCAAAGGTCGCGCATTTACATTGGGCCGCGGAGAGGCCAGAAACGACTCGAACGTGGTCACCGGTAAGTTTCCCCTTAATGAACATTTTGCTACTGTGCTTTTTGATACGGGTGCGGATAGGAGCTTTATATCTGAGTCTTTTAGGAAGAACCTAAATCTCACGCTTAAACCATTAGAGACCCCTTATGTTATAGAATTAGCCGATGGTAATCCTGTAGATGTGACCCATATAGTATCCGGCTGTCAACTCAAACTCGCGGGTCACACCTTTACCATTGATCTGATGACAACTACCCTGGGTAGTTTTGACGTGGTAGTCGGAATGGACTGGCTATCCGAGGTCCGGGCTGAAGTTCTCTGCTTCGAAAAATCTATTCGTATTCCGCTCTCTAACGACGAAATCCTGATGGTACAAGGCGATAATGCAAGCGCCGTCACCAACATCATCTCTTATATGCAAGCGCAGAAGTATCTTCGGAGGAAGAACTCCTTCGCTTTACTCGCACTGATTACCGAACAGCCTAAGGACGAGAAACGCATAGAAGACATCCCTGTCGTCCGTGAATTTTCCGATGTATTCCCAGAAGAACTACCTGGTCTTCCACCCCATCGACAACTGGAGTTTGAAATCGAATTGGCGAACCATGCAACTCCTATCGCCAAGGCTCCATACCGCCTAGCTCCAGCCGAGCTGCAGGAGCTGTCTACCCAACTTCAGGAGCTATTAGAAAAAGGATTTATCCGACCAAGCGTTTCGCCATGGGGAGCTCCAGTCCTGTTTGTTAAGAAGAAGGACGGGACTTTCCACATGTGCATCGACTACAAGGAACTCAACAAGGTTACTGTCAAGAACCGATACCCGTTACCTCGCATCGACGATCTCTTCGACCAACTTCAAGGGTCAAGTTACTACTCCAAGATTGATTTACGGTCCGGTTACCACCAGCTACGCGTCAGGGAGGAGGATATCGCTAAGACGGCATTTCGCACTCGGTATGGCCATTATGAGTTCTTGGTCATGCCCTTCGGTCTCACCAACGCGCCCGCGGTGTTCATGGACCTCATGAACCGCGTGTGTAAACCATACCTCGACAAATTTGTCATTGTGTTCATCGATGACATACTCATCTACTCCAAAAGTGAAGAAGAACATGCTGAACATCTACGATTACTGCTAGGATTACTCCAACAGGAAAAGCTATATGCCAAGCTTTCGAAGTGTGATTTCTGGATTCGGGAAGTTCAGTTTCTTGGGCATATCGTGAATGAAAAGGGTATCCACGTAGACCCTGCCAAGATTGAAGCCATCAAAAACTGGGAAGCACCCAAGACACCGACGGAGATCCGCCAATTTTTGGGATTGGCTGGTTACTACAGACGTTTCATCGAGGGGTTTTCAAAGATCGCACAACCGCTTACTACCCTCACCCAGAAAGGCATCAAGTATGCTTGGGGTGACAAGCAAGAAGCAGCATTTCAATTGCTGAAACAGAAACTTTGCAGTGCACCCATTCTGTCCTTGCCGGAAGGAACAGATGACTTTGTAGTATATTGTGATGCTTCCATTCAGGGATTGGGATGCGTACTCATGCAACGTGATAAGGTCATCGCGTATGCATCGCGACAACTGAAGGTTCACGAGAAAAACTACACGACGCATGACCTGGAATTGGGAGCAGTAGTGTTTGCACTTAAGATTTGGAGACACTACCTCTATGGAACGAAGTGCACAATCTTTACGGACCACAAGAGCCTCCAACACATCTTCGATCATAAGGAGTTGAACATGCGACAGCGTCGCTGGGTCGAACTCTTGAACGATTATGAGTGTGCCATTCGGTATCACCCGGGTAAAGCTAACGTGGTAGCTGATGCCCTCAGTAGGAAGGAACACTTGAAACCACGTCGTGTACGAGCATTACAACTCACTATTCATTCGGGGCTACCCGAACAAATACGCGACGCCCAGTTAGAAGCAGTTAAGGAGGAAAACATCAAAGCCGAATCGGTGGGAAAAATGGAACGCGATTGGGAAGTAAAACCCAATGGAGCCCGGTATTTCATGAATCGCATATGGGTACCTCTCTACGGAAACCTCAGAGAGCTAGTCATGGACGAAGCTCACAAATCCCGATACTCTGTCCATCCGGGTTCGGATAAGATGTTTCAAGACCTTAAAGCTGCGTATTGGTGGCCCAACATGAAAGCCGATATAGCCACCTACGTGAGCAAGTGTTTGACTTGTGAAAAAGTCAAAGTAGAGTATCAAAAGCCATCGGGGCTACTCCAACAACCTGAGATCCCAGTGTGGAAATGGGATCAGATCTCGATGGACTTCATCACTAAACTCCCGCGAACTTTGGGTGGTTGCGATACCATCTGGGTGATTGTGGATCGTTTAACTAAGTCCGCACACTTCCTAGCTATTAAAGAAACAGATAAGATGGAGAAGTTGACTCGCATCTACATAAAGGAAGTAGTTTCTCGGCACGGAGTGCCATCATCCATCATCTCAGACAGAGATGCTCGCTTCACGTCCAACTTCTGGCGGTCACTTCAGAAAGCGTTGGGAACACGCTTAGATATGAGCACAGCCTATCACCCTCAGACTGACGGTCAAAGTGAAAGGACCATACAAACCTTGGAAGACATGCTTAGGGCATGCGTCATAGACTTCGGAAATAGTTGGGAAATCCACCTGCCTCTAGTAGAATTCTCATATAACAACAGCTATCATACGAGTATTTCGGCAGCACCGTTTGAGGCATTATACGGTCGTAAATGTAGATCACCGGTCTGCTGGGCAGAAGTCGGTGACAGTCAACTCACAGGCCCTGAGTTAATACTTGAGGCTACTTAAAAGATTGTACAAATCAGAAACCGCATGGCGGCGGCACGAGATCGACAGAAAAGCTACGCTGATCAACGACGCAAACCGCTCGAATTTCAAGTAGGCGACCGCGTCCTACTAAAGGTGTCACCCTGGAAGGGTGTAATCCGCTTTGGAAAACGGGGCAAACTAAACCCACGGTACGTAGGCCCGTTTGTAATCTTGAAACGTATTGGACCCGTAGCTTATCAATTAGACCTTCCTGCCGAACTCAGTGGAGTTCACAACGTTTTTCACGTATCAAATCTGAAGAAGTGTCTATCAGACGAAACTCTAGTCATTCCATTGGATGAGATCCAAGTGGATGAACAACTACACTTCGTGGAACAGCCTATCGAGATCATGGATCGTGAGATCAAGACTCGAAGGCACAGCAAGATTCCGATCGTTAAGGTTTGTTGGGACTCTAAGCGTGGACCGGAGTTCACGTGGGAAAGAGAGGACCAAATGAAAAGCAAATACCCACACCTCTTCGCAACTGAGCAGCAAACTAACGATACCAGTAACTAAAATTTTCGGGACGAAAATTCTTTCAACATGGGGATGATGTGACAACCTGGAAATTTCTCATACTTTTGCGTACTATTGTTAACTAAGTCCTTGTGCATGGCACTTGGGAATCTTTGTGCATGGCACTTGGGAACTTCTTGTAACGTTGCGTACCATCATAAACGAACGAACTAACTCTTTGTGCGTGGCACTCTAAACATGTACGCTACATTCTAAACCGCGCTTACTCAATTTTCGGGACGAAAATTCTTTCAACATGAGGATAATGTGACATCCCGGTTTTTAGGATAACTTAAACGCAATACTTGTCAAATAAAGTATATGCTAAGTATTAAACGTGTACGAGTTAATGAATACGTGATGTGTGTTTGTGTGATTGTGTTAGTTACAAAATATACATATATATAATAAATATGTACACGAACCGAACCGCGACACGAACCAACCATAAACTCCTTGTGGCTCTAGAGTGAACCGAGTTCTAACCCAAACCTTAAGCTCAAACTAATCGGCCGCAAGATCAAACCCAAACCGACCCACCCAAGTTCCTCGGCCACGAGCTCAAGCCAAACCGTAACCCTTATCCCTTTTTGCGCCTATATATACAAACCCCATGCATGTTTCATTCACAACACAAAAACCTAGGGAGAAAGAAGCCGACGGCAGCCTCTTCCTTCTTCAGATCGATCGAGATCAGCCTCTTGTTCACCTTCTCAATCGCAAACAAACAGCCCTACACTTCCTTCGATCGCGGCAGTTTTTGCTAATCACTTTCCCCGATCGCAACTTTCATCACATCCGAATCAATCCCGTCCAAGTCTCGGCTTATTTACCTAGTTATTAAAGGTTAGAATTCAGCATATGTTACAAGATCATATTCGGTTACATGTGTCTTGATTGTTGTTGTTTTTCCGGATTGAATGATTGCATGAAACGATTGTGTTGTTTTCGGGTTATATATGTTTGAATCGGCTGATGTATCATTGTTACAAGTATGATTGTTTTCGGAACTTATAAGTTTGCCAAGTATGTTTGAATGAAAAGTTAGGCTAGCCGATTTGTTAATAATGTTTGCATTGGATGGTTGTTTGAAAATCTGAAATCATAAGCTTTGTTTGTTCATAAAAACTAGAGTTATGAACTATGGTTTTGCATGGATATGTTATTAGTATTGATCTATGACTAGGAAACCGGTTCATGATCGCCTAGGTTAATAATAGGAACGGTTTATGATAATGATATGCTGAAACAGTTTGCTGAGTAATAGTTACAGCCGACTTCATCTGGCTGTACTCGGTCGTTAGTTGTCGAAAAACAGATTTTCTGATGTCTAGAACGTAGAGATTTGAATAACGAATCTAAGGGCGCTGGATTCATAATTTTCTGAAGTCGTTTGATATTTTTAAAGGGCCAAATAAGTTCAGTAACTAAAGCTGTGAAAATCCTGAAATTTTGTTAGTTGTTTATCGAGTTGGATTTTAAAATCAGTAGGGAGTTGAGTCATGAATTTTGTACAACAACTAGGTATGGAAATTTCCGGGTAACTCCAACTGGAATTTTGTTAATTGGACGATCGATGATTTTTAAATAAATTCTTCCGTGGACTGCAGTCAGAAAGTGATAAATCTGACTGCAGCCTAGTATATTAATATTTATGGTTAAATGGTAAAGATTGAGGACTTGGAAAATTTATATAAATTTCTACAGTATAAATGGCACCTGCTGTAAAAATATTGGAATTTTTGGAACGTTGGAACTATTTTATAAAAATCCTAGAAAACAGCTGAATCATGAGTGTTAAACTGAAATTTGATAACTTGTGATTGTGTGCACCAAATTATGGCATGAATTGGTTTATGTTTATGATAAGTTGTTTTGATCACTAGGTTCACATGAGGATACTTGCATGCATGTTTGAGTGTTAGATATGTTGTTTGTGTGTATCACTTTGTGCGTAAATTAAGTGTAGAATTTGTATTGGTGTGATCACACACTGACTTGAAATCAATTGGTTTGTTAGGACGCGATTAGCGTCCCATCCTTTACAACTTCTTTGCTACACTAACCGAGCAAATAAAGGTGAGTTCACGGCCCCTAACTTTATCCGGTTTTAAACAACAGGGGGAGAAACATGTATACACTCTTCAAACTCAATCTCTTTACGTTATACGAATTTAACGTCATATAACTATTCGGTAACTAAGTTGATGTTAATGTAATGTTATGGTCACTAAGCAGCTTTATCACTTAAGTCCTCGTCAATCTCTCGGATCGTTAGTATTGGGTTTAATAGCGGGGGAATTATAAGTAGTACTACTGGGCCCGACAAGCCCCATCCGAGCTAGTCGCGCTAGCCGACCGGGTATGGTCAACGGGTGAATAATTTGGCCTAACTTCGCCATGGTCAGTGATAGGCCTGGCAACACGGAGGCACAACAGTCAGCTTCGATCGCGAACACTTACGTGAAATAACTTTAGGCTAGCTACCTATATATGTTAACATTGAACTTAATTGCGAAACAACTATATTATCCCGGGTTGAGGATAATGGAAACAACAACTTATTATTCCTGGATGGAATAATGGAAACAACAACTATATTATCCTGAGTTGAGGATAATGGAAGCAACAACTTATTATTCCGGGATTGGAATAATGGAACCAACACGTTATCCCGGGTTAGGGATAACGGGGAAAACAAACTATAACCGAACAAACGAATTTATGAAAACCTGTGAACTCACTCATCTTTAATGTTGACACTTGTTTCTTTACATGTTTCTCAGGACGCTAGGAGCTCTAGGTGCACGCACATACATTGAACAAGACATCTTTTATCGAGTCTTATTTACAAATATTGTTTTGGGTTTTTCATTTGTTTTGGCGTTTGTGTTGGCGCCCGCTTCACTACTTATTTATGCTTCCGCTCAACTTTAAAACTGATGCTTCCGCTAAATATTGGTAACTAATCAAGACAATATAAAATCTATGACAAATGATTTTTGAAAACGTATTATCAAATCATATAGAGTCGTTCGACGTACTAGTGTTTCAGATTCTGGTTTGTTCACACGCCTCGCGGTAAAACTCCGCAAGTGGAAATTGAGGGTGTGACAAGCAATCTGTAACTTGGATCGTAGAAAATCAAACTTTTGTGAAGGCAGCGGCTTTGTGAAAATATCAACAATTTGATCCCCTGTTGAGTTGAACTTTACATTGAGTTTGCCCTATATGACTTGTTCACGAACAAAGTGGTAATCGACTTCAACATGTTTGGTGCGGGCATGGAAGACTGGATTAGCAGTGAGATATGTAGCACCAAGATTGTCGCACCAAAGAGTGGGAGCTCCACTATCCAACCCAAGTTCACGAAGAAGTGATTTGAGCCAGAGTAATTTAGCAACGGTGTCAGCAATGGCTTTGTATTCTGATTCTGTTAAGGAGCGAGAAACCGTTTTCTGCTTCTTAGCCGACCAAGAAATAAGATTAGAGCCTAAGTAGATGGCAAATCCCCCCGTGGAGCGACGGTCGACAGGACAACCCGCCCAATCAGAATCGGAAAAGGCCCAAAGATCAGTGAGCCAATGAGAATCAGAGAAGGCCTGTTAACGATACCCTGTGTTATGACGGATCCAAAGACCCATGTTGGTCGTGCCTTTCAAGTAGCAATATACGTTTGACAGCGGACCAATGATTTTCTGTAGGAGCATGCATGAATTGACAAACCCAATTGACCGCAAAGGCAATGTCAGGTCGAGAAAGAGTAGCATATTGAAGAGCTCCAACTGTTTGCCGGTTAACGAGAGGGATCATCAAGTAAAGGGCTATCTTTATGAAGGAGCACATGAGAGGTGCTCATGGGGGTGGAGATGGGCTTGCAATCTGCTAAACCGGCCCGTGCAGTATATCAGCAATATACTTTCATTACGATAAGACAAGATCAGAATTCTTGTGAATAACTTCCACTCCAAGAAAATAATGAAGCTGACCCAAGTCTTTAAGGGCAAAAAGAGAATTGAGACGCCCAATAATGTTGGTAATAGTGTTGGAATCATTCCCGGTGATGATAATATCATCAACATAAACAAGAAGATAAATAAGTGAGCCCGAGGAGTTGAGAATGAACAATGAGGGATCCGTTTTGGACCCATGAAATCCCAACCGTAGAAGAGTGGTAGATAATTTGTTGAACCAGGCACGAGGTGCCTGTTTAAGACCATAAAGAGACTTGTTAAGTAGATAGACATGATCCAGTTTGTTGGGATCAACGAAGCCTGGTGATTGACGCATATAAACCGTTTCTACAAGATCACCATGTAAAAATGTTGTCTGAATATCCAACTGTCTCAAGGACCACCGATTAGTAACAGCAAGGGACAGAATAGTTCGAATGGTAGTCGGTTTTATAACAGGGTTGAATGTTTCATGATAGTCAACACCATGCTGTTAATGAAAACCCTTGGCAACCAAGCGTGCTTTGTGCCTTCTAATTTTCCCGTTTGCATCAGTTTTCAGCTTGTAAACCTATTTGCAATCAACCACGTTAGTATTATGGGCAGGTGGAACAAGAGTCCACATACCATTCTTATAGAGCGCGTCCAATTCCTCGGACATAGCATGGCGCCATTCAGGATACTTGTTGGCAATGGTAAAGGAGGTGGGTTCAACAGGTAGAGAGGAAGGGGCGGTGGCGGTGTAAGCAGCTGGATTGTACCGATCTGGCTGTTTAGGATGCGGCCGAAGATTGGCAGGCCTGGATCAGGTAGGTGCTGGTTGATTAACAGTGGGGGCAGTGGAAGAGTGAGATGAAGATGATGGACCCGAAAACAATGATGTGGATGTGGATTGAGCTGTGGGTGTCGAGTTGTGTGAAGGTGTGTTGGTGTCAGCCGTAGGAGCTGATGGAACAGAAGGAATAGGGGAGGGACTGTCAGCTGTAGGTGGTGATGAAGATGGAGATTCGGCCGGAAGCCGGGAGGCGGGTTAGGAAAGATAGAGACATAAGGGGAAGGGGATAGTGGTGGGTTAGGTTTTGGTGATGGAGCATAGGGAAAGATGTGTTCATTAAAGCGAACATGACGAGCAATGTAAATACGATCGGTTAGAGGAACGAAGCATCTATAGCCATGATGGGAGAGGCTATAGCCAAGAAACACGCAAGGCGTGGAACATAAGTCAATTTTGTTGTGGTTATAGGGACGAAGATAGGGAAAGCATTGAGAACCAAAGACCCGTAAAAAATCAATAATCTGGTTTTCGGTCATAGGTGTGTTCAAATGGGGATTTGTGTGAAGAGACACGGGAGGGAAGACGGTTTATGAGGTAAACGACTGTTTCAAAGGCAAAATGCCAAAAACACCGAGGGAGGTGAGAATGAGTCATAAGTGAATGGCCCGTTTCAATAACATGTCTGTGGCGACGCTCCACAGAACCGTTTTGCTCGCTTGTGTGGGGCAAGAACGGCGACGAGTAATACCGAGATTACGACAAAATGAATATAGCGGACGAAATTCGCCACCCCAATCTGATTGGATGCATTTCAGTTTGGTGTTGAACTGGCGTTCAACCATGGTGATGAAGTTGGTTAAAATGGCGTAAACGTCAGATTTTTGAGATTGGGGGTAAAGCCACATGTAGCGGGTGTAATGGTCAACACATAACAAGAAATAACAATGACCATCAAGAGACGGTGATGGGGTAGGGCCCCAAACATCACAATAAATAAGATCCAAAATATGAAGTCTCCGAAAAGTAGAATCAAGTAAGTGCAATTTAGATGATTTTCCCATTTGACAAGAAGAACATAAATGTTTTGATAATTTATTCGAAACTGGTAAAGAACAATAAGAAACAATAGAATTAAAAACTCGAGCATTTGGATGTCCTAAACATTGGGTGCCAAACATCCGAGGAAGCCTTGACAACAGTGAATGCAACCTTGGTAAAGTCTTGAGTTGAGGAAGGCGGATAAAGTATAAACCCTGTTCATTGGGGCCCTTGAGGAGGGTAGTGTGCGTAGACTCGTCCTTCACAAGAAAATAAGAAGAATGAAACTCAAAAAAGACATTATTGTCAAGGCAAAACTTTTGAACTGATAAAAGATTTTGTTTAAGTGTAGGAACATGAAGTATATCAGAAAGATTAAAGGTTTTATCGAAAGAGTAGTGTTTAGAGGAGCCAATATGAAAAATTAGTATAGAAGAACCGTTGCCAACAAGTAAGGAATCGTTACCATAATATGCCTCAGAATTGTCCAAGCTAGATAAGTCTGGGGTGGCATGATGTGTGGCGCCAGTGTCGGGCTTCCAAGCAGTTCCAGAGGATGAAGCAGTATACGAAAAAGCTGCAAAGTTGGCCCGAGGAGGAGGCCGTGGTTGCTGAGTGTGCTGGGATTGCTGATTTGGACACTGAGAGGGTAAGTGGCCTATTCCACACCGATTGCAGTGGCCAAAAACGGTGTTTGTAGTTGAAGCCCAAGAGAACTGCCTAGTGCCACCATTATCTCTAGAGCGTGGAGTGAAAGATCCACGCGAGTTTCCCCAGCCACGATTGTTTCAACCACTTCGGTTGTTGAATGTTCGAGATTCAAATAGGCTTGAGGATGTGGGGGGTTCGGATGCAGTTGATACCCTAGTTGAGAAGCAACTAATTGGATGTCTTGAAGTTGTTCAAGGTTGGGTGAAGTTGGGACTCCGATGGCTGTTGATTAGGGGGCTGAGCCATGGCAAGAAAAGACTGTGGGTTAGGGCTGAATGTTTTGTTGACTGCATAATCATGATCGGACAACAGCGAGTAGATTTCATTGAACGAGATAGGAGTATTTCTCCGAGCACGCTGCCTTTTAAACCGGTGTACTCTTCACGAAGCCCTGCAAGGGTGTGCATAACGAGATCACTATCTTTTACCGGTTCTCCAATGTTGGCGAGAGCGGTAGCGTATTCTTGGACCCTGCAGAGGTAGTCAATTGGTTTTTCATCACCCTTCATGGTGATGCACATGAGTTAGCTTTTGAGAAAAAATTCATGTGAAGCAGTGTTGGGCGCATAGGCCCGTTCCAGGGACTGCCAAACTGTACGGGAGGTTTTACCTTGAACGTGCTGGTAAGATTCTTCTGAGACTGTTGAGATGAGTAATGTTCGAATCTGAGCATCATTCGAAATCCAAGGAGTGTAGCTGGGATTATCTGTTGTGACACCGCCGACTTGTACCTTCTGTTCTAGACACGGGATAGTACCGTCAATGTAACCAAACAGGTTATGGAATGTTAGGAACGACTCAAGCATGGAACGCTAGTAGCCGTAATTGGTGGGTTTGAGAGTGAAGGGAATTTGTGGGAATTGTGGGTTGTCTTTTCTTGATGAGATAAATTGATAATAGCCGCCATTGAAGCAGGGGATTATAGGCCGGAAGTTTGCGTTGGCTGGAGGTTGAAGATCAACAGTAGGGCGCTGATTAGGGTTTGAGAAGGATTAGGAGTTGATTGGCTCTGATACCAAATCAAACTCACTAAGAGAATGGTAATTATTATTGATAAATAATAGAATGATACTGGACAATATATAGAGACTATTAGACCTAGATAAATAAGGAAAAGATAACAATGGAAACTAAATAAAAAATAACAGACTAATATATAATTTCGGTCTAATATATCTTGTAGTAGTGTACTAGGTTATTCCCTGTGAACTTCACGGGGTTGGGCCATTTAAATTATGTATACAACAAATATAAAATAAATAGACTACCTAAACTTACCGGGCAACAAAAATTAATTTATATTAATCTAATTATGTCCTTAAATAAAGTTAAAAGAAATGTTTTTAAATGTTATATTGCTTTATAATTGTTTTGTATTAACAGTTGTTGTTGTTGAGATAAATTATAACTTAATTGACAAATTTGTAAAAAAACATGTCTTATACAATGTTTATTAACATAGTAAACGACTCCATAAAAGTACTTAAAATTAATTCATAACTATTTACTATAAATACGACACATTCTAAATGTTAGCTTTGACTATTAACATAAATCTACTTATATATTTGTATAAATAATGTTAAAAGCAAATATCACCAATAATAGCATAACCCAAATTATGACAAACATTTTACTGTGTTTAAAAACATAATAAATCAACTAAAGTATTCAAATGCACCACAATGTGAAACAGATAATACCAATATGTAAATATAAGGAAACACACCACTTTTCCATATTTGAAATCAAAAGTTTGCCAAGTCCATCAGCCTCGGTTTCATCTTTTTCATCTCCAATCTAGCGTGTTTTTTTAAGAACAATTTAGTGAGCCGTCTACCTTATAGACTTCACAAAGATTACGCTTAATAATTTCTGATATGGTTTGAGAATCCCTTCAGAATATATGAGTAAATGAATACATAAGATATTGAAATAGTTTCAATGACAAAGTTGTAAATAAAATTTACGTCACTTGTGTTGTTAAGAGTTCTTTTGCGGATTTCTTAAGAATCTTATAGGCTTTATAATCAAACAGGGTCAAAGTCACAGTACCAATACAATCTTGCACGCGAATGGGTATCTTAAATTTGTTTAGGTTACAAAGAAATAAAACGTGAATAATTAAATTTTGGTGCTTTATTTAATCAATTATAAAATAAGTAAAATTGTAACCGAGGAATTGAGAAAATATCAACGCCTTCATAGTCACAATTGGTACAAACCAAAACTTTCTTATCTTCCACATTACCTGAACCATCCTCTTTTCAATTGATTCAAATGGTTTCTCGACACGGGATTTACAATGGTTGCAACCATTATATTACCAAATCTTATCATTGTAAATGGCAGAAATTGTCTAAATAACCAAGACCTTCTTCTTCTAATAAACATAACAACTAAATACTAACTAAAAGACATCATAAATCAAAAAGTATATCTTAAAAAAAGTATACCACTATTATGGCACCGAGAAAAGTTACAAGAGTAAAATAAGTGTTGTTAGGAATTCATCATCGACGCTTGAAATAACATACGACTCAACGTGGTCACTGGATGTTAATGTTGAAGATAGTTTCTAAATATACCGATATATTTATTAATATGTTTTATCTTATACAAAATAAAATTATATACATGTTCATAATGATTGATAATGCATTTGTTAATCTGAAACAATTTTAGTATACGTTATCTTAAATAAATTAATTTATTCAAGATCATAGTTGATGAACAGTCTACTAACACCAAATGTGTTAGAAACACCACGTTTACCTACATTAAAATGTAATCAATATAAATATCATTAACATACAAAATGGTATTTAAAATTCAGAATATGTTATATAAAAGTATTTTTTTGACATTTAAATTACTTAATAAAATATCATATATTTTACATTTTATTTGATTAAAAGATAACGTATTCAAATATTTATTTGAGGAAAGAAAAGTTAAAATTCGACTTTGAAATCGTAATATACCAAGTAATAATGTATTTTAATCAAAAAAATTTTCCTACTATACAAAATTAAAAATGCTTACTAAAGTGAAAAGTGAAAATTATTCAATAAAAATAAGGTTCATATAATATAATATCTACGCTTTAAAATTAAAAGTTAGTAAATAATAACTTGATTGGCCTTAATTTACTCCATAATTATATTACCATCATAAGTAAATCTTTTATATTCGACAATATGCAAATAAAATAAGTTTTTATTTTAAGGTTTTTAAATTAAGAAGTTAATAAATGATACTAACAAATTATTAAAGAATTATTAAAATTGATTTAGAAATCTGCTATAAATAAACATATTTCAAATTTCAAAAATATATATAACTGAATATTAAAAAAATGAGTTTCATATAATGTAACATCTGTGTTTTAATTAAAAGTTGATAAAATGATAACTTGATTGGTCTTAAATTTGCTAATTTAGGTAGTTAATAAATGATAATCGCCAATTAAAGAATGATTAAAATTGATTTAGAATATGCCATAGATAAACATATTGCAAATTTCAAAAATATAACTGAATATTCAATAAACATGAGTTTCACATAATACAAAATCCATGCTTTAAAAATAAAACTTAGTAAAATAATAACTTGATTGATTTTAATTACCACCATAATAAAATCTTTTGAAAAGTTAATAAATGATAATTACAAATTAAATAATAATTTAACTTGATTTAGATATCTACCATAAATAAAATATTTCAAAATCCAAAATTTCAAAAATATATATAATCGAATATTAATAACAATGAGTTTCATATAATATAACATCTATTCTTTAAAATTAAAAGTTAGTAAATATAACTTGATTGGTCTTAATTTTCTCTATAATTATATTAACAACATAATAAAATCTTTTATATTCGACATTAAACATATAAAATAAGTTGAAGTTATAATAATGTTGTTAAATTAGAAAGTTAATAAATGATAATTACAAATTAAAGAATGAAGGAAATTGATTTAAAAATCGGCCATAAATAAACATATTTCAAAATTTTAAAAATATACATAACTGAATATGATAATAATTTAAACAATAAAATAAATATAGTAAAAAAAGACAAAAAATAAATATTAACATTTACTCATATAAATCATCAAACATGTAAAAATAACCAAATTCGTTTTATAAACTTTCAAATATTTTGAATCTATCTTAACATAACATAAGAACATTGAAACAAAAATTAATTGAAAATCTAAAACCTAAAACATCCCATTAGTTAGAAAATTTATTTATTTACATATAGTTAAAACTAATTAGGAAACTGGGATTGACTCACCATAAGCCACATTATCTCCCTATAGGTCGGCTGCAAAATCATTTGGTATTGTTTGTGAAAGAACATACTAAAAGTCAAATTATACATATTATAAGAATAATCAAGCCCAATAAAAGTAAATATAAAAAAGAATAATGTAAATACAAAGTAGAACAATTCTGAATTATCAATAGATTTATAGAAATTGGGATTTATCTTCTTTGGATTTATATTTGCAGAAAATCTGTCATCACAATTAAAAAATGCATTTGATAATAATCATAATATAATAATAATAATAATAATAATAATAATAATATAATAAAATAATAATAATAATAAATTATTAACAATACTATATTCAAATCATCAAAAATGTAATTGAAGGTCAATATATTATATTTACCGTAGAATCTCTAATTGAAACTATTTTTCATTAGTTTAAACAAGACAATAATTGAAGTATCAATATATTTTATCTTTAATAACTATCGATGAAATTTTGAAAGATTTAAAACACAAATATTGTAATTATTCAAAAAATTCTTGAATGCAAACAACCATGAATGAAAAACATAAATAATCTATAAAAAACCGAAAACAATAAATCTGGACAAAAAAATAAACAAATCTTGAAAACACATACAAAAACTATAAATATTTTCATGTAAAAATACAAAAAATATATAAAAAACCTTTTATATGTTAACATGATAAGATCATCAAACATGTACTAACAAGTTAAACCGCATAAACTTCATAGTTTTTAATTTAAGAAAAATTATAGAGCTAAAATCTTAAAAACATGTTTAATTTATTATAATCATAAAACAATAACAACATTCATGTTACACCCCCGACCATACCCTGGGTGGGAGCCGTGATCAGATACAAGTGGTACCGATGTTAATTAAAATTTATCGCAGCAGAATTTTTATCAGGACTGGGTGTTAGAAAAATATCAGAGTTTTCAAAACACCGTAGTTTTCATTTCACAAACGGTGGGATGAACCCATATTTACATAAAGGATTCTCACAAGAATAAACCCTTAATTACAAAACACGTTTTATTTAGGTTACATAGCCACTTGTTTAAGCCTGGAGTGCCTCATAGCACTTTTCCTTCTCTTCACTGTAAATCACCTGAAATGCGTTTTAAAAACATTTGATCAGCGAAAAATACTGGTGAGTTCATTCAGATTTATAAAAAGATACAATGTTATAATTACAACATCAAGGGTTTTAATTTATTTCTATCTTACAAAATTACTATTGGCTATCTCGTTGTCCAATAGCAAAGCAACCATTTTAATAGTATTTGTCACTCAGTGGTAGTTCCTGTGACAGTGGTCGTTCCAATAGTGATGCATAACAAGTAATGTTTACAAAAACCCATATCTATGACAATAGTTTCCTAGTAAGAATACAAAGACTTAATCACTATAAATACAACTTGGAAAACATTTAGTGTTTTGCAAATCATTTGAGAAAAAAAGAATGACTCACTTTGCAGATTTAGGGTTTTCATAATAGCCTTCTGGTCTAAGTCTTGGGTTCCTAATTAAACACACATTGCAACACGTATTAGTGTATTAACCCATTCAAACTTTAACGATAATTACGAGATCAAAACCTCAAAGTACATGACAAAGTATAGCCTTATTCAGGCAGCGCTTTTAACATCTGTTGATTTGGTTTCAGATCGATCGGACGGGGTATCGTACTAGTGATCAGGGTTAGTAGGGCTGACTTAAGAGTATAGTTTAGGGGTTTCGGGGCTTTGGGTATTAGAACAGTGTTTCGAGGAGAAAGATTATCAATTTTAAATTGAATAGGTGGACTGAGACTTCTCCCACGCCTGCCTTTATATAGCCCATTTGGGTTTTCACGTGCGTCGCTGGAGAATCAGAGAGTTTCTCGCGTGGCCGACAACTGCCTATTAGGGCTAGGCCAGCCTTGTTACCTGTATAGCCTTCACTTGTCACGAAATAGCGCCACATGGCCAAGTACTTTCCCGCGCGTCGCTGGAGAATCAGGGGATTTTCTTGCGTGGCTCCTGGGATGTCTAGTATTTTTTTCGCGTTGGTCTCGTCGTGCGTGTCCGGGGTTTCGATCAGCGTTCTTTCTAGGATATTTTAAGAGTTGTTACAATTCAACTAACCTATTAAGTGGTTTGAAGATTCGTCGTTCAATTTATAGTTCAGATTTAGGGTTTCAGCGTAAAAGATCAAAACAAAAACATTAGTAACTTCGATTAATGTTGAACAACAAACAAACACACAAACAACATATCTATGATTTTGTCCGCATAATGAAGAGGAAGATGCCAAATACGTCAATGTTGATTTAAATAACAAAAAAAAAAAATACAATCAAACATCAACAACTTCGATTAACAAAAAATCAGTACATCTGATCGGATCTAAAAGATAGTAAAAGAAGAATATTGTTTACAGTATTCGAATCTATGTTTTTAAAAACTAATAATCTATATGATCAAAACGATATATACACAAAGAAATTAATGGATCAACAACTACCTTCGATCTTGAAATATTGTTAAATTTGTTCAAGAAGCAGAAGAAGTTAGGTGAGAGAGAAAGAAAGAAGAGATGTTGTGTAGATATGGAATGAGATTATGATATCAATAATTGATATGTTTTAATTTATAGTATAACCGATTAAGTGAATTCGGGTGAATCAAATCATAAATCCGACCCAATAGAATTCGGATCCCGCCTCCACATGGCCTAAAATTCATTCGCTCTCAAATCACCTTGAGGCTCCATCACAACATGCCAAGTGTCCTCAAATCCATCTCATTTATTATATTGCTAGGTTATTCCCAGTGAATTTCACGGGGTTGGAACATTTAAATGGGAGGAGGGAAAACAACTCTAGCCATCTTATCTTATACTAATCTACGGTCCAGGTATGCTGAAAACACCAAGTTTGGATCCGAGGCTTTAATGGAAACGTCCCTGCTAAAAGTGACGTCTCTGATGCAGAGAATTTTTTGTAATGATTTCATTTGTCGAGCTCGCGAGGATAAACGAGTATTATTTATATTATTTACATTAATATATTAATTAATAGATGATTTAATAGATGATAAACGAGCTGAACTCGAACTTTGAAAATAAAGCTCGAATCGAGCTAGAGCTCAAGTTTGAACTCTCATAGGTTAATCAAGTTCGGGTTCGGCCTGGTTCGTTTGCACCCCTAGTGACACCGGAGGTGCATGGTGTTGCCTGACATGGTCGCCGTGTTCACGCTCAATTCTTTTTCCCCTTCAAAAAACAATTCTAACTAGTATTTAGGCTTTAATATATCATTTTAATTAGGCCTTTAACTTACAAATTACGTAGTGGACTTTTAATAAAACTTTAAGATGACAAAGGTGTTTGGCCTTTTAAATTTTATAGAGTAATATAATTTAATTTTAGAGATAGCATAATAAAAAATGAAAAACATAAAAAAATAAAATTATTCTTTGTTGGAAAAGTTGAATGATAGCAGATGCTACCCTTGAGAATATACTTCATCCGTCACTACCTAAATACTTTTATCTAGCTTATCATTTTTAAAACACAAATAAAATTGATGTATAAAAATTATACAATTATTGACTTTTGTCTCGTATAAAAACTATAAAAAAAACTATATAACTATTGACTTTTAGCTAGGTTCATATGTATAAAAACTATACAATTTATTATCTAGCGTCGTATCTATAAAAAACTAACAACAAAATACAGAACTTTAAAAATATATAATTTTAGTATAGTAAATTATGGGCTTGATGGGTGTATCCTATTAAGAACAACGACAAAGCAGGCTGTTTCTTTGGGTTCGTCAGGTTTCTCGATGTGAAGGATATGTCTCAGTATGAGAGAAGCCTTAACCTAATAAAGATGAATAACGTCAAGTTATCGGTGAATATCGCTAAATATGCCAGAGGACCGTACTTCAGTCAAAGAGACCCCCATTGAACGCCTCAGAATAGGTCTACAGTCAATCTATCACCTTCTTGAGACGTTGGCCAAGACTTTAGATGTTATTTTGCTAATAACGCCAATCAAGTTAATAGGGCGATATTGTAACACACCATGAACAACCATGGTTTCTATGTTTTGCTTCGACCCTCCCAATACAGTTGGGTCAAGTTAACAACATATGAATTGTAGGGATGACATCAAAATTCTTAGTAAAACAAAGATTGAACCTAGAAAATTATCTAATAAACAATTTTATCTGATCCAATTCAGAAAGCCATGAGTCAAATCCTCAATATCTCACACAAGTTTAAGAATTCATATACTTATGTCAACCATGGTAACAAGGAATTTAAAGAGTAAAGGAACCATATGCATAACAATTAGTATAATCCAAAAGATCTTAGAAACAACCCAGAAGATTTTGAGATACATTTAAGACGAAAAAAGACATCGAAAGATCTGAATTAACCAGGTGACTGAATCTCTCAATAAAAACTATTTCTGCTCTTTAAATGACATTCTGAAATCAATTTCAGCTCTTCAAATATCTTTACTGGAATAACCCCTCAACAACAAAGTCTTGTGGTCTAACCACCAATTTATTCCTGTAACCAACATTTCAAGTTAAACGTTTTACTCAAACAATGTTTGCAACTTAATTAGTAGATAAGTTTGTAAGTTTTTGCATACCGTAAGCACCAAAAAAAACAGAACACAACAACAACAACAATAATAATAAATTTTAAAACTATAAAATTTAAAAAAAAAACCAATAACGAAACATACCTTAAAGGTTCGGCAAATATAAAAGAAACCCAACGTGACTAGGTTGGTTATGTGATTCAACATTCATAAGATATCCGATGATCTTGTGAAAGGTATCAAGTGGATCTTTTTCTACCATTTTTTACTTTCAGATTCTTGATATCATTCCATAAGTTAAAGGCCTCTTCATCACAAAAACTTCACTTTATTAAAATCCTTGATTGATTTTGGGAGCTTACTCAAACTCGTGCAAACCGTTACATCAATTGTCTTTAGAGTATCCAACTCACCTAAATGCGCTGGCAACTCGTAGAGGCTTAAATACTGGGATAGATCAATGACTTCTAATTTCCTAAGGTGTCTCATTGATTCAGGTAATGTTGGGAGCTCTATGCATGACGCAAGCCGCAAAAATTCCAAATTTTATAAATTTCCAAAGTCCCCAGAAAGTGAGGTCAGTCTATGGCAATTAGTGATGCTGAGTTTTTTAAGGCAATTTAAGTTGCATAAAATTGCAGGAAATGTAACTAAATCATCACAAGATTCAATATCAATCTCCAAAAGGCTGGTCAACTTGTTGGGGAAATCTTTATTAAAACTGTTTCCTATTTTGCACATGATCAAGGGCAATTTCCACCGGCTCTCCAACATTAGTATGGTTTCACTAACTGAAGATATTGAAACATGATCCAACCTAATTTTAGTTAAACCATACAGTTGCTCTAGTGCAGGGAAATTCTGAATCTTGAGAAGTGATATCTGTAGTTTGTGATTATTAAAACCTTCAAACTCTTCATGTTATGCATAAAGACATTTGACATGAAATTCAATACAAGAACTTTCACTTTAGGGGCTTGAACTTCATTCCGTGTTGAATAGAATCTTTCATCTATCGTCACGCCTAATAGAATAAAAAGAATAGAAGAATATTATTTTTATAGTAATCGACTTATAAAACACCCTGGAAATAAATCAAACAAACCTGTGGTAATTGACAATACAGGGCGTTGACAATTTGGGGCAACAGGGGAAGTTTTGTCCATCCGTATTTATAATTAACCTTTCTCTTTGTTCTAGTGACTCTTTTTCGCTTAAATGAATAGCCAATTCCCTCATCATATCATGTTGTGTAACAAATTCTTCCTCACAATGGTCGGCAATAGCCGGTATATGAATTTTAAGATGTATTAGATATCCAGGGGCTCCTTTATTGGAGATGAAATAGATGAATTAAAAGAAAAAAAGGATAAGCTAGAAATATAAATGCAGTAGATAGAGCAGACAAAATAGAGATAAAACTAGAATATAACTTTTATTGTTTAAACATACGCACACAAAGTATGTACAACCCACCAACTGATTAATGCATCACAATACGTATATATAGTAATCTAAGAGACACCATTAACAACACACCCTTTCAATGTGGTTAATAAACCACCCTAATAACTAACATTTAACTTCCATAATAACTAACTTAATAATAAGACTAAATAGAACATAGGATAATAATGTTCCTTTATTATAGTCTAGATTAGTGTTTAACAAGATTGTTGTTTTATAACATGTAAGAAAAATGTTTAGATGCTTAAGAACTTACTTTAGGTGCTCAAAGATTTGTAGGTAAAACATGATTAGACTTTCAAATAATATAACCTGCAGAAAGGTTGTGCTAGTACCTTTTGGGCAACCAAGTTGCAAGGTTTTTAGAAGAAAGCGTATCAATACCGACCATGGTAGTCAATCCCATATCATCGTCATGGTTGTACAAATGGGCCCACATTCCATAAGTGCTGTAATCTGATCTTCAGGAAATAATCCCAAATCCATATAACAATGTTTGATTTCAGGTTCTTCATCGAAAAGATAGAAATTCTTTTCTAAACACTCTTGTATTGACTTGTGAATCAATTTACTCCCTTTAGACAGCTTTTCCATCATTATTATCCAGCTTGGCAGATGTTTCCCCTTTAGCGAACCACTAATCACACTAAGGGCCAGTGGATGATTCTTGCAACACTTGACCAACTACAAAAAAAAATACTTAGAAGATGTAACATCCGAAACGAATACTAAAACAACAGAAAAGGGTTTGGCTACATATACTTTGACAACAAGGTCATCTGGTATACTAATCTTACTATGTTCAGAAAATGCTGAGTGGTGGAATAGACTGGTGGCATCTTGACCGTTCAAAAGTTGCAGTTCATATCGATTGAATCGTCAAAAAACCCTCCCGAGATGTGACCAGGATCCTGTATCCGGGTGACTTGAACATGAATTTCTCAATAATGGATTCAGACTGTACGTCATCAATTACTAATAGTATTTCAGATTTATTCGCCAAAAAGCGCCCCCACTGCAGGAATGCATCTTCATCACTATCAAAATCGTGTGGTTGGTTCCTCCTAAGTAATTTTTTTATGATGACTTTTATGTTGTAATTCTCTGGGATTACAACATGATAGATGTTTTCACCAAATTTTTCTGTTCGAATTAGAAAAATATTATTTATATTTATTAATTAGTAAGTGTTGAACTTTCATCCATTTAAGATTTGTAAAGCACATAACTTGTTACCTTTAATATCAGCATCATGGCAGAGCAATATTACAAGAGTGGTCTTCCCACACCCTCCTGCAGCTGAAACAACTACAACCGAGCAATCACCGTTTGAAGAATCCTGAAGCACCATGGGCTTCAACTTCCTAAGCTGATCATCAAATCCTATAGCAACACACTTTTCCAACAGGACACCACTTTGACTCCCTACCTCTAACTCTCTTGTCAAACGTCTGAGCTCCACCAACATTTCAGCTCCATTCCTCGCAATCTGAAACTGAAGGTCATAATTCACATACTTCAGCAACAGTTCATTCATTTCCTCCAACTTGGAAGCATGGTGGTATCTCTTCGGAAAATCCCATTTGACATTCTCACATTTCTGGACGAGCTCATCTGCTTCTTTGAACAGGATCATGATCCCCTCGTTTCCACTTTCTGCCTATCCAGTTCTTTGTTTAGTTTCTCCATATCCTCGAAGATAGGCCCCATTTCTGTATATTTGCTTGCATTTTCTTGAGTTCAGATTTAAAATACAATGTTTTTGTTATCACGTGTTTGATCACATCTGATAGTTCAGAAAAGGCTTCTCCTGACGCAGCTCCTAATAATTCAGCCATTGAAGAACTGAAAAAATCTCAAAATGTCAAAGATCAAATCGACATTAAAATTGTTATGATCGGAAAATGCATTTGAGTTCATTAAAAGTTAAATATCAAAAATTATAATTTGACTCAAACCTTTTTTTATCTACAGGAACTGACTATATACATAATGAACTCATTCGCTACTATTCAACTTTTTAGACAAAATGATTTACTCTCGGTGATACTTTGTTAATAAACCTTTTCACTCTAGAAATCAGTCTTACCAATTATTTGGTGAATCACGAGCAAATAATATATGTATTCATTTTTGTTGAGACCTCGTTTCATTTTACCTTAAATATATTAGGACGCTCATATATGAGAATATCTAGTTCTGGGTGTTTCCCAAGATCAAAAGAGTCTACTAAATCCTATTCTTGTGTACTATGTAAATCATTTGCATAAGTCTACTAGATCCTATTCTTTGGTACTATGTAAATCATTTGCATAATTTGATTATAATATATGAGAATGTTGGATAAAGACACTTGGTCGACTTAGGGGGGGGGGGGGGGGGGGTGGTTTCCACTTGGTCTGGTGCATGCGGTTAGGGGTTGGGTAGTTGCCGCCGGTTTAAAGGGAGGGTAGGAGAGAGATAGACAGAGTAGTGTGTAGGGTAAAGAGAGGGGAGTGTAAAAAGGTGGTCCATAGTTTAGGGTAGTAGCGTTATTAAAAGGGTAGTTTGGGGCGGTAGATGGTATAAGTGACGTGGAGCAACGGGATGGAGGGCGTTAAGATAGGAAGGGCAAGTGGCCCTTCCCCCTTATAGCTTGAGCATATACCAACTACTATCATGCTCGCAAATTCCATTTCTTGAGTTTAGACCGGGGTGTGGGGGGGGGAGGGGGGCTTGGGTTAAGGGCATTGTTTGACACGTGGTGAGTGTGGGCTCCACCAGTCCACACCCATAAAAATGGGGTGTGGAAGGGGCATGGCTAGTCGGCGTTGGGGTGCCATATGGCACCTAAATTTCTTTTTTTTTATATTAATCATAGAATTTAGTAAACTAATTTAAAAAAATTATTTATATTAAATACTACCGTAAGAAAATACATCACATCACAAAAATAAATAAATCATCTTCATCTTCATTGGAGTCAATCAAGGAAGTGTCGAAACATGTTCTACCAAATCAGCTCGAAGATTTGAATTTATTTGTCTTGACTCGATTAGATTTTGTTTTTTTGTTCTCTCTTCGTCATTATATCTTCGTAATGATTCGGGCTCCTCACCGTAATATTCAACTATTGCACGTCCTTCATCCTCTAAAATCATGTTGTGTAGAATGATGTACGCGTACATCACGTTTCTTATCTAATCTTTTTTCATACAAACGACAAGGCATGCTCACAATGCGCCACCTTTTCTGCAAAACACCAAATGCTCGCTTGATGTCTTTACGTGCCGTCATTTGAACTTTGTTAAACTCTATTCTTTTAGGATCTAGGGTTCCATCTTTTGAAAATGATTTCATAAAACAGCCCATTCTTTCCATCAATAAGATAGTACCCACATTTGTATTCAACCTCATTTACAAAAAATGTTCATTTTCGGTTAAATACCATCTATTAGATCATTGAAAAGGGGTGAGTGGTGTATAATGGTTATATCGTTATGTGAACGGGCATATCAAAGAATGCATGCCAGATCCAAAGATCTTGTGATACAACCGCTTCAAGCATCATAGCCGGCATTCCATAATATCCGCTTGTGTGAGAGCCTTACCATGCCGTTGGATACAGTTCTCACTCCCATTTCATACAATCTAAACTACCGTCATCCCGGGGAGACCATGATATTCAGCGTGATGTTCCAGAATTTGTTGCATATCTCTAAATGTCGGTTTTCACAAGTATCTTTTCATATATAGTTCAATGATATACGCACAAAAATTGTGAAGACTTTCCCTAGCCACTCGTGCCGACATTTTTAAATAGTTGTCCATTATGTGGGAACTATTGCCGTAAGCATATTGTCTTAGGGCGGCCGTAACCTTTTGCCACGTGGCAAATCCTAAATTACCACGAACATTGGATCTTTGTCAGAAAAAAGCATAATTATCCATCTGCATCCTTTAATATTCTTAAAAATATATTTTTTACTCGTACGAAAACGACGCCTAAACATTCTTTCATCATACATTGGTTCGGTGAGAAATAATCGCTTACCAGCAAATCGTTTGCGGTTTCGTGTTCACGAACAATATACTTCCTCTGTTTGGGTTGGGGTTGAGAAGTCCCTTCATCTGAATCTTCAACAATAGCTTTCACCACCATCGCCATTGTTGATAATAATAATTCCACCCGTCGTCGGATGAGGATGACAAAACAAATTTATCATACGAATCGCTTGAACTTGAAGAATCCATTATATATATTTTTTGGGAGTTTGATAGCGGATTTTGAATTTTTGGATAGTAAAAATGAGTAAGAAATATTTGGTTTATATAGAAAATAATTAATTTTTTTCTTAAATAGCCGTTGGCCAACAACTATGCCAAACGGCTAGCCCAACGGTTATATCCAACTAGCCAATCCAAGCCAGCTAAGTCACTCCCCCCCCCCTGGCCCCACGCTAAGCTTCATATCCATTCCAACGGGGCAACACTGGCCCGATGTGATTTAGCCAGCATTGCTTGGCAACCCCCGCCCCAACCAACGCCCCACGGTCTTATGCCTATATCGATTATCGTATGAACATAATTCAATTGGCCAAACTTAGACTAGCTTGCAGGAACCTAGCATGTACTCATGTAGGTTAAACGAAAACAAAGGTAAATAGAATATGCATTCATTTGATTAATTCTTCACATATACATAGGCTAGACAATAGATGTACACTATCATGGGGATCCCCTATTAAGAGCATTAAAATTCGATCCTTTATATTTATGGGATGAATTCTCTATATTGTATTGAGTGGGGAGAGAGAAAATCATACTATTTATCAGTAAATTTGGTAACACACTGTTCACCCTCTATAATATTTAATATTTTTTTAAAGTCGTTGTGAGTGGTGGAGAGAGAAAAATGTAATGATAAAAGTATAAAAGATATTATTAATTAATATTTGAAAAAAAATGTCCTGATTTTTACTGTAATTATAGAGATGAAGAATCAAATGTGAATCTGAGGACGCTACTCAGTCAAATGATGTTGGTTCAACTTAAAACTCAAATATATATTTAGATAAAATTAGTTACTCCGCTGGTGAAAAAGATAGGATTGGTTGTTGTATGTTTACCTTTATTAAGCCTCATGTGGTTAAATATGATATGTGCCTATTTCTCTCAACCATGCATGCCCACGTACAAGAGTTGTGCTTATCTTTAGTATTAATTAGTTTATGAAGTTTAAATAGTTATTGGAGTTAGTGGTTCCTTATAATTAGCTGCACTTCTTTCCTTATTTGTAAGGCTATTTAAATAGTTGCCGTACTTTGATATTGGTATGAATGAAAATGTTGATTTAGTCTAATTCTCTCAAAATATTCATTCAAGCTTCTTTCTATTTTCTTTGGATCATTTGATAACGATTCGGTTCGTATCAAATACAGAACTAAGATTCTACCATCAATTCCTCTATACCATTATATGGGATCGGAGTGCTCTAACGACTCTCAATCCTCTTCTTTTTTGGCCGATTGTCTTCAACATGTCGTTCTCGTCGTCATCCACAATTGTTGATTCAAATCATAGCCAACAATAGTTTTCATATCAAGCTTACCGCTATGAGTTTCCCGTGTGGCGGAAACAGACTCGGTCTACTCTCATCAGATTGGGTCTAGAATGCTTCATCATTGGCACACAAGAACCCTAGAGGAATTTCTCGATTTAACGACAACAAAGCTGAATGGTGCCTATACCATATGCTTCCGGCAATACCAAATCATTCTTAGTGATATTTTTGGTTGCTGTTCCGATTCAATTGATCCACTACTTTCATCGGGTGATTCAATAATCAAGGTAGTTTTACCACAAGAACCAATCGCAACCAGTTGTCCAACACTTGTAGCTTTTTTTGTGGTAATCGTATGTATGAATCGTAACTGTGTTTATTGTCGGTTGTAATATGTGAGGTCATGAAACAAAGGATTGCATGAAGCTGGCTCATTTTCTTCAAGTCAATCATGTCATAACAAATAGTTCAATGCCTTCAAATCATACTACACAAATTACTTACTAACGCTACTACTTTTCGCCCGACTTCATCTTCACCCACTTGGTTACTTGACAGTTATAATCCTAGATTAGATCTTGTTCACCAAAATCTTGACAAACAGAGTAATTCCTACATGAACAATGTATGAATCAATTAGATGAAGAATCTCGAATTGATTAACCGAATGACCAAGATGTAATTAAACTATTTGTGATTTCAATATGGCAGAATAACATTACACGATGATTGAAAGATGAACAGATTGAACGCTCAAACTAACTAACTAATTGAATAAAACCCAATTTATAGAAAGTTGGGTGCGCTACCTTGCATGGTGGCATAGCTACTAACTGCTCTAACTTGTCCAGAGCGCACCTAGTAGCTACTCTACTAGGTGCGCTATTCCAGTTCTCAAACACATACAAAATCATACCGACTCATATGCGACTCAACTAAAACGAACATACACAAGACCAAATACTGATAAAATATCATATAAACAAGATCTCCAAGTTGTTATCACAAAGTTGCGTCAACAGACTCCTCCTTGACAATAGTTTGATATCTTCAAACTTCACTCTTGTTTATCCTGATACGTTGTTTCATTATTTTGGAATGTCGACTTCTAGCAACAGAAGTGGAGTCTTAGATCATGTTTTTTCTGATTGTGCATCTCTTCACATGTTTTTCGAGTATGGTGGCCTGGATGAATCATCCTTGGTGATGTTAAACTCTCTTTGTTACTCATATGGTCACACTAGTTTTCATACACCTTTTGGTTCCATTTTCTTAAGAGATCTTGCGAGTTCCTAAAAACAACTTGTTTCTGTTGAAAATTATGCAACACTTACCATGTTTTGTAGATAATTTGCCCACAAATTTCTTTGTTAGGATATTCATATGTAGGCATGCCTAATACGAGGGAGAATTACCTTGATTTTTACTATGTTAATATTCCTTCCATGTCTCAAATCAACTCTATTGCAATTGTTTCATCTATGAATTGACATTAAACTTGGGCATCCATCAATTTGTGTTTTCCAACCGTTTTTCATATGGAACTTTTCATGAGGATGTTTATATGTTTCAACCCCAAAGTTATGTTAATCCTGATTTTCCAAATTACCTATGTTGGCATCAGAAGTCTCTATATGGGCTCAAGCAAGCCCTTGTGTGTGATATCTGGAACTTACCACCTTTCTTGTAAAACTTGGTTTTCACAAATCATTGGCCTATCCCTCTATGTTCCTTTACAACCGTGATGGTCTCATCTCCTATTCCTTGTGTATGTTGGCGATGTTGTCTTGATGACTAATAATGCTCAGTTTGTTCAACATGCCATTCATGCACTCTCTTAGAAGTTCCCTGTCAAACATCTTGGCTTGTGTCATCACTTTCATGGTATAATGTTTTTTCCCACACGAAATGGTTTATTTCTATCTTAACATGTTCACATTCCAAATCATCTAACACCCACGATGTTGATGCACTTTATGTCCATCATTGTGCGAATAGGCTAGAAAGAGTGCGTATTGAATATTGTATAGATTAGATACGAACACACGACCCAAGTGCGAACGAGAACTGGCTCATACGAGTGACAAGTGACTCGTACGAGTGAGAATGTGACTCGTACGAGTAACAATGTGACTTGTACGAGTGATAAACATCTCACTCGTACGAGTGATAAACAGCTCACTCGTACGAAGGACACTTCGTACGAAGCCAACCTGCTTGCGTCGCACGAGCTGCTCATGTCTATATGTATATGTGTGTGTGGTTGTGTGTTCATTGTTTGTAAGTTTTGGAAGTTCCCCAAGGGAAACGCTGGTGGATTCTCTCCAGGAATCCGTCAGCCAGACAAGATGTATACTCTTTCGGTATGAATGAATGAATGCTTCCGCTGATTCTGTTTCTACTCCCGTTCTACCGAATCGATACTATCATACGCCCAAACTTCCGTCTAGAACCGCCGTCAACCGGGACCCACAACCGGTATCAGCTACGGTACCGATTCATTCAATCTAATAGTTGATGAATCACCTACGCTCATCAATTTTGGACGTATGAGGGGTTTTAGACGTAAACATCAAATAATCAGACAATCCACGAACATAATGTTAAATTGAAACCATAAGATTGTTAGAGACTGATTTTTGACATGATCTGTGAAAAAATCATCTTGAAATTCAAAGAAATAAAGATTCTGGATCGAAAAACGTAATCAGGGTACGAAGCACCACTCGTACGAAGCACCACTCGTACGAAGCCACCTGTACGAATGGTACAAAAAGAGGCATTTTTTTATCGTATTGACGAGACGAGTGCCCAAAAAAATTTGGTGATTACAATTTTTTTCGAGATTTTAACGTCTAATTCGGGTTGTTCGGGGACACCGTCTAGAGCTTCAGAGTATAGATTTGATGACACGGTCATGGAATGTTGAAGATATTAGGGTAGTCACTGATACCCTGCATATAAAGTTGATCATCGGGTGTAGTGACTATTAATGGGCCTTAACTTTAAATCCACATTTGATCAAAACTGCAATTTTGGGAAATTTTCCGCCAAATTTGGTTTTTGTAAAAAGATGCTCAAGAGGTCAGAATTTGTAAAAATGAGGGGGAATAAAAATTTTCACGTATATGTTAATATTCCGGCATTTTTGAAATTCGTGACCATGCAACAGTATTCAGGTGGTTCCCACTGCAGATTATCTAGGAAATACATAGCATCCGAGATTCATTAGTGATGAGATAAAGTTGATGTCTATTTTTTCATAAAAGTGGGGTTGTATAACTGAGTCTTTGTACAAGCCGGTTGCACACACGACTGATTAGTGGTTCAAAGTATCCAATTTAACTTCGCAGGGCAAATGAATTGTTTCCCGGATTAACCGCCAGAAAATAAGGATGCTTTGTGGTTTCAGTTGTCACTAGGACTAACGAGTAAGGCTATATACTTGCAATTCATGACTAAAGAAGATGATATAATAAATCTTTCAGACAAAATTTGTGTACCAGTTGCTCACGAAATAGACTATACATTTGGAGTTTCGTGATCAAAGGATGTTCAGAATTTTCAGATCATGATACAGATTGAATGCTTAAGGGTTAAATACCTGATATTCGATGTGGAATTGGATGCACATACGACTGCCTATCTTTAACTCTACAAGGCAAATGAACTGTTTTCAGGACTACCTCTAGGAAATGAGGGATGTTTTGTAGTTTTAGTTGCGCCATTTCAGCGGAGATAGCTATACATCTGTTATTGTGACTAAAAAGGAAGAATATGATTTTGATTACCGAAGAATGTTTCTCCGATTCGATGTGTTACAAGATAATATGATTCTGATGATGATTTGCTGATTGAGAAGATTACCGATTTGCTGATTAATCGTGATTACGGAAATCGGGATTTCAAATTTATGCGGATATTTACTGATTTGAAGTTTATCATTGTGGTAATTCAAAGTTTCTATTAATTGTCGGTTGGGTTTTGAAGATCAGAGGATTGAGCATTGGAGGAGTGCGCTAAACCAAACACAGATGTGGTTAACGTCGAAACGGAGAAGCTGCATTGATTATTTTCAAGTTGGTGATTATTCGAGAAAATTTGTAAACTAAGAAAATCAGAGGAGGTCTTGAACCGTGCAAACAAAGACCTGAAGATTAATTTCTGGAGAAAATTATTCAGGGGGAATGTTGCTTAAAGTAGATAATGCAAACCCGGATCATCAATCAAAGGGAAATTTGTTGACACATTCTACGGCACAAATATATACCTGATTGAAGTTGCAGAATATTCAAACACAACTCTTAGATTTCAAGATCAAGATCAAGCTTCGACAGTGACGTCCAAGGGGGAATTTGTTGAAGCACTTTATGTCCGTCACTGTGTGAATAGGCTAGAAAGAGTGTGTATTGAATATTGTATAGATTAGATACGAACACACGACCCAAGTGCGAATGAGAACTGGCTCGCACGAGTGACAAAGGGACTCGTACGAGTGACAATGTGACTCGTATGAGTGATAAACATCTCACTCGTACGAGTGATAAACATCTCACTCGTACGAAGGACACTTCGTACGATGCCAACCTGTTCGCTTCACACGAGCTGCTCATGTCTATATATATGTGTTGTGTGTTCATTGTTTGTAAGTTTTGGAAGTTCCCTAAGGGAAACACTGGCGGATTCTCTCCAGGAACTCCGCCAACCAGACAAGATGTATACTCTTTCGGTATGAATGAATGAATGCTTCTTGTGATTCTGTTTCTACTCCCGTTCTACCGAATCGGTACTATCATACGCCCAAGCTTCTGTCTAGAACCGCCGTCACCGGGACCCACACATGATTCAAAGTGGATGGTGCCAAACCATGGCTACACCCCTCAGCTCCACCGATTCGTTACCTCGCATTGATGACTCTTTGACCATTGATCTGACTCCATATTACCAACTAGTCGGTTCCCTTCAGTATCTTGCATTTACTCGGTCGAATGTTTCATTCTTTATCAATAAGCTATCTCAATATATGCGCAACCACTTAACTCCATTGGCAATTGTTGAAACGCATTCTGAGAGACCTCAAAGGAACTATTCATTAAAGTTTATTGATCAATCGTGGCTTTATGATTGATTTTAAAGCCTCCACTGATTCTTATTGGGGTGGTATCGCCGACGTGGGCGGTACCAACTTATATTATTTATCTTGGATCAAACACTCTCCTGGTGCTCTGCGCGTCAGAAATCCGTCTACGGATCCTCCATGGACTGAGCATAAGGCATTAGCAAACGAGGCAGTTGAGCTTTCGTGGGTAAAGAACCTTCTGTTAGAACTTGGATTGCATGTGACCACACCACCCACACTTTTTTGTGAGAATGTTGGTGCTACTTATTTGTGTGCTAAACCGTATATCATCCTCGCATAATGCACATGGTTGGGGATTATCACTTTATATGGGAAAAATAGCCGATTACTCATTACGGGTTTTGCATATTCATTCGGCTGATCATCTAGTTGATGTCTTCACCAAACATCTAGTTCGGGGTCCATTTCAACGGTTTAGGTCCATATTGGAGTCTCCGACGAATCCTTCATCATCTTACAAATGCCATGATTCAGTTTAAAATTCAAATGTATATTTAGACGTACAAGATTCGTTTTGCTATGTTAACATTTATTAGCTCCTACAAATTCTGCTTTCCAGCTAACTAGTAAATGATTTAATTGGCTAGATTACTGAATTAAGATTCTATGATAAATTCTACAAACAAACCAAATTTTCATTAACCCAGATTATTGATAATGTGTCTAACATTTTATATCCATGTACATTTTATGTTCACATGCAATTTGGGGAGTAGTACTTGATTCAGGCTTGCTATTATATTATTTGATATCTAGTTTGGACGGTGTTAAGACACCTAGGCTTGTCATGTTATTATATATGGTATGTAATTCGTGATTTTAATCCAACTGTTATTCAATTTTTTTTTCAAAGAACTTATATAATTAGATATAAGTACGTTGTCAATTTATTTAATCACATGCTCATCATGTTATCATGCTATCATGAAATTCATGTCTATAGGCATCCAGACTAAGTAAAGAAGATGAGTTAGAAAATGTGTAGTCGTTTTATGATTCAGTTGATGTTACACTTGTTTGTTATGATTCGTGAATCGTGAATACCATGGTTCCCACATAAAACTTTTTTTTGGGATCTAAAATAATGGCTAAGTAGTAGTATAAAACAACAATCGATGTCTATTGCTTATTGTTTCAAAGTGAGTGATATGTAACTTAAAAGTATCTTATCTTTCACACTTTAATCAAACGTTATGTATAAGTTTTTGTGGTAAATTGCTTTCAAAAATGTAACTAAGGCATGTAGAATCTCTTAGGGTCAAGGGAGTCGTCCTGTTTCTCTCATATTTTCATTGTGACACATCAGTTTCACATCATATATTTCTTCACTTTTCTTAGTTTTCCTTAGATTGCATGGTGTCACTCTAGTTTTCGGCAGATTTCCCCAAGACTAAACTATTATAACTTAAATAAACAAAAAAAATTATATTTGGTTTATAATAGTTTAAGGTTATTTTTAAAATTCAAACAGACTTTAGAGTATATTTAAAATTATAACCTAAACATTAAGGTGTTTTATTTAAAATAGGCCATTTTGCAAATTCAAACTTTTCATCTAACCCCTTCTTCAAACTCCATTATTGACCAAAAAGAAAAAAAATGGGTGTATATATAACTAACAGGTGGGTTCGGCTATAAATTCTATTTTTTCTTTAAAGTCATAAAACACTACAGTTCAGCCATAAAACACACTCAAAACCCATAAATAACAGAATGAAGATCACTAAAACAAAATATCCAAACCCTAACATTCCATAAAAACTTCAAACACACTATCTTAGAACTATTAATATAAAACACAACATGATAACAACATAAAACACACTAATGTTAGTCGTTCGTTAATCAAAGCCTTATCATCCAAAAAACAACAGAACACCCACAAATTTGACGCTTTAATATTCTTCACTTTTTTATTTGTAGGTTTTGAGTGTGTTTTATGGTTGACATTATGATATTTTATGACTTTTTATACTTTATAGGAAAAATGAACTTTGTAGCCAACTTCCACCTATAACTATATATATAGATTTATGTCTGTATATGCGGATTGTGTGTATACTAAAAAAGTTGAAAAGGAGAAAAAGAGAAGGAATCCCAAAGACCCTCTAAAAAGGTTAAGAGATAATCATCTCATTTCCTCAACTCCCCCTGATGCCCCTTGATGCCTGGTGTGCTCTTGCCTGGATGAAACGGAAAATCCCAAATCCAAGAGCGGTGTTCCCACCTACGGTTGTGGTCACCATTTCTTCTTCCCTGGACTCCACACCGTTGCCCCTTGTCAAGATCGCACCTCACGATTTTGGTTCCTTGTATCTTAGCTTCGACCTCGAAGCTATTATTATTTATTTTCACTTCAAGAATATTCACAATGGATCATATAATTATGTGAGTAAGTTAGTTATATTATAAGGAATTATTGTGAGTGGGTTTGAGTGGTTGTTGGTGGACAAGAGAAAAAATGTTAGTGTGTATCTGTAAATATGAAAATGTCACCCTTATATATAATTTTTTAATATTTTGTTAAAGTAGTTGTGAGTAGAGGAGAGAAAATTATAATAATAAAAGTATAAGAAAATATTATTAGTTGAAAAATAGAGTACAAATATAAAGATATTTAATATAGTTATAAAAACAAGCATTAGAGATCGAATGTGAATGCTATAAAATACCATTATTGGATTGCAAGTTTATATTTTAATTGAACCTACCAAGTTATAATTTAAGTGTTTCAATATTAATTATTTGTTTTCGTTGTTTATTTTTTACTGAATGGCAGTTTTTTTCACTTTATTTAATTTGAGTAAACTTGCAATTATAGCCAATGTATATGACTTTTAATTTCTTTAGGTAGATATAAACGCACTCATTTCCTTACTATTTGTATCATTTGTGTGAGTAAAAGTGCAGGAATCACTCGTAAATTGTGATAGAAGGGAGTACATTTAGTAGCACTGTGTATGATTTTTTATTATAGCCGGTGTGTAAGATTTATAATTTCTTTATACAGTGTGTACGAATCAATTATAGCCAATGTTTACGCTTTTTAATTTCTTAATACAGTCATAAATCAATAATCAAATTTATTATTAACTTATTAAATTTATAAAACTGATAATACATACAATAAATTATTAGAAACATTACCTCAGATCTCTGGGTACTAGCAAAATCTTTTGACCAATTTCAATCCATAAAACATATCGATGAAGTGGGTAGCTTAATCCTTAATAAACTTATTAAAAGACCCAATAGCTTACAAGGTTGAAAGGTTAAAAGGTTTAGGAATAGACATCTGTCGTGAACAACAAAAAGAACGAGAACATTACCTGATCACATCACACTTTACGTGTGAACTCTCCTACACAGCGGCAACAGGAGCATGTGAGAGAACACACTCTTTTACTCGTAGGTCCAAAGCCTTTAAGTTACAAAAAAGGGCAAGCCATCCACTGCAGCCAATGATCACTAGTCAAAAGGTTTCTCTTTATAGAGAATTCTTTCCCTATAAATGACAGCCTCTGGTTATTTAACAAGATCATTACAGATCACTTCAGATTACTCCTGATCTCTGATCTAACTCCTTATCTACAGAACTTACATCTTGATTGTTCTCTCTACACTCACTACAATACTATCTCACTTAACATAAATATTATGGGTTGAATATTCTTCAATTCATAATTCAAATTGAATAATAACAAAATGATCCAAGTTCACTTGCTGCAAACGTGGGGGATACCTCGACCTGCATTACGTTAATCGAAACCTTAAACCCTTTTACCCCGGAGATATCGCTATAGTCCTTGGCTTGTATTTGTTGTAACAACAAGTTGGCGCCCACCGTGGGGCTACGCCACTTACTTTGTCTCAAAGACCAGTTGTGTAGCTTCAAGTTCTCTTTTCATTATGTCTGAAAGCGAATTTCCCGGCAAGGTAAATCAAGTACCTAACAACACCGAGTTAACACCAAACTCTGGCCGAATCTCACCGGCAAGATCTACACCTTTCTCCACTCCTGGAAGCTATCAACGGGAAATGTGTTACCGGAGTTGTCATCTTTCCATACCCAACCTCGTCTCGATCAGGGGTTGCATCTCCTCAAATCGGTGCTATGCGTACAATTGAGATCTCTTCTCAACCAGCGTGAGCCGAGAATGGGAAAAAGGAGTGCGAATAAGACTAGACTACGAGGAGTCTGAACCCTCATTGTCACCTTGTCCTCCCCCTTTTTCTTTTAGCAGCTCACGTCTAGCCACATCTTACTTCGAAGCTGGTCCTAGTGTGACGAACCAACCACTCAACCCTAGCCCTTGTGATTTTGGGAGGCCAAGTTCGACTGCTTTTCCCTTATTTACCTCCCAACCCGTTGTAACCGGTGCACCTATTGGGCATGAAACCACTCTTGATCAACTATGGCAATCACTAGATTCAAGAGTTCCTACTCCTGTTGCCACTTCGTGGGAACAAGCCATGGCCACCTTGTCTTTGGCTCGAGGTGTGGTCATGAGCACGTCCATGGGAATGCCTTATACAGTACCACCAGAAAGCCTTCAAGGCTTTAACCTCATGCCTAAGTTGATGACACAAATGATGTCATATTTCCCTTAGCAATAGGTGTTGGCCACTCACTAGGGTACCTCAAACGGTAACCAGGCATCAAGGGTAGAAGAAGACCTCACAAAACCTTACAAACCCAGCAACTTGTCTTGCTTCTCCCAACAGATTGCCGATTACGAGTTTCAAACTTGGATAAATATGCCATCACACATAAGAACCTATGACGGTACTGATGATCCTGAAGACCACCTCCAATCTTCACTAGGGCTGCAAGAATTGAGAAATGGTCCAACCCCAAATGCTGTCTTATATGCAAACCCTTGTGGGGTCGGCTCGAATATGGTTTAATGACCTACCTAAATGAAGCATTCGGACCTTTGACAACCTCAGCAAAGGTTTTCTTGTCCATTTCTCACAACAACGGAGGTATGTCAAGGATGCCACGGTAATCTTCCAGATAAAACAACATGATGATGAGAGTCTTAGAGATTTCATCGAAAGGTACAAAAAGGAAGGTTTAACTTATGTAGGTGAGGACGAAAAGATGAGGGTTGAAGGGTTAATGAATGCTATCATCTCCAAGTATCTCATAAGAGAATACAACAAAAGCCTGCCCAAAACCCTCAAAAAAGCACTCGAAAGGGCTGAAGCCCACATTCGGGGAGAAGAAGCTGTAGATATTAAAGAACAAAAAAGAGAACCCCTAGTTGGCGAAACAGTAGTCCCAACAGGAAAAGAGGAAATTTTGGTTTTTATGACAAACTTTCTCGAAGCTCGGATTCTAGGAGACCTGAAGGAAGTAACCCTCCAAGCCGAGAAAAGACCATAAACTTCACAGCCCTAACCAAGACCCCACAAGAAAGCTTGGCAACTGAGGAAGTGCAACATAGCTCCCGTCCTCGTCGTCCCTTGCCAAAAAGCAAAATAAATGAAAACTCAAGCCAATATTGTGAGTTCCATGAAGAAAAATGCCACCATACCAACGATTGCTTCCAACTCAAAAAGAGAATTGAAGAAGCCGTCAAGTCTGGAGAACTAGCCCACTTGGTTAAAGGGGTAAAGGATAACATGGTTGAAGGAAAGAATAAGGAAGCAAACATGGTGGACTTTGAAAACAATGCTTCCCAAAAACGCCGTCGTTTGAAGGCTTGGGAACCCCAATGCGTTTGCTTTCCACCACCAGAAGGAGAGCTACTTTCAAACCCTTTGGTGATAAAAGCTGAGATAGGAACCATCAAGACACAAAATACTTACATCGACACAGGTGTAGCCACTGAAATCATGTTTGAGAAATGATTCAACCGTCTCAACAATTATGAACTTTCGAAGCTTCAACAGTCTGAATCCTCCATTAAAGGTATCACTGACACACCTATCAAGCCTTTAGGCCAAATAACCTTTGATGTTTGTTTCAACGAAAGGACCAATGTAACATTTGTCGAAAAACAGGTTTTCGAAACCCGCTTCGTTTAATAACCGAACAATCAGTTTTAAATTTTTGTTGTTCATTTACGGCTTATTTTAATTTTAAACGATTCATAATTGATCAACAAATTAAAAGATATAAATTAAAATTGTAAAAATATAAGAAGGAATTAATTAAAAAGGAAAACCGGCTGCCGGGAGTCGAACCCGGGTCAGCCGGATATTTCCACAAAGCCTTAACTCACACGCCATAAACCACTCCGCCACTTTGATTTTCTGTTAAGATAATGAATCTATTAATTCAAATAATAATATGCGGAATTCAAAACTCATTCAATTTGCGCCCAAATAGCAGTCGTCGGAAATCCCGACGACTTCGCCGATAATTTACGTTTCCGCTCAAATTAACCAATGAATTAACTCTAACGACGGTTATAACCGACGTCTGAACCCGCGACATCAGCTGTAACCGCCGGAGAACGGCTGACTTCGAATTAAGACCGAATTCAGACCCCATACATCTCGGTACTACCCTATAAATTCACCTACAATTCACCAGAAACCTTTTCGCTCTCAAGTCGCACCTTTTCTCGACGAAAATTTACTCGCCGGAAAACATCTGCAAGTCGCCGGAAAACCGAGACTTCCACCTGCACGGTAATTACTTCGATTTTTCTGGCTCATTCCTTTATTAGACAAATTCTAATATAAATCCCTCACCCAGAATCCTTTGCAGTCGACGTTGCCGGATTATCTGATTCGCCGGAGAAATTTCTGAACTTTCAGGGAAACTGCTGATTATCGGTATGATTCTTCTATTTCACTGATAGTCATTACCCAGTAGTTCCACTTCACATCTAATCCCTCCAAATTGTTGGTAGATTCTATCAGCCGCAGCTCACCAAGACGGAGCCGACGACCTTGCCGGACGTCTGAAGAAAAGCGAACAGTTGGTACAATCAACCCTCCAATCTCTTTCCATTCATTTTCTTTTCGATGGCTCATAACCTTCATTGAGCTAACTTAGCAAATAACAGTCTTTTGATCGATGTTTATGTTTTGAACGAAGAAGATGAAGTGTGGTATAATATAAGAATAATTAAAATCGGTTTAATAAACGGGTTAGACACACAGTCCAGCGGTGGACTGTGTGCAACAAACATACACGAGACGTGAGTTCGAACCCTGTCCCAGCTTTACTCACTTGAAATAAAAATCTGCCTTTTTAACTGAACCGGGTTGACGCACAGTCTATGTTAAGTATAATAAAAACCGAGTTAATAACCAAGTGACACACACAGTCCAGCGGTGGACTGTGTGTACGCTAACCCACAGGTCCCGGGTTCGAGACCTGTGGTCAGCACCGGTCCGTTACGTTTAAAAGCTTTTTAAAAATATATAATTTTCGGTTTAAAGTAAATAGTATATAAGTATAATTAAAAACAGAATTATTTCGGGTTAGACACGTAGCTCAGTTGGTAGAGCTGCGTGCACGCGTACGGGAGGTCTCGGGTTCGAGCCTCACTCAGCGCACAATTTCACACAATTAAACCGGTCAACAGTAACGGTCAACGGTCAACGGTCTCGGTCAACGGTCAAAGTCAACTTTTTTTTTATTATTTATTTTATTTATTTTAATCAATTATTTAAATTAAAAATCAATTAAAAATACTTAAAAATAACGTTTTCAAGGTTAGAAAGTAGCCTTAAACTCACAAATTTATACCCAAAAATCTTATTAAAATAGTTAATAAAATCCACATACTTACCGTGCCTTTTCATTACTTATTTGGTTAGTTATCTCTCGTCGATCAATCCCCTAAACTCGTGCGCATCCAACATCTTCAAACAAACGCATCCAATGTGAGTGAATCTCTACAAATTCCCCGTTTCAATCACATCTTGGGGTGCATCATGTGTCGTATTTATTTATTATATTTAAACATTGTGCATCCATCATGTTTATGATCAATGTGTATTCAAGGTGTATCCATTGTCTGTGTGGTTGAAGTTTAGATTAATTTTATCATTTCAGTACATACATTTCATAGGCCGCCGCTCCCCATTACCTATGAGCGTGAGCTGTTCCCCATTACCTATGAGCGTGAACCAGGCGTTGCCAACATAAGACCGGCTCCGTTTGATTGAGCCTTGATCTCACATACATTAGCATAGGCCGTCCGTTCCCCATAACCTATGAGCGTGAACCGGACGTTGCCAACACATACATTGTCATTCTCATTTCATGCTTAAGCAAGGTGGTTTGTGATTGTTATGTTTACATACATTTGTTCATATATGATTATTGCACAATTTTCCCAAAATTTAATTAAATAATAAATCAATAACAAATGTTTTAAACAAGGTTCACTCGCCAACTTTTGTTGACCCAAAATTTCCCATTTTTACACATGATACAGGTGATCAAGTTGAAGCAAGAAACATATAGGGCGGCCTAGAAGAATAAACCAGTTTAGATTATGGATTTGTTTAGTTAATCTTTTCCTTTCCTTGTATTGTATGAATTTGACTTGGAACTTTGAAATGAAATTTGGATTCAATAAATATGAAACATATTAGTAAACATCATGAGCTTTGGTGATAACCCAATTATGCCCCGACTCTTATTTCCGCTGCGGGTCGGGGTGTGACAGATTGGTATCAGAGCCATGACTATAGGGATATAGGATAGGTTATTAGACCCTTAGAGCCTATACTATAGTTGCTTAGAAAATTTAAATTTTTGTGTGTTACACGCAAATTTCATGATGTTTTTATGCTTTATGTTTATTGTTACATTCAATGTTATGCAAGCATATTCATAAGTATATACTATCATATATTGCTTATCATAAACCATACTCTTATAACATATCATATCCATGAACGCACACACCACATCATTTTCATGATTGCTTTACAATGATTTATGTATTTTCAAATCTCATCAAAGTGAGTTCCCATGACGGGCATGTAGTAACTGGAAGGGTACCAGTACCGGTAGTCGGAACGTCCTGTCTAGGCTTGGCATTCGTATAAATCCAAAATAAAGGACCAGTTTGCCTACCTGGGGACTAACGATGAGAGTACGAAGTACCTATTAGGCCAAAGCATGCTGTACCAAACGTCGTGTGAACTAACCCCACTTTGAGTTGTCATTGTGTCTACACCTGGACACATTCCGACCATACATCTTGTAAACATATTTTGTGGTTTTCATTCGGGTCATGTGAGTGTAAATCGCCAATACTAATGTAAATCCTACCAAGCCAATAGTCATGGGGGCCCACATGACTATACAGGTGAAGGTATGGGGGACATTTGAGGCCCAACATGAGCTAACCCAAGACATCCAATGGATGTGATTGCATTATTGATATTTATGTTAATTTTTTTTTTGACACATGACCCCTAAACATTCCATAAACTCACCATCTTCCTATGTATATTCCTGTAGATGTCGGGTAGGCAGCTACGTGGAGGACGGAAGTCAGGAAGGTCAAACGAACGCTTGGCCGCTCAGATAGCAAAACAAATGGCCACAGTACTTCCTGATATTGTAGTTCAAGTTCAGCAAGCCCTCACTGCAAATCCTGTCAATCCACCAAACCAAGAGGATCAAAACATCGACAACCCCTCCTCCAAGAAGTGCTCCTACAAGCACTTCAAGTCTTGCGATCCCCCGAAGTTCGAAGGGACCGAAGGTGTCACCGCTCTCCTCCACTGGTTTGAGGAGATGGAAAACACTTTCCTAAATTGCGATTGTCCCGAGGATCGCAAGGTACGTTACGCGACCGGGAGATTATTCGGGGTAGCCCTGACCTGGTGGAACACCGAGAAGGGTAAGAGAGGAGTAGAAGACGCGATGGCCTTAACTTGGGAAGAGTTAAGGGAAGTAATGACAAAACGCTTCTGCCCAAGAAGCGAACTCAAGAAGTTAGAAGACGAATTCCATTCACTGAAGCAAAAGGAGGGGGATCACACTTCCTACAACAAAAGATTTCTTGAGCTGAACCAGATGGTTCCAAACTGGTTCACCCCCGTGTACCGTTTGGTGGAACACTATATTCGAGGCCTTCCCTCGAAGATTCAGGACTCAGTCCTCAGCGCTTCGCCTGCAACTCTCGAAGCCGCCATGGAATTAGCCACCGAACTTACCGAGAACCGCATCAGAAACGGTAAGTTCAAAGAGGAGAAAAAGAAAGCCCCCGTTGAGGGCCAAACTTCCAACCACCGCACCTCATCCTCAAAATTTTCAAACAGGAGAAAGCGAAATACCAGAAATTTTGCCGTCACTCAAACAAATTTCCCCACCCCTGTTGCCCCCATCACACAAGTTACTCCTTCACCCGCACCACACAAGAGGCAATACTCTGGCCCTTACCCAAAGTGCACCCGTTGCCAATACCATCACTCCCCCGATTACCCCTGTCAATACTGCACCGGCTGTGGCCGTGCAGGGCACACCATCCAAGCCTGCCGCACACTGCAACGAATGAACCGCAACCAACCCACAACTCAAACCCACCATCAAATGATGGGTCAAACCCAACAACCTCTACAACCACCACCTACACAACATACAACCCAAACCTACTATCAACCCAACTACCCCATGATGCAACCCATGCGGGCTTGCTATAATTGTGGTGACCCAAACCATTTTAGAAACACGTGTCCACGCTTGGTAAACATCATACATGCTCAAGCTCAAGCGAATCCAGTGAACCAAGCTAACCAAGCTCATCCACCTGCTAGAGGAAGAGCATTTAACATCAACGCCAACCAAGCTAGGGCCGACAACAACGTGGTTAACGGTACGTTTCTCGTCAATGGTAGTTATGCATCTGTGTTATTTGATACTGGCGCGGATAAGAGTTTTGTGTCCTTAGAATTCGAACCCATCCTCAATCAAACTCGTGTCGAGCTTATGAAATCCATAACGGTAGAAGTTGCTGACGGAAAGCCGGTCTCATTAAACTCCATTATCCGGAACTGCACCTTTACTCTAAACGATCACGATTTTTCTGTTGGCCTCATTCCTATGAAGTTGGGAAGTTTCGACATTATAATCGGCATGGACTGGCTCAGCCAACATCAGGCTGAAGTAGTATGCCGTGAGAAGTTCATTCGCATTCCTCTTGCAGACGGTCAAACTCTACGAATCTTTGGAGAAACCCCTTCGAAAGGACTCAAGCTGATGTCCTGTCTTCAAGCCCGAAGATATCTCCGCAAAAATTATGTAGCATTTCTAACCCACGTTGTCAAGAAGGGAGGCAAAGAGAAGAAACTCGAAGATATACCCGTAGTAAAGGAATTCCCGCAAGTTTTTCCCGACGATATCGCCGGACTTCCTCCCAAGAGAGAAGTCGAATTCCGCATCGACCTTATACCTGGCGCTACACCCGTCGCGAAATCTCCTTATAGGTTAGCCCCATCCGAGATGCAAGAGCTGGCCAGTCAATTGCAAGAACTGACCGACAAGGGATTCATACGTCCTAGCTCATCGCCTTGGGGTGCACCTGTTCTGTTTGTAAAGAAGAAAGATGGGACTTTTCGCATGTGTATTGATTACAGGGAACTCAATAAATTAACGGTCAAAAATCGCTATCCGTTACCTCGCATCGATGATCTTCTAGACCAACTCCAGGGTGCCACTTGTTTTTCAAAGATCGACCTTCGTTCCGGCTATCACCAACTCAGAGTACATGAAGAAGACGTTCCAAAGACCGCCTTCCGAACTCGATATGGTCACTACGAATTCATGGTTATGCCATTTGGTCTAACCAACGCTCCAGCCGTCTTCATGGACTTAATGAACAGAGTTTGTAAACCCTATCTTGATCGCTTCGTTATAGTCTTCATCGACGATATTCTCATTTACTCAAAGTCTAAGACTGATCATGAACGACACCTTCGGCTCATCCTCTCACTTTTGAAGACCGAAAAGCTTTATGCTAAATTCTCCAAATGCGAATTTTGGTTAAAAGAAGTACAGTTCCTTGGTCATGTCGTCAATGACAAAGGAATTCATGTCTACCCCGCAAAGATCAAGGCAGTACAAGAATGGCAAGCGCCACGTACCCCAACCGAGGTACGATCTTTCCTTGGGTTGGCTGGTTACTACCGTCATTTCATATCGAATTTCTCTCGTATCGCTGTACCACTCACGGCTTTGACACATAAAGGAAAACCCTTCGCATGGGGACCTAAACAAGAAGAAGCCTTCCAAACCCTTAAGCAAAAGCTTTGTGACGCCCCTATCCTCGCTCTCCCCGAAGGTTGCGATGACTTTATAGTGTATTGCGACGCATCAGGACAGGGATTAGGCTGTGTTTTAATGCAAAGGGGAAAGGTGATAGCCTATGCTTCTAGGCAGCTCAAAACTCATGAGAAGAACTACACTACTCACGACCTAGAACTTGGAGCCGTTGTGTTCGCTCTTAAGATATGGAGACATTATCTCTATGGTACCAAGTGTGAGATTTACACTGACCACAAGAGCCTCCAACATATCTTTAACCAAAAGGAGTTGAATATGAGGCAACGAAGATGGGTCGAACTTCTTAATGACTACGACTGCGAAATTCGGTATCATCCTGGCAAGGCAAATGTGGTGGCTGATGCACTCAGTCGAAAAGGTTATGCGAACTCTATTCGTCTCCTATGTTCACAAATCATGACCAACATTAAAGACCAAATCCGAGAAGCTCAACATGTTTCCATAACAGAATACGACATACGCAATGAGTTATCTTGTGGAGCAGAACTTAAACTCGAAACGAAATCTGACGGCATTCTGTATTATCTCGATCGCCTATGGATTCCTAATCACAACAATCTTCGCGATACTCTTATGAAAGAGGCTCACAAGACACGATACTCTGTACATCCAGGAGCCGACAAAATGTATCAAGACCTTCGATACACCTACTGGTGGCCTGGCATGAAGAAGGATATTGCTGTTTTTGTTTCCAAGTGCCTTACCTGTTCAAAAGTGAAAGCTGAGCACCAAAGACCCTCAGGACTTCTGGTCCAACCTTAAATACCCGTATGGAAGTGGGAAAATATAACCATGGACTTCATTACCGGGTTACCTCGCACTCAAGGTGGGTACGACACAATATGGGTAATCATTGATCGTCTTACAAAATCAGCTCACTTCATTCCAATTCGCAAGGACTTCAAAAATGAGAAGCTAGCCCGCATCTACATCAGTGAAATCGTAAGCCGTCATGGTGTACCTTTAAGCATTATATCAGATCGTGATGGTCGTTTCACTTCACGCACATGGCAAGCTGTACAAGCCGCTTTGGGTACGCGATTAGACCTCAGCACTGCCTATCATCCCCAAACTGATGGTCAATCTGAACGCACCATTCAAACTCTTGAAGACATGCTTCGGGCATGTGTCATAGACTTCAAAGGGAATTGGGACGCTCATTTACCATTAGTTGAATTTTCGTACAACAACAGCTTTCATTCAAGTATCGACATGGCACCTTTCGAAGCTTTATATGGTCGTAAGTGCCGATCACCAATATGTTGGCACGAAATTGGAGAAACTCAAATCACCGGTCCAGAATTAATACAAGAAACAACTGACAAGATTCATCAAATCCGAAACAACCTTTTGGCTGCACAAAGTCGTCAAAAGAGCTATGCTGACAAGCGACGAAAGCCCTTGGAGTTTAACGTTGGCGATCAAGTACTTTTAAAGGTATCGCCGTGGAAGGGAGTAGTTCGTTTCGGCCAAAAAGGCAAGCTAGCACCACGTTACATAGGTCCTTTCAAGATACTCGAAAGGGTAGGACCTGTAGCCTACAAGCTTGACCTACCAGAGGAACTCAACAGAATTCATCTCACCTTCCACGTATCGAACTTGAAGAAGTGCCTCGCTGATGAAAATCTCCATATTCCTTTAGAAGACATTCAAGTTGATGAATCAATGCATTTTATTGAAAGACCCATAGAAATTATGGACTTCGGGAAAAACGTTTAAGAAGAAGCCGCATCCCAATTGTCAGGGTATGCTGGGAGTCGAAACGAGGACCTGAGTTTACTTGGGAACGTGAAGACTCAATGCGCGAGAAATACCCACACCTTTTTCCTGTATCTACTACTACTTAAATTTCGGGACGAAATTTCTAAAAGTAGGGGATACTGTAACATTTGTCGAAAAACGGGTTTTCGAAACCCGCTTCGTTTAATAACCGAACAATCAGTTTTAAATTTTTGTTGTTCATTTACGGCTTATTTTAATTTTAAACGATTCATAATTGATCAACAAATTAAAAGATATAAATTAAAATTGTAAAAATATAAGAAGGAATTAATTAAAAAGGAAAACCGGCTGCCGGGAGTCGAACCCGGGTCAGCCGGATATTTCCTCAAAGCCTTAACTCACACGCCATAAACCACTCCGCCACTTTGATTTTCTGTTAAGATAGTGAATCTATTAATTCAAATAATAATATGCGGAATTCAAAACTCAGTCAATTTGCGCCCAAATAGCAGTCGTCGGAAATCCCGACGACTTCGCCGATAATTTACGTTTCCGCTCAAATTAACCAATGAATTAACTCTAACGACGGTTATAACCGACGTCTGAACCCGCGACATCAGCTGTAACCGCCGGAGAACGGCTGACTCGAATTAAGACCGAATTCAGACCCCATACATCTCGGTACTACCCTATAAATTCACCTACAATTCACCAGAAACCTTTTCGCTCTCAAGTCGCACCTTTTCTCGACGAAAATTTACTCGCCGGAAAACATCTGCAAGTCGCCGGAAAACCGAGACTTCCACCTGCACGGTAATTACTTCGATTTTTCTGGCTCATTCCTTTATTAGACAAATTCTAATATAAATCCCTCACCCAGAATCCTTTGCAGTCGACGTTGCCGGATTATCTGATTCGCCGGAGAAATTTCTGAACTTTCAGGGAAATTGCTGATTATCGGTATGATTCTTCTATTTCACTGATAGTCATTACCCAGTAGTTCCACTTCACATCTAATCCCTCCAAATTGTTGGTAGATTCTATCAGCCGCAGCTCACCAAGACGGAGCCGACGACCTTGCCGGACGTCTGAAGAAAAGCGAACAGTTGGTACAATCAACCCTCCAATCTCTTTCCATTCATTTTCTTTTCGATGGCTCATAACCTTCATTGAGCTAACTTAGCAAATAACAGTCTTTTGATCGATGTTTATGTTTTGAACGAAGAAGATGAAGTGTGGTATAATATAAGAATAATTAAAATCGGTTTAATAAACGGGTTAGACACACAGTCCAGCGGTGGACTGTGTGCAACAAACATACACGAGACGTGAGTTCGAACCCTGTCCCAGCTTTACTCACTTGAAATAAAAATCTGCCTTTTTAACTGAACCGGGTTGACGCACAGTCTATGTTAAGTATAATAAAAACCGAGTTAATAACCAAGTGACACACACAGTCCAGCGGTGGACTGTGTGTACGCTAACCCACAGGTCCCGGGTTCGAGACCTGTGGTCAGCACCGGTCCGTTACGTTTAAAAGCTTTTTAAAAATATATAATTTTCGGTTTAAAGTAAATAGTATATAAGTATAATTAAAAAAAGAATTATTTCGGGTTAGACACGTAGCTCAGTTGGTAGAGCTGCGTGCACGCGTACGGGAGGTCTCGGGTTCGAGCCTCACTCAGCGCACAATTTCACACAATTAAACCGGTCAACAGTAACGGTCAACGGTCAACGGTCTCGGTCAACGGTCAAAGTCAACTTTTTTTTTATTATTTATTTTATTTATTTTAATCAATTATTTAAATTAAAAATCAATTAAAAATACTTAAAAATAACGTTTTCAAGGTTAGAAAGTAGCCTTAAACTCACAAATTTATACCCAAAAATCTTATTAAAATAGTTAATAAAATCCACATACTTACCGTGCCTTTTCATTACTTATTTGGTTAGTTATCTCTCGTCGATCAATCCCCTAAACTCGTGCGCATCCAACATCTTCAAACAAACGCATCCAATGTGAGTGAATCTCTACAAATTCCCCGTTTCAATCACATCTTGGGGTGCATCATGTGTCGTATTTATTTATTATATTTAAACATTGTGCATCCATCATGTTTATGATCAATGTGTATTCAAGGTGTATCCATTGTCTGTGTGGTTGAAGTTTAGATTAATTTTATCATTTCAGTACATACATTTCATAGGCCGCCGCTCCCCATTACCTATGAGCGTGAGCTGTTCCCCATTACCTATGAGCGTGAACCAGGCGTTGCCAACATAAGACCGGCTCCGTTTGATTGAGCCTTGATCTCACATACATTAGCATAGGCCGTCCGTTCCCCATTACCTATGAGCGTGAACGGGACGTTGCCAACACATACATTGTCATTCTCATTTCATGCTTAAGCAAGGTGGTTTGTGATTGTTATGTTTACATACATTTGTTCATATATGATTATTGCACAATTTTCCCAAAATTTAATTAAATAATAAATCAATAACAAATGTTTTAAACAAGGTTCACTCGCCAACTTTTGTTGACCCAAAATTTCCCATTTTTACACATGATACAGGTGATCAAGTTGAAGCAAGAAACATATAGGGCGGCCTAGAAGAATAAACCAGTTTAGATTATGGATTTGTTTAGTTAATCTTTTCCTTTCCTTGTATTGTATGAATTTGACTTGGAACTTTGAAATGAAATTTGGATTCAATAAATATGAAACATATTAGTAAACATCATGAGCTTGGGTGATAACCCAATTATGCCCCGACTCTTATTTCCGCTGCGGGTCGGGGTGTGACAACCAAGATACGAACTGAGCAACTCACCTTGGAGAATGTTTATCGATTTCAAAGACTTGAACAAAGCATGCCCAAAGGATTGCTACCCATTACCAGAAATAGACCTCAAGGTTGACTCGCTCACAGGCTTCCCCTTCAAGTGTATCCTGGATGCCTACAAGGGTTACCATTAGATTCTCATGAAAGAAGAAGATGAAGAAAAAACCACATTCCACACTGATAAAGGTATTTATTGCTATAAAAAATGCCTTTTGGTTTAAGAAATGTAGGTGCCACTTATCAGTGCCTGGTTGACAACGCGTTTGCTGGTCAAATTGGCAAAAATATGGAAGCTTATGTTGATGATTTAGTCATCAAGAGCAAAACAGAATATTAAATGCTAGATGACATACAAGAAACTTTCCAAAACTTGAGAAAGATCAACATGAAGCTCAATCCAGTCAAGTGTTCGTTTGATTTTGTAAAAGGCAAATTTCTAGGGCACTTTGTAGGAAAACAAAGCATTAAAGCTAACCCCAACAAAGTCAAAGATGTCCTAGAAACCAAGTCCCCACAATGCGAAAAGAAATAAAAAGCCTGAATGGAAAGCTTGCAGCTTTGAAGCGTTTTACCTCGAAGTTAGCAGAATAGTCCCTACCTTTCTTCAAAACACTTAAGGGATGTGCTAACAAAAAAAACTTTCGATTAACTGAAGTAGCAGAGGAAGCCTTCAACCAAATGAAGCAACACTTGGCTTCACTCCCAGCCATTGTGGCTCCAGAAACAGGAGAAATAATCTATGTCTACATCTCGATTGCTGAAGAAGCCATAAGTGCGGTTTTAACCATCGAACGAAACAAAGTTCAGGTACCCATTTACTTCTTCAGTAAACAAACTAAAATTAGCAGAGATTAAGTATCCTCCTTTGGAAAAACTTGCTCTAGCCCTAGTCCAAACGGCTAAAAGGATTCGAAGGTACTTTCAAGTGCACCCGATACAAGTGGTCACTGACCAATCCATTAAGAGTGTGCTTGAAAAACCAGAAAATTTCGGACGATTAGCCAAATGGGCTATGGAACTAGGTGAACACAAAATCACCTACGTTACAAGAAAAGCTGTCAAAGCCCAAGTCCTAGCTGACTTTATTGTAGAAGTCCCTAAAAAGCCACAACAGAAATTAATACAACTACCGCTTAACCCTCCAACCCAGAAACCCGGAAGCTTTTTACTAATGCAGCTTCTAGTATCAAGGGTTAGGGGCTGGGTTAGTCTTAATCAACCCTGAAGGGTTAGAATTTACATATGCTCTTCGACCTGAATTCCAGACAACTAATAATGAAGCCGAGTACGAGGCATTGATTGCTGGGTTGAAGATAGCCGAGCCCAAAAGCTTCAAGTCTTCACAGACTCCCTACTTGTCTCAAGTCAAATAAACGACAGCTATGTAGCAAAAGAGCTCAACATGAAGAAATACCGAGAGAAATCAAAAGAATTGATAAACACATTTCAAGCATGTACCATCAAGCAAGTCCCCAATCTCAAAACAAGAGATTCGATGCACTAAGCAAGCTTGCATATCTCACATTCACCCATCTCACCCAAAAGGTATTGGTTGAAGTGTTAAAGTCGCTATCCATTCAGGAACTTGAGGTTCAAGAGGTGATCACCAAAGAAGGACCAAATTGGATGACTCATATTGTCAAATTCTTAAAAAATGGTATTACCTAATGACTAGACAGAGGCTGAAAGGGTTCACATCAAGTTAAGGCTGTACGTGTTGCAAGGAGAAACCCTCTACAAAAAAAGGTTACCTTGCACCACTACTCCAATGTGTTGGCCCAGAACAAAGACAATATCTGATCAAGGAAGTCCATGAAGGAATATGTGGGGCTTATTATGGCCCAAGATCAGTGGTTTCAAAGCTAATGAACCTCAGATACTTCTGGCCCTCCATGCACCAAGACACCACTGAACAATTGGGAAAGTGTGAAGCCTATCAGCTATATGCACCAGTGCCCAAAAGTCCTAAACACGATCTCATCCCTATCTCCTCAGCTTGGCCATTTCACAAGTGGGCATCTTTGGTCCATTTCCACCAGCCATGGAAGGAGGGAAATTCTTATTGTTGGTTGTGGATCACTTCACCAAATGGTCGGAACTCAAAGCTTTGGGGAAGATCTCGGGAAAACAAGTCATCGACTTTGTATAGGAAAGCATCATTTGCCGCTTTGTGCTTCTAGGGGTGCTGGTCACAGATAATGGCAAACATTTTGTTGAGAAGCCTTTTAGCTCATGGTGCAAGGAGTTCAGAATTACACAAGTGTTTAGGTCACACCCCGACCCGCAGCGGAAAAAGGTGATCGGGGCATGATTGGGTTTTCATCAAAGCTCATGACATTTATTATAATGTTTCATATTTATTATTACAATTTAAAGGGGATCATACAATCAAATCATACAATAAAATCATACAAGTACAACATGTTCTATACATCTTTCTAGACTTCATTATTTTTCTTCTAAGGCACTTTTCCTATGTGTTCCTTGCTTCCTCCTGTCCACCTGTATCATGTGTGAAAATGGTTTTTGGGTCAACAAAAGTTGGCGAGTGAACCTTGTTAAAAACATTTGATATTGATTTCTTATTGTATTTAATATGGAAAAATTGTGCAATGATCATATGTGAGCAAACGTAAATAAACATACAATAACAAACAACAAACCACCTTGCATGAGCAAATGACATGAATGATAATGTATATGTTGGCAACGTCACGTTCCGCTCATAGGTAATGGGGAACGGACGGCCTATGATGATGTATGTGCGATCAAGGCTCAATCAAACGGAGCCGATCGTATGTTGGCAACGCCTCGTTCACGCTCATAGGTAATGGGGAACGGTTCCGCTCATAGGTAATGGGGAACAGACGGCCTATGATGATGTATGTACTGAAAATGATAAATTTAATCTAAACATTAACCACACAAACAGTTGATACATATTGATAGACATTTGATCATTGATATGATGGATGCACAAGTGTTTAAATGTAATAAATAATAAGACACATGATACATCCCAAAATGTGATTAAAACGGGGAATTTGTAGAGATTCACTCACAGTGGGTGCGTTTCTTGGATTGATGATGAATGCACGAATTCGGATTTAATCAGCAAGGGAACTAACCTAAATAATAACATAATAGTTCGATAAATAAATAAACTTTTATTTGGGATTAATATTTTTAATTAGTGTTCTTAATGGGATTGTTAGGTTTATTTTTGTGAGTTCAAGGAAATTTTCTAACTTTAAAAATATTATTTTTAAGTATTTTTAATTGATTTTTAAATAAAATAAATAAATAAAGGAAAATAAAATTTTTTGACTTTTTGACCAGTTGACCGTTGACTTTGACTGTTTGACCGGTTCGGACTTTGTGTTTGTTTGCGCTGAGTGAGGTTCGAACTCGTGACCTCCCGTACGCGTGCACGCAGCTCTACCAACTGAGCTACGTGTCTAACCCGAAATATTTCTGTTTTTAATTATACTTATATACTATTTAGATTTATCCAGAAATCATTTATTTTAAAAAGAATTTTAATTATATCGAACCGGTGCACATAACAGGTCTCGAACCCGGGACCTGTTGTTTAACGTTGCACACAGTCCACCGCTGGACTGTGTGTCTAACCCGAAATATATTGAAGTTTAATTATACATATATACATACTAGCGCTAACATATTTTGATTTAATCAAAAGGCTTGGATAATTTCAGGGGCGGTGTAACTAACCGGATTCGAACTCGAGACTTTGGCTTCGTGTTGCACACAGCCCGACCAATTGGGCTGTGTGACTAACCCGAAAGATATAAGATTTTTATTAAATTTATATATTTACTAGATTATTTCGTTAACTGGTTTTAAAAAGGTTATGTATAATTGGCGAACCGGAAAGCATGTACAGACTCGAACTCGGGACCATGGCTTGAAGTTTGCACACAGTCCACCACTGGACTGTGTGTCTAACCCGTTTAATAATCCGATTTTAATTATATTCATAGACTGATCAGACTTCATCTTCTTCATTCGAATAAACAGACCTTAATCCGATTGTTTCGATTCATTAATCTATTCCTTTATTAAATTGTAAATAACTACACGTTAGATTAGTAAAAATGAAAGGGATTAGATGAAAGCTATACCGAACAGGGATTCCCTGTTTCTCCGGCGAGATTCCAACGATAGCAGCTTATTCCGGCGACGTGTAACTTGCGGCAGAGGATCTTCAGGCAGTTTGAGGTGAGTGTGGGTGACTTCGGTATGAGCTCTACAGGTCTTATTTTAGAGTAAGGCAGAAGGGATGAAATGGATTCGGTTTTCCGGCGACTTGCAGAGAATTCCGGCGATGTATTTCTTGCGACAGAGACTCTACAGGGAGTTTAAGGTGAGTGTGGGTGATTTCGGTATGAGCTCTAGATGTCCTGTTTATAAAGTAAAGCAACAGTGGGATAGATTCTTCGGTTTTCCGGCGATAACTTCCGGTTAACTTGCAGAGGATGCCGGCGACTTGCGGCGAGGTTTTCTGAGCGGGTTTGAGAGAGTAAGTTTGATAGACTCGCGAGCTCAAATGGTGAATACATCAATGTAAAGTATAACTCGAATTTAATTGCATTTCGGTTTCGAATTCCAAAATCATACGGTTATGATTTTGACGATTTGAATGAGTGGCTTTAAGGTTTTCGGTTATAACTGACGTTTATCATCAGTTACACACGTTTAATCATAAAGAAAAACGTTAATTGCTTGATTGCTTGGATTGTGTTTTCGACAGTTACTGGTTCTGTATTATTACAGGTTGGCGTTTGTTTCAATATAAAACTTAATTGATTTCAGTTATTTCACAAAGAGTGCAGGTAGCCTGGTGGTGCGTTGTGTGTTTGTTTGAGCGGGAGACCCGGGTTCGAAACCCGGCGTCTCTATTTAATTTTTATCTCTTTATTTATGATAAAGTATTAATTATAGTTTTTAAATTCTAATATATTTGTTAATTATGTTTTGTTTAAAATTAAATAATCAATATAAACGCGACGAAAATTTTGACCGACTATTCAGTTAATAAACGAAGCGGGTTTTGGAAAACCCGTTTTTTTGACGGATGTTACAGTTTAGGTCGGTGGCCTATCCCTAATCTAACGGCCAAGTTGAAAGAACAAACCAAAGCATTATGGAAGGAATAAAAAACAGGTTGGGAAGGCACGTTACTCAGTGGCTTAATGAACTTCCCAACATCCTTTGGGCGATCCGAACAATAGAAAAAACAAGTCATAAGAAAACACCTTATAGCCTAGTGTTTGGGTCGGAAGCTATCATTCCGGCAGAAATAGGAGTTACCACACAACGAACACTCAACATTGACCTTGAGGCAAACCTGGCCGAAACCATGCTGAACTTGGAATCCTAGAAGAAACTCGTGAACAAGCGCTATAAAGGAAGCAAAGTATAAGTAGAAAATGGAAGCTTATTACAACAACCGGGTGAAACATGAACGGTTTAAGCCTGGAGATCTGGTTCTCCGCAACAATGAAGTAATCAAAAAGGAGAATCAAGGCAAACTTGGTCCAAATGGGAAGGACCATACACCATTCTCGAAACACACAAAGGAGGATCATACAAGCTAGCCGATGCAGAAGGCAAAACGCTTCCTCGCCACTTGAATGGCAAGAACCTTAAAAGGTTCCATGTGTAGGTAGAATGTTCTACGTTCCATCTCTCCATTGTAATCAAAGTACGCTTTTTATGAATGAATGATGATGTTTTTATCAAAGTTTGTCTTTTCTATCCTATAATCAGGTTGAGAACCTAACAAAACACTCTATGGCAAAGGCCATTTAAGGGGATGAGCTCCCAGGCCACATCGTTCAATAGGTTCAAGGGTTAAATGAACTTATATGCGGGTGAGTTCCTAAGTCAATTCAACTCCATGAGACTTACATAAATTTTTTACTTGTCTCAAAGACAGGTCCGAACAACCTACACCAATTGTTCCTTAAACCTCATAAAAAAGGTTTATAAAATAAAAAGACATTGAATGATGTCATAAAAAGGATAGACAACATGTAACTTTTATCTAAAAAAACTGCAGCACTGATCCTTCCAAGGTATAATGGACAAAAGGTACATAACAAAACAGCAAGACAAGTATAAAATCATCGACACATATAAGAAAAAGTGGAATAAAGCATTAGACACATCAATTTTTAACATAAGGCCTTAAGGGCCATAGACCTAACATATTGTTCACATGCCTTCAAGGCTACCACCAACCAAGGAAGGTTTCCTAGAAAACTACTTGTCCAAAATACATAACATTATATTGTTTTAAGTGATAAGAAAACTAAGGATAAAGTTTAAATAGTTTTAATTTGCAGCATCAGACGCAGTAGGCTTCGCTGCACTTGCATCACCACTCTTGGACTTCTTGGCCTTCTTCTTTTTCTTTCCACAGCACCACACCAGCATCTGTCGCCTTTGAAGCTTCAAGGCTTGCTTCCTTCAAGCCTTCACCACCATCAGAAAAGATTTTCTCACTGTCACCCGAACAGGAATGCTTTTTGGAAAGGGATTTTAGCACTTCAGCACACACGACCTCATTGAGGCTGGGGGGTTTCAACTCCTGTGAGGCAGAAACAATGTTACCAAAACACTTAGAAATGTCACCCACATAGGGGTAAGTCATATGCTCCATATCCAAGACAGATTCCTTGCAGGTTTCGAAGGCTTTAGGCTTAAAAAGAGATGACTGCTCCTGAGGCTTCCCAGATTCACAAACCTTGTAACTAGCAACTAAGCCTTAGTGTCGTACATGGGCTAGAAGCTTAGTGTACACATCACCCAAGGCTTTGTTAAATTTTAAGGAGTGAAGAAGGTAGGTAACTACCTGTTGGAATCCATGCTCAATGAGCCATTTGTTGTCACTGGTTGCTTGGGCAACCAAAGCCTTCAACTTCTCCTTTGAGAAAGCCTTTTTCTGAACCTCAAGAGCAGCCCGATCAACCCTGACTTGAACCCTGTCCGCTTCCAAGCATTTTTCCAACTCGGACATTTCAGTGTTGTGCTAGGAAGTAAGCTCATAAATCCTCATCAGTTTTTCTCCTTCTCAGCAAAGACCTCAACCTCTTTCTTCAGGGCTTTCTTCTCATGCCTTTTCTTCGAAAAACCTCATATTCTTGCATCCTTTTACGAAATCGAGGCACACCCTCAGGAAGCAAAGAAGTATCTCAAACAGAGGGAGGGGCAAAATTAGTCAAAACGTCCTCACAATTGGACGATGACTTAAAACTATCGCCAATTGTAACCTTCCAATCTGCCACATAAATCTCCCCTGGGTTAACCCTTTACTAGAACCCTCACCACCCTTACTAGTTCCTTTCAAGCTCACAAACTTTTTACTTGCAGCCTTACTACCCTTACCAACCACCAACGGTAACTCCTTGTCTTTTTCCCCTCAACCCCAACCTCCGGAGCATCTGAACGGCTCAGAAGCCGTTGGTTGGTCAACGGACTTTATCAACAGACAGTGGGAACGACGAGTAGAAACTTTGGAAGCAGCAATTTTGGTAAACCTCAATTTTCGTACCCGTGGTTTGCTGATTTTAACACTCTCAGTCCAATAGTTTAAAAATTGCGTTTATCATCCATTAGTTTGCTGATTTTAACAGTTTCAGTCCAATTAATGTTATATTTTAATAATTTCAGTCAACACCAGTGTTAGTGGTGTGGACTAAAACTGTTAAATCAGCAGACTAATTGATTGAAACTGTTAAAATCAGCAAACTAATGGACAATAAATGCAAAATTTTAAATTATTGTACTTAGAGTGTTAAAATCAGCAAACCACAGGGATGAAAATTGAGGTTTACTCATACATATATAATACATTAGAATTAGAACCGAAACAAATATGTTTTTTTTGGTAGAGAATACAATGCCCTGGTAAATTTAAATAAAACAAGATATGAGTCGTGATTGTACCTCAATGACTCAGACTTGTGGTGATCGGTGTATGCCGAAAATTTGGATATAGTCAGATAACAGCGGCGTTGACCAGCTCCTGTGGTCGGAGATGGTTGAGACGATGACTGATGTAATATTTCAGTTGTTAAATGGGTGTGACCGGAAGTAATTGCACACAACGTTGGTGGGAGGGAGGCTTTGGACTTTAAAAGGTCAGGGGAAAATTGGTCTTTAAAACGCGGCATGTGATGCGTGAGAGGTTCCCATAACCAGTTGACTATAAACAAAAATCAACTCTTCTCTTTTCTTTCTTTCTTTTTTTATTTAACATCTATTTGCATCTTAAATATCTTCGCAAATTTAATTTCTTTCATCAATTTAAGATCTATTCATTTTTAGACATTTTGTCTGTATTAGTTATTTGTTTTGTTAACACTAGTTCACACCAAAACAAAATTAAAAAGAATTATTCTTACTTCATAATCTTACTATTCAAGTCAAATACACCTGATGTCGAACCGAAGCGATCAAATGACTCGAGAATTTATGATTTATTCAAAGGATTGGAACTTAATGGTTCCACCCTAAGTCGGTTGTCTCGAAGTCTCAAAGACACACGATTAAAATATTCAATATATAGAGGAAGGTTATTGTAGAAGACAATCTTAACGTACAAAACGTAGCGGAGAAATCGGGGCCGTTAATTTGTAAGATTAATGGTTGAGATTATGTGGTCCCCAAATATAGAATTCACTTAACTCATAGACCCACTTCCCCTTGATCTTCAAATGCCTATGTTTTTTTTTCATACGCATATATATATATTTAAAATACACAGTATTTACGAACATTTCATTCTCCTTAATTTGAATAAGCCATTGATATAGTTTTCTTAATTTTTGTTCTTTTTATTTAACAAGCTATAACGTTACGTAATTACAAACATAATCAGTGAATACCCACTGAGTAATTATGTAATAGTAGTTGACTCTGTATTATTATGTGGTTACATAATTTTTTAATATCCATTACTTGATTTCATTATAATATTTATGTGAAACCCCATTGAGTGATTACGTAATTACTTATTAATCATAACTATAAAAAAAACCAAACATGTAATAAATAATATTTCAAGAAAGACCTAATATTTCAGTTCTAATCACGTATTAAGTATAAATGTAATGCAAAATATTAGCCAATCAACCTATAATAACCACATAATTTCGTATATTAGAGATTTAATTACATATTAAAGCATAAACAATTAAATTCTTATTATTAAATGTGTAATCATGTAGCAAGTATAATTGTAATAACATCAATTATAACAAATCATATTAAATAGGTGATCATGTAATAGATTTATATTGAATGTGTAATCATGTAATGCTTTATGCTGAATGTGTAATCACGTATCCTATAACTTTTTTTTTAAAGAAAACTATAGCAATAGTTTGTCGAATTAAAGCAAATGAAATATTCATTAATACGGTGTACTTTTTTAAAAAAAATAGTAACGTATGAAAAATTTATAGTTGTTTAATTAAGGAGAAAACTAGTATAAGGGAGAAAAAACCATCAAACCATTCCTCTTTAAATTAAGAAAGACACATGTAGAACCATGATTCTTCCATACACTTATCAATTTATTTCTTGTATGTATAAAATAATTTGGTGTTCTTTTGGTAAACCAATTGCGTTAGAAGCCAATAATCCTGGGTTTGACTCTTTTTTTCTTTTTTGGCATATTAGATTACTGACGGACCAGTGGAGTATCATTATATCACTAGCGGAACCATCTGATCTATCCATCTCCACTAGATATAATACATAGGAAATCCAATAAATACGAAAAAAAACTCACACTGGGTTTGAGTTTTGCTTTTGCAACTTCGTAGTTACAGTCTTGGTGTTAATGCATGCAGCAAGGCTATTCTAGCATAGTTTAATTGAATATAATAATCCTAATTTTTGTTACAAAATTTTTTAGTACTATATTGTGACGGTTTAAACAACAAAATATGATAATTTTAATGGTATAAAGGATTAAAAATCCTAAGAAGGAATCGAACTTAACATGTATATATCATGTTTTAGACTTAGTGAATTTTTGGAATGTTTTGGCATGGTACTAAATAGAAAACACCAAATGTAACAATAAAAAACGCAATGCCATTTATTCTAAGCATAAATTTAAAACACCATTTTAAAACAATTAGGCAAGATATTTTAAGTGTTAAACAGTGTGTTTTAGCTATGTTTTTAATTTCATGCATATTGTACATTGTATTGTGTTTATTGTTAATTTTTTTTTGTTATTCTATATAATACCATGTGAAAACAACAAAAAACATCATTTCTAAGTCCAAAACATGAGACTATATAGACTTCTCACACTTCTTAGGAAATATGTCCTTTGTAAACTAACCCTACCCTAATTTTACTATCCTCTGTAGTGATTAATAGTTTTATCATTTTACGAGTGTTATCGTTCTTACCGACATCAAATTGGTTACCCTTATTCGTTTTATAGTTTTCACTTCATGTAAAATATATGTCAATGCCCTTTTAGATATATCACAACTTTTTCTTTTTGGGTTTTCTTTTTCGGTTATTATACCAAATGCATGTACCATAACAAAATGAACTCATACTGACTGTGTTCCTGTTGTGTAGCATGGCGGAATTTTACTAATTCTTATATTAAAAAACAAGTCTTCCAAATTAGCACCAATATACATTTCCTAAACTTAATAAAAACTCACTAGTAACCATAGTTAGGAGTCAGATATTTTTAATATGTCACTACATCACAAAGCTAATAACTTAACATTAATTCATCCAAAGTAGATTCCATCCCAAGCAATACCTCTCGAGATCTGTTATTTTTCACTCATTTACAATTACTCGTATTTATTTTCAGTTTTTATTGTCTGCAAATCAAACAAAAGCGTTGAGTGGTAAAAGTCATGACTTTTAGGTTCGCTACTTAGTTCTTACATATACTTTACTACATAACCATATGTACACTTACCTATTGTGTGTGTTAATTCTAAGTAAAAATGAACCTCGGATACTTCTGGCCCTCCATGCACCAAGATACCACTGAACAATTGGGAAAGTGTGAAGCCTATCAGCTATATGCACCAGTGCCCAAAAGTTCCAAACACGATCTCGTCCCTATCTCCTCAGCTTGGCCATTTCACAAGTGTGGAATGGGCATCTTCGGTCCATTTCCACCAGCCATGGGAGGAGGGAAATTCTTATTGTTGGTTGTGGATCAATTCACCAAATGGTCGGAACTCAAAGCTTTGGGGAAGATCTCGGGAAACAAGTCATCGACTTTGTATAGGAAAGCATCATTTGCCGCTTTGTGCTTCTAGGGGTGCTGGTCACAGATAATGGCAAACATTTTGTTGAGAAGCCTTTTAGCTCATGGTGCAAGGAGTTTAGAATTACACAAGTGTTTAGCTCGGTGGCCTATCCCTAATCTAACGGCCAAGTTGAAAGAACGAACCAAAGCATTGTGGAGGGAACAAAAAACAGGTTAGGAAGGCACGTTACTCAGTGGCTTAATGAACTTCCCAACGTCCTATGGGCGATCCGAACAATAGAAAAAACAAGTCATAAGAAAACACCTTATAGCCTAGTGTTTAGGTCGGAAGCTATCATTCCGGCAGAAATAGGAGTTACCACACAACGAACACTCAACATTGACCTTGAGGCAAACCTGGCCGAAACCATGCTGAACTTGGAATCCTAGAAGAAACTCGTGAACAAGCGCTATAAAGGAAGAAAAGTATAAGTAGAAAATGAAAGCTTATTACAACACCTGGGTGAAACATGAGGAGATCTGGTTCTCCGCAACAATGAAGCAATCAAAAAGGAGAATCAAGGCAAACTTGGTCCAAATGGGAAGGACCATACACCATTCTCGAAACACACAAATGAGGATCATAAAAGCTAGTTGATGCAGCAAAACACTTCCTCGCCACTTGAATGGCAAGAACCTTAAAAGGTTCCATGTGTAGGTAGAATGTTCTACGTTCCATCTCTCCATTGTAATCAAAGTACGCTTTTTATGAATGAATGATGATGTTTTTATCAAAGTTTGTCTTTTCTATCCTATAATCAGGTTGAGAACCCAGCAAAACACTCTATAGCAAAGGCCATTTAAGGGGATGAGCTTCAGGCCACATCGCTCAATAGGTTCAAGGTTAAATGAACTTATATACGGGTGAGTTCCTAAGTCAATTCAACTCCATGAGACTTACATAAATTTTTGACTTGTCTCAAAGACAGGTCCGAACAACCTACACCAATTGTTCCTTAAACCTCATAAAAAAGGTTTACAAAATAAAAAGACATTGAATGATGTCATAAAAAGGATAGACAACATGTTAATTTTATCTAAAAATCTTTAAGGCTAAGTGACTGCAGCACTGAACCTTCCAAGGTATAATGGACAAAAGGTACATAACAAAACAGCAAGACAAGTATAAAATCATCGACACATATAAGAAAAAGTGGAATAAAGCATTAGACACATCAATTTTTAACATAAGGCCTTAAGGGCCATAAACCTAGCATATTGTTCACATGCCTTCAAGGCTACCACCAACCAAGGAAGGTTTCCTAGAAAACTACTTGTCCAAAATACATAACATTATATTGTTTTAAGAGATAAGAAAACTAAGAATAAAGTTTCAAGAGTTTTAATTTGCAGCATCAGAAGCAGTAGGCTTCGCTGCACTTGCATCACCACTCTTGGACTTCTTGGCCTTCTTCTTTTTTTTTTCCACAGCACCACACCTGCATCTGTCGCCTTGGAAGCTTCAAGGCTTGCTTCCTTCAAGCCTTCACCACCATCAGAAAAGATTTTCTCACTGTCACCCGAACAGGAATGCTTCTTGGAAAGGGATTTTAGCACTTCATCACACACGACCTCATTGAGGCTGGGGGGTTTCAACTCTTGCGAGGCATAAACAATGTTACCAAAACACTTAGAAATGTCACCCACATAGGGGTAAGTCATATGCTCCATCTCCAAGACAGATTCTTTGAAGGTTTTGAAGGCTTTAGGCTTAAAAAGAGATGACTGCTCCTGAGGCTTCCCAGATTCACAAGCCTTGTAACCAGCAACTAAGCCTTAGTGTCGTACATGGGCTAGAAGCTTAGTGTACACATCACCCAAGGCTTTGTTAAATTTTAAGGAGTGAAGAAGGTAGGTAACTACCTGTTGGAATCCATGCTCAATGAGCCATTTGTTGTCACTGGTTGCTTGGGCAACCAAAGCCTTCAACTTCTCCTCTGAGAAAGCCTTTTTCTGAACCTCAAGAGCAGCCCGATCAACCCTGACTTGAACCCTGTCAGCTTCCAAGCATTTTCCAACTCGGCCATTTCAGTGTTGTGCTAGGAAGTAAGCTCATAAATCCTCATCAGTTTTTCTCCTTCTCAGCAAGGGCTTTCTTCTCATGCGTTTTCTTCGAAAAAACCTCATATTCTTGCATCCTTTTACAAAATCGAGGCACACCCTCAGGAAGCAAAGAAGTATCTCAAACAGAGGGAGGGGCAAAATGAGTCAAAACGTCCTCACAAATGGACGATGACTTAAAACTATCGCCAATTGTAACCTTCCAATCTGCCACATAAATCTCCCCTGGGTTAACCCTTTACTAGAACCCTCACCACCCTTACTAGTTCCTTTCAAGCTCACAAACTTTTTACTTGCAGCCTTACTAACCTTACCAACCACCAACGTAACTCCTTGTCTTTTTCTCCTCAACCCTAACCTCCGGAGCATCTGAACGGCTCAGAAGCCGTTGGTTGGTCAGCGGACTTTATCAACAGATAGTGGGAACGACGAGTAGAAACTTTGGAAGCAGCAACATTGGTAAAACCCTTGGCATTGGGGACATTCACATAGCCTGAACCCTCCAACACCTATGTTCATACCCCCTGACAATATCATCTTCGCCGGGTGTAGCCTCAGCATCCCCAAATACAACATCAGAAGTATCATCACTCTTGATAAAATCTACGGCAGGCATAACTGCAAAAAACAAAGTAAAAAATAAACAAAAATGCAAAAACACAACAAACAAAGCATATAAACAAAATATCATACCCTGGCCATCTCTCATGAGCACAAGGTCACGATTCGGCTTGTCCACAACTTGCTAATTCCCAGCAACACTAAGATATTTTCGGAAAAGGGACGAAACCTCAAAAGGACATTCCCTAACAGATTTCAATAACCAACTATCTATCTTAGACTCGGAAGGATCAAGTACATTCAAGACATCATCAGGATGCCTCCACACAAGTTTATAAGGAACAATTGACTTTGAAACCCAAAAAAAATCAATCCTTCCAAGAATCGAGAGTTGTAACCATGGACGAAATCAAACACACGTCAATCTGTGATGTTTCAAAAGTAAACCAATCGCCGTTCTTGGCCAAACGAAAGAAACAACGAAATACCAACAATGTTGGGTCATACCCTATTGCCCGACATAAAACCTCGAAATGTAAAACCCTAGCGAGACCTTGGGGGTGTAACTAACCGAAATACACTCGATAATACTCCAAAATGTTAAGAACAAAGATCGAAAATGGGTAGCACAAGTTGGAAAATTCAAAATGACGGTAGTAAAGGGCAATCAAACCCGAAGGACACTGATTTATAGATTTGTCCAGACCCGGAGCCACCGGACGAAACTTTCGGATTGATTCCCCGTTCTTCACAAAATGCCTCAATCTCATCTTGAGTGAGGCGAGAATAACTGATCGACAAATCTTTCCTATACCCATGAAAGATGATCAGAAACAAAGGAAGCAAGAAAAAGAAACTAACCTAGAACACGAAGAAAGAAAGGGATGGATGAGGACTTGAGAGAAATGTGAATAGTTGGTTTTCCTTTTGTGGTAAAAAAAAATAAATGAAGTCTAGAAGTTATTATTACATATTAGACAATTAAAAACCGTCGCGTGCGAAAACTGCCATCTATCACATTATCTGTTATTTCAAAATTCAAATCTCAAAACTCAATCGCCCAGGAACCCTTCAAGCCTTGAAGCCTTTAAGCAATAAAAGAAGTGTGCGAAAGTAAGAAGCATTTGAGCTTGCACCCCAAATACCTTTGACTTGGGGGCTATGACGTGAGTAGCTCAATCCTGAATAAACTGATTAGAATACACAATAGCTTAAAGGTTGAAAGGTTAAAATGTTCAGGAATAGACATCTGTCGTGAACAGCAAAAAGAATGAGAACAGTACATGGTCACATCACACTTTACGTGTGAAGTCTCCTACATAGCCACCACAGGAGCATGTGGGAGAGCACACTCTTTTACCCGCAGGTCCAAAGCCTTTAACCTACCAAAAAAGGCAAGCCCTCCACTGCAGCCAAGGATCACTAGTAAAAGGTTTCTCTTTATAGAGATCGTTTTCCTATAAATGACAGCCTCTAGTCATTCAACAAGATCATTCCAGATCACTTCTGATCTTTGATCTAACTCCTTATCTCCAGAACTTGCATCTTGCTTGTTCTTTTCTACATCACTACAATACTATCTCACTAAACATAAATATTCTGGGTTGAATATTCTTCAATCCAGAATTCAAAGTGAATAATAACAAAGTGATCCAACTACACGTGCTGCAAACATGGGGGTAACCCACGACCTGCGTTAGGCTAATCGAAACCTTGAACCTTTTTACCCTGTAGATATCGCTACAGTCATTGGTCTTGTATTTGTTGTAACAACATATACATTTTACTTGATCTTCCATTACTTTAACTGACATATTTATTTAATACATATAGAGTAAACCTCAATTTTCGTACTGTGGTTTGCTGATTTTAACACTCTCAGTCCAATAGTTTAAAAATTGCATTTATCATCCATTAGTTTGCTGATTTTAACAGTTTCAATCCACATTAATGTTATATTTTAATAATTTCAGTCAACACCAGTGTTAGTGGTGTGGACTAAAACTGTTAAATCAGCAGACTAATTGATTGAAACTGTTAAAATCAGCAAACTAATGGACAATAAATGCAAATTTTTAAATTATTGTACTTAGAGTGTTAAAATCAGCAAACCACATGGATGAAAATTGAGGTTTACTCATACGTATATAATACATTAGAATTAGAACCGAAACAAATATGTTTTTTTGGTAGAGAATACAATGCCCTGGCAAATTTAAATAAAACAAGATATGAGTCGTGATTGTACCTCAATGACTCAGACTTGTGGTGATCGGTGTATGCCGAAAATTTGGATATAGTCGATAACAGCGGCGTTGACCAGCTCCTGTGGTTGGAGATGGTTGAGACGATGACTGATGTATGTTTCAGTTGTTAAATAGGTGTGACCGGAAGTAATTGCACACAACGTTGGTGGGAGGGAGGCTTTGGACTTTAAAAGGTCAGGGGAAAATTGGTCTTTAAAACGCGGCATGTGATGTGTGAGAGGTTCCCATAACCGTTGACTATAAACAAAAATCAACTCTTCTCTTTTCTTTCTTTCTTTTTTTATTTAACATCTATTTGCATCTTAAATATCTTCGCAAATTTAATATTTTTTCATCAATTTAAGATCTATTCATTTTTAGACAATTTGTCTATATTAGTTATTTGTTTTGTTAACACTAGTTCACACCAAAACAAAATTAAAAAGAATTATTCTTACTTCATAATCTTACTATTCAAGTCAAATACACCTGATGTCGAACCGAAGCGATCAAATGACTCGAGAATTTATGATTTATTCAAAGGATTGGAACTGAATGGTTCCACCCTAAGTCGGTTGTCTCGAAGTCTCAAAGACACACGATCAAAATATTCAATATATAGAGGAAGGTTATTTTAGAAGACAATCTTAACGTACAAAACGTAGGGGACAAATCGGGGCCGTTGATTTGTAAGATTAATGGTTGAGATTATGTGGTCCCAAATATAGAATTCACTTAACATTATAAACCCACTTCCACTTGTTTCTTCAAATGCCTATGTTTTTTTCATACGCATATATATATATATATATATATATATAATATATATATATATATTACGTAAGGGGACATAATCAAGGAATACCCACTGAGCAATTATGTAATAGTAGTTGACTCTGTATTATTATGTGGTTACATAATTTTTTATATCCATTACTTGATTTCATTATAATATTTATGTGAAACCCCATTGAGTGATTATATAATTACTTATTAATCATAACTATAATAAAAAACCAAACATGTAATAAATAATATTTCAAGAAAGACCTAATATTTCAGTTCTAATTACGTATTAAGTATAAATGTAATGCAAAATATTAGCCAATCAACCTATAATAACCACATAATGTCGTATATTAGAGATTCAATTACATATTAAAGCATAAACAATTAAATTCTTAATATTAAATGTGTAATCATGTAGCAAGTATAATTGTAATAACATCAATTATAACAAATCATATTAAATATGTGATCATGTAATAGATTTATATTGAATGTGTAATCATGTAATGCTTTATGCTGAATGTGTAATCACGTATCCTATAACTTTTTTAAAGAAAACTACAGCAATAGTTTGGTCGAAATTAAAGCAAATGAAATATTCGTTAATACGGTGTACTTTTTATTAAAAAATAGTAACTTATGAAAATTTATAGTTTTTTGAAAATTAAGGAGAAAACTAGCATAAGGGAGAAAAAACCATCAAACCATTCCCTCTTTAAATTAAGAAAGACACCTGTAGAACCATGATTCTTCCATACACTTATCAATTTATTTCTTGTATGTATAAAATAATTTGGTGTTCTTTTGGTAAACCAATTGCGTTAGAAGCCAATAATCCTGGGTTTAACTATTTTTTCTTTTTTGGCATATTAGATTACTGACGGACCAGTGGAGTATCATTATATCACTAGCGGAACCATCTGATCATATCCATCTGCACTAGATATAATACCATAGGAAATCCAATAAATAGAAAAAAACTCGGGGGCTTGAGTTTTCCTTTGCAATTTTCCTAGCCACAGTCTTGGTGTTAATGCAACAAGGCTATTCTAGCATAGTTTAATTGAATATAATAATCCTAATTTTCGATACAAAATTTTTTAGTACTAATTGTGACGGTTTAAACAACAAAATAGGGTAATTTTAATGGTATAAAGGATTAAAAATCCTAAGAAGGAATCGAACTTAACATATATATATCATGTTTTAGACTTAGTGAATTTTTGGAATGTTTTGGCATGGTACTAAATAGAAAACACCAAATGTAACAATAAAAAACCAATGCCATTTATTCCAAGCATAAACTTAAAACACCATTTCAAAACAATTAGGCAAGATATTTTAAGTGTTAAACAGTGTGTTTTAGCTATGTTTTTAATTTCATGCATATTGTACATTGTATTGTGTTTATTGTTAATTTTTTTTGTTATTCTATATAATACCATGTGAAAACAACAAAAAATCGTTTCTAAGTCCAAAACATAAGACTACATAGACTTCTCACACTTCTTAGGAAATATGTCCTTTGTAAACTAACACTACCCTAATTTTACTATCCTCTGTAATGATTAATAGTTTTATCATTTTAAGAGTGTTATCGTTCTTACCGACATCAAATTGGTTACCCTTATTCGTTTTATAGTTTTCACTTCATGTGAAATATGTGTCAATGCCCTTTTAGATATATCACAACTTTTTCTTTTTGGGTTTTCTCTTTCGGTTATTATACCAAATGCATGTACCATAACGAAATGAACTCATATGACTGTGTTCCTGTTGTGTAGCATGGCGGAATTTTACTAATTGTTATATTAAAAAACAAGTCTTCCAAATTAGCACCAATATACATTTCCTAAACTTAATAAAAACTCACGATAACCATAGTAGGAGTTAGATATTTTTAATATGTCACTACACCACAAAGCTAATAACTTAACATTAATTCATCCAAAGTAGATTCCATCCCAAGCAATACCTCGTGAGATCTGTTATTTTTCACTCATTTACAATTACTCGTATCTATTTTCAGTTTTTGTTGTCTGCAAATCAAACAAAAGCGTTGAGTAGTAAAAGTCATGTCTTTTAGGTTCACTACTTAGTTCTTACATATACTTTACTACATAACCATATCTACACTTACCTATTGTGTGTGTTAATTCTAAGTAAAAATTATTTCTTATAAATTTAAAACATTGATAAAAGTGTTTAAAGTTAGATTAAAATTAACACTCTAAAACACGTACATCACTAAACAGAGTCTACTATATATAGCCCAAAAAGATTTCATCCGAAACTTGAGGTATCCGAAACATGAAGGTTTTATATTTTTCTTTAAAAAAATCCAAATTTCTATTATTAACCAACCCTTTTTAAAAAATTAACCCGAAATAAATTTTCTCAAACATGGAAGATTAGAACCCAAAATTTATATCAAAACTCTCGTAGAATCCTTTTTTTATCTTATGTTTTACATATTTAAAGCATATTTGAATTTGTTGTCAACAAACAATGGGAGTCTGTTGATGCACTTTCGTGTGTAGGTTGATACGCAAGTTGTGATTTGAAGCAACTAAATGATGTGGAACAGCCTGGTGGTCTGCCCCATTGGGGTAGCACATCTATAAATGTGCCTTATTAGATCCAGACGAAATTTAGGCAGACTCACATAGTGTAAATAGAGTGTGTGTTGTGTTCGTTATTAGAGTTTGAGAGTTTGCATATGCGCTCATAAGTGAGAAGCGCACCTAGTTTGTTTTTTTAATGGAAAAAGATGTTAGGAAATTATGATATATAATTAGTGATTAAAGCATATGAATGAGAGATCATAAGTTTTAATTGTGTTGGACTTTGTTGGAACTTATATTGGAACTTTAAAGTGTGAGAAGTTGTGTCTGTCCCAATTGGTGGAGAGATAAATCCTGTGACGATTTATATCTCTAATTATCCACACAAATGTATTCTTACGTGACAAGTCACACCAGTGGCAGCCAGGAGGGTGCGAAGCACCCGACATGCGCCCGGGTCCAGGGATGGGCATGGGACCGGGACGGAGGGCGACATGGGCGCTTTGATGGCGCTGCGAGCCGCTTGGGAGCCGTCTTAGTATTTTTTGTGTCTGGCATTGGTGTTAGAGACTGTTCAAGTTCTTACCTGCATAGAATTCAATTTGCCAATAAATTCGGAATTAATCTTATTGAATTGCATATTCAATAAGAGATTCTCCAGTTCATATTGTAGCCAGTAGATATACAAAGCTTGGTGCTTTGTTTGGGATACTGGAAATCGTATGGTGCATGCAACACACACAGCTAACATATTTCCGAACTTTAATTCACTGTACACTCTAATTTCAGGTACTTTTTCGGGTGCTAGGCTAATCCCGGCAGTACAATCTGCTTAGGCTGTTGTACGTGGGAAATAGACGGATTCACCTAGGTGACCCGAAATCTATTTTAAGGGAAGCGTGATCTTCATGTGCCTCAGTCACCTTCGTTTTCTTTTCTTTGTTTATTTGTAATGTTTTATCAGTTTTCTTTTCATTTGTACTTCCATTCTGTTTATTTCAATTTTGTATAAATCATGTATTCATAATTCCATTAATAAAATTATTATTTTTATTTCTGTTGTGAACGGTCTCCCTACAAGCTTAAAACATATTTTAAAACTCGTTCACTGTTTTGGTTTTTAAAATTTTTATAAGTGCTTCTGTTGATTTTTGCAAAACTTATGTAGTTTGCATTGGTTTTCTGTAAACCAATTTGTTTCTACCATAAACTAATATTTTTTTAAACTCTTGTTTCAGAAATGGCTACTGCTCAATGAAACACATCAACCACTGTTGGATCCACATCCACTACCATGGGACCATTAGTTGGTACCCAAGCGGCTCAAGCGGTTGCTAACCATGCAGAGAAACAGAGAAGTTTACTAGTTTGAATTTTAAGAGATGGCAACAAAGATGTTGTTTTATCTGACGACTCTAAACCTTGCGAGGTTTCTGACTGAGTCCCCTCCGGTTCTCGCAGAAGGAACATCTGATGTTCAATCTGTGGGTGCTGTTGATGCATGGAAACATTGTGAGTACCTATGTCGCAACTATGTGTCGAACGACTTGTCAAAATGCATTGTATAATGTGTATCTCAAAGTTCCAACTGCCAAAGAATTATGGGAGTCGTTGGAATGCAAATACAAGACCGAGGATGTGGGTACTAAAAAGTATGTTGTGGCAAGATTTTTGGACCATAAAATGATTGATTCAAAGACTGTTATGAGTCAAGTTCAAGAATTGCAGATTATCCTTAGTGATATTTTATTTGAAGGAATGAATCTTAGTGAAACATTCAAGTGCAGCAATTGTTGAAAAGTTGCCTCCAAGTTGGGTGGACTTCAAGAATTACCTTAGGCATAAGCAAAAGGAAATGGCCATTGAAGACCTAGTGGTTCGTCTTCGTTTTGAAGAAGGCAACAGGCTGTCACACAAAGGAAGTCAGGTTGAAGCGTCTGCAAAAGCAAACCTTGTGGAACATGGTCAATCCTCAAGGGGTTACAAGGGTAACAAAGGCCACAAGTTTAATGGCAAAGGGAAAAACAAAGGTGTTGACCTTGGGCCTAAGAAAGGTGGTGTGAAGAAGAAGGTTGGTCCCTTTAAAGGGAATGTGACAACTGTGGACAAACTGGTCATCGTGCTGACCAATGCAAAGAGCCTAAACGTAACAGGCTCTTATGGTTGATGATGATATCCTTTAGTGGCCATGATTTCTGACCTCTCTGCTATGATGGAGGAGGTAAATTTGGTGGCTAACGAGCCAAAAGGGTGGTGGGTTGACACTGGGGAAACCCGCCATGTGTGCCCAGCCAAGACCCTCTTTAATACGTTTAAAGAGGTGGTGGGAGAAGAGAAGCTGTACATGGGAAATGCTGCTACAGCTGATATCAAGGGAGAAGGTGATGTGATCTTAAAGTGGACTTCTGGGAAAGAGCTCACTTTGAAGAATGTGCTCTATGTTCCTGATTGCGTAAGAGTCTTGTGTCGGGTTGGATGCTTAAAAAATTTTGGCTTTCGTTTGGTTTTTGAAAGTGATACTTTTGTTTTAAGTAAGTGGTATGTTTGTTGGAAAGGGCTATGCCTAAAATGGCATATTCAAACTTAATGTAATTTCTATAAAGAAAAACATGAATAAAAGTGCTAGTACTCCTGCTTACTTGGTTGAGTCTCCTAGTGTTTGGCATGGATGTCTTGTTCATGTAAATTTTAATTCGATGCGTCTTTAATTAAATTAGATTACATACCAACTTTTTCCATTGACTCTAAGCCAAACAAACAAGATCATCCTTCAAATCAGTTGAAAGAATAACGGAACTCCTTGATCTGATACACACTGATGTGTGATTTAAAATCAATTCCTACCAGAGGTGGTAATAAATATTTTATTACTTTTATCGATGATAATACAAGGTATTATTATGTATACTTACTTAAGAGTAAGGATGAAGCAATTGACAAGTTTATCTTGTATAGAGCTGAAGTTGAGAATCAACTAAACAAGAAAATAAAACGTGTTCGGAGTGATAGAGGAGGTGAATATGTATCACCATTTGGGGAAGTGTGTGCAAAAAGTGGCATAATACACGAGTGTACCTCACCTTATACACCCCAATCAAATGCCATCGCGGAGCGAAAGAATCGTACACTAAAAGAAATGATGAATGCCATGTTGATAAGTTCTGGGATGAGCCAGGACATGTGGGGGGAGGCCATTTTGTCAACCAATTTTTTGTTAAACAAAATACCTTTCAAGAACAAGGATGTAACAACTCATGAGTTGTGGTGGGGACATAAGTCATCCTATAAATACTTGAAAGTGTGGGGGTGCCTGGCCAAGGTGATAGTTGCACCCCCTAAGGCTCTTAAAATAGGGCCCAAAACTGTTGATTGCATTTTCATTGGATATGCCAAAAATGGTAGTTCACATACGTTTCTTGTACAAGAATCCAAGAATCCTGATGTGCACAAGGACTCCTATCATAGAGACAAGGCCAGGAAATGTGATTTACTTTGAAGAAGAGTTTCCAATGTTACAACAAACTATTGCGAGTTCTTCAAATCATGCAAGTTCGTCAACAATGGTTGATGAGATTGTTCGAGAGGAAACTCACAAACAATCAGAGGCTGAAGAAGGTGAGCCAAGAAGAAGTAAAAGGCAAAGGACTAAGAAATCCTTTGGTCCTGACTTTCTTACTTACATGGTTGAAAGTGAGCCTCAAAACTATGAGATGCAGTCACCTCTTCAAATGGACCTCAATGGAAAAAGCCATCAAGAGTGAAATTGATTCTATCTTACAGAATCATACATGGGAGCTAGTAGATCTTCCACCAGGTGCAAGCCACTTGGATATCGATGGATATTTAAGAAATAGATGAAAGCTGATGGCTCTGTCGACAAGTATAAGGCAAGACTTGTAATCAAAGGGTTTAGACAGAAGGAAGGTCTTGACTATTTTAACACATACTCGCCTGTAACTAGAATAACCTCTATTAGATTGGTGCTTGCAATTGCAGCTTTGAGAAATTTGGAAATACATCAAATGGATGTAAAAACTTCATTTCTCAATAGGGAATTAGAGGAAGAGATTTACATGGAGCAACCAGAGGGTTTCTCTGCTCCTGGCCAAGAGGGCAAAGTGTGTAAACTCTTCAAGTCATTATATGGCTTGAAGCAAGCTCCAAAACAATGGCATCAAAAGTTTGACCAAGTTATGCTTAACAGTGGTTTCAAAATAAATGAATGTGATAAATGTGTCTATGTGAAAGACACTTCTAAAGGATATGTGATCTTATGCCTTTATGTAGATGATATGCTTATCATTGGGAGTGATGATAAGATGATCAGATCTATAAAGACATGTTGAAAGCGAGATTTGACATGAAAGATATGGGTCTAGCTGATGTGATTCTTGGAGTAAAGATCATTTGAACCCAAACTGGTTTGGTGTTAAGTCAATCTCATTATGTTGATAAGATCCTTCAAAAGTTCAATCCATAGGACACGAGTGTAGCTCAAACTCCAATTGATACATCTCAACATTTGTCAAAAACTAGAGGCGAGAGTGTTGCTCAATTGGAATACTCAAGAATCATTAGCAGTCTAATGTATCTCATGTCATGTACTTGGCCAGACTTAGCATATGTTGTGAGTAGGCTAAGTAGATATACTAGTAATCCTAGTTCAGAGCACTGGAAGGGTATGACTAGATTATTAAGGTATTTGAGATACACGAGAAACTATGGATTGCATTGGCCAAAATCCAGCCATTGTGGAGGATGTGATGCCAACTGGATATCCGATACGAAAGATTCCAGAGCTACAAGCGGTTATGTGTTTACCTTGGAGGAGCAGCTATATCTTGGAAGTCATCCAATCAAACACTTATAGCTAGATCCACGATGGAATCTGAGTTTATCGCGTTAGATAAAGCTGGAGAAGAGGCAAATGGTTACGTCAATTCTTGGAATATGTTCCAAGATGGCCTAAGCATGTGACGGCTATTTGTATACATTGTGATTGCCAATCAGTTATTGGTAGAGCTCAATATGCAACGTATAATGGCAGATCAAGGCACATACGAATAGGCATTACACAATACGACAACTACTCTCAACTGGAGTTATCATGATTGACTATGTGAATTCAAAGGATAGCATTGCAGATCCGCTTACAAAAGGCTTAAGCAGAGAGGTAGTACATAAGGCGTCAATGGGAATGGGACTAAAGCACTTTGAGTAAGTTTGTACAATGGAAAACCTATCCCAGAAGATTGGAGATCCCATGATCTAGGCTCAATAGGACCACCTAACTGTACGAACTGAGGTCACTGTGGGGGAGTACCTCAACATACAAAGGAGTTACAAACTTCCTAGTCCGTTCCTACTTAAATCAGTGATATCAAGAGAGGTTAAGCATATGACTTTTAATGATTTGTAAATCACCCATGTTAGAGAGAAGTGGGGTCGCTTCAAATGGAATTCGGGGCACAATTCCTAGAGCTCTCGCAGAACCAGGATAGTGTTCCATGACCATAACGGACACAACTATGTGGGGTTAGCCAGACCAAGAAGAGTAATGTGTGATATGTAATAACGTCTACGTAAAAAGGAGTTGGTTCAAGGACATCGCATCTACTAATGCTAGGAGACTATGTATATGTCACAAAGGAGGGTTCAAAAGGAAACTTACCTATCCTGCATTACTTAACCGCTGAAATTTTATCGTGACACTTGAGTGTGTGGGATGATCTCCATTCATGTGGGGGATTGTTAGAAATTATGATATATAATTAGTGATTAAAGTAAATGAATGAGAGATCATAAGCTTTAATTGTGTGTTGGAACTTGTGTTGGAACTTTAAAGTGTGAGAAGTTGTGTCTGTCCAACATTGGTGGAGAGATAAATCTTGTGATGATTTGTATCTCTAATTCTCCACACAAAGGTGTTCTTATGTGACAAGTCACACCTAGTGGCAGCCAGGAGGGTGCGAAGCACCCGACACGCGCTCGCGCCCGGGCCCGGGACGAGGGCGATGGGCGCAATATGGCGCTTTGATGGCGCACTTTGCACTTCGCACGCTCGCATCGCCGCGAGCCGCTTGGGAGCCGCCTTAGTATTTTTTGTGTCTGGCATTGGTGTTAGAGACTGTTCAAGTTCTTACATGCATAGAATTCAATATGCCAATGAATTCAGAATTAATCTTATTGAATTGCATATTCAATAAGAGACTCTCCGGTTCATATTGTAGCAAGTAGATATACAAAGCTTGGTGCTTTGTTCTGGGATATTGGAAATCGTATGGTGCATGCAACACCACAGCTAACATTTTTCTGAACTTTGATTCACTGCACACTCTAGTTTCAGGTACTTTTTCAGGTGCTAGGCTAATCCCGGCAGTACAATCTGCTTAGGCTGTTGTACCCTGGGAAACAGACGGATTCACCTGGGTGACCCGAAATCTGTTTTAAGGGAAGCGTAATCTTCACGTGCCTCAGTCACCTTCGTTTTCTTTTCTTTGTTTATTTGTAATGTTTTATCACTTTTCATTTGTACTTCCATTCTGTTTATTTCAAGTTTATATAAATCATGTATTCAGAATTCCATTAATAAAATTATTATTTTTTATTTCTGTTGTGAACGGTCTCCCTACAAAAGATTCTATGAATTACAGAACAGGGCCAGCAAATGTTGTAAACCCGCAACAATATAAGGAAAAAACAAGTGCAATAACAAAACCAAAACAACATAAAGGAGCAAAACACAAGTTATTTGATCACATGTCTAATATTGAAGTCACGCCATCTCTCCAATCCAGATTCTTTATCATTGTTCTTCCTTTCAACCAAAGAAATAAACTTAATTTTATTTCTTCTACCGTTCTCTAAATCGTAATGTTGTGATTTTAAATTCCACCTCAGTTATTGCCTTTCAGATCATCCACATTGTAGTAAAGAAAATATCATGCTAATAACATTCTTCAACTCCTTGGATCCCTTGTAAGTTTTGACATCCCCAATCACGTCTTTGCACGAGTTCACATTCAAATTCGTATTTGTTGGAAGTTTAAGCCAAACACAGCAAACCCACCATATGGATTTAACAACCACACAATGCACTAGTATATCTTTTGTAGATTCTTCATGTGTACCACATCTGGAATAAAGCATAGATCGACTTACTACTCCTCGTTTCTCGAGTTCTTTTTTTGATGGGATTTTGTTTATACCTGCTCGCCAACAGAAGTAATTGACCTTCGATGGCACTCATCAGTTTCATTTAGTTTGTTCTTCTTGTGTTTCACCTGCTGATGCCGTTGTTAATTCTTCTTTAACCGTTGCTACCTTGAGTCCCTCCTCCATTTGATTCTTCCACTTCCATAGATCCATATTATCTTTTAGCTGAAACTCATTGAGTTCTTTCATCAAATCTGTAAATTGTATCCACTCAAGAGTGCTTCTGGGTCGACACACCCAGTCCCACGCCCAAGGGCTTCCAGCTTCCATTCTATTTACATAACTAGCAAAAGTGTCTTTCTTATGTTTTCAATAGAATATAGCGCTGCGAACATGTCTCTTAATGCTCCTTCGCCTATCTAGTTATCCACCCAAAAAGCTAACATTTTTTCCGTATCCTACCTCAGCCACAATGCGATCTTTTAATGCTAACTTTAGTGCTGAAAATTATTGGTGGCGTATTACAAACATGTATCTTAATAATTCAACGTCTAACGCAACTAATCCGGCTAAACTCGTAATACATTTTTCATTAAAGTAAAATTGTTAATAAAACGTATTTTATTAAAAACTTATATGTTTTTCATTTATAAACTCGTATTTTAATAATACCGTTATTTAACTTGTATACGTTTTTCGCTAATAAACTTGTATCTCAACAAAAACTCGTTATAAATCATTATATCTATATGGGTCGTATAGGGTTATATGACCCGTATAGAGGTTCAAAAATCTCAAAATCTAAAAATCTCAGCAAAACCCAATAAAAATAATGCTTTGGGTCGTATAGTATTATATGGATAGTATAACATTCCATATGAGCCGTACAATACTATACGACCCATATAATCAAGAAAAAAGACATTCCCTGGAATTGAAGTTTGTGCAATATTTTCCTATACGACATATAGATCTAAGGATGTGAAAATAAAATAATAAGAGTGTGTGAATAGTGATAATCAATTTCATTTACCAAGGGCAACAAAGTTCAAAGAATATTGGTTGTTTACAAAATATAGGTATAAGTGATTAACAGGAATATTTTATGATTAGGATCCATTCTTAAAAATCACCAGTAAGTTAACTTTTTGCGGTAACCTTCTTTGATTTGTGTATGTTTACTTATAAATTTTGGTGTTACGTTTGGGTTGAGTTATAATACAAAAGGATTTAATAATAAGAAGGGTAAGAATGTCATATCCTCAAATTCCAGTAGCTGAGTTTTATCGCGAGGCGTGTGACAAATCAAGATCTAGCCGCTAGTCATGTTGAACATTTATAATAAAAGAAAATAACCGAATAACACATCCCACATGAATAGTGATTGGGTTTTAATAGTTGTAAAAACAAACAAACAAATTCTAAGTTAAACAACGGAAGCAATAGTATTAAGTGCTAAACATGGCAAAACCCGATAGTTTTTAGCATATTAAAGAAATAGTTTAAATAACTGTAATGACACTCCAATATGTAGTGCGATGCAACAATCCAAGTTACCAACCTTAGCGATTGTGTGAGAACATACTAGAGTGGGTCAACATAAAGTTGGTGAATTCACAAGTTTTAAATAATCAAGTTCTGTTTTAGAAAATGCACAATTCAACTATATCAATTAGGTAGCTAGCTTGTTTTCAAGTTACTAAACAAGAAAACCGAAGCTGACTGTGTGTTTTGGTGCCTTCCACCACGTCTATCACACACGTGGCAATTGAGTTAGGTCAATGTTTCATGCCCGACTCCCAAAACGATGTAGGGTTTGTAAACCCAGTAGTACTACCAAATATTACCTCGCTGTCCAATATTACTGGTTCAGTGTGTAAGGACTTTAGTAATATTGAGTGTGTTTAGTACACAAGTTATATAAAGGAACTACATTAACTAACTGTGTTTATGTTTCCTCCCAAAAAACATAAAAGTTTAAGTCGTAGTGAAACTCACTGTTTGCAAAGAAATCCGAGATGTGCAAATACACGAAATAGATGCCTAGCTAACTGTTACCTATTGCAAAGAAATCCGAGATGTTCACGTTGGTTCTAAAAAGCCAAGTAATCTAAACAATCTGTTGTTTTAATGTTTTAGAAAAGATCTCTTGTTTAACTACTTTGCACAAGTTGACCCGACGACTCGTTAGTGACTAATTAGGTGACTTAACAAAAATATATATTCATGAAATCAAGTAAACATAGTACACATCACATAACATATATGTAGACATTTATTTAGGTTTCGCCTCTTAAATACACTTTGCATGGTCAAAGAGAAGTAAACTCTAATATTATCAAAAAGTTTCAGCATACATAGTGCAACTTCAATTTTAGAGTCAGTTTATGTATTTTATTTAAAATACTAAACAATGTAGAAAAATTATGAATATTTTATAAGATATGCCAAATAGTCCATGTAGGTTTATATAATTTTCTTGAGGTATAAAAGTTTATAAAAAATTCATGAAAAAACCCTGAGTCGAGTAACTCAAACCACCTTTAAGAATACAAAGGCGGCTCGTGACGTGCAAGTGTGCAAAGCGCCCCATTGCACTCATCCGCCCAAGCCACGCACGTGTGTACACGCCCTTCGTGAACCACTGGTGTGATACTTAAAGGAACAAGAAGGAATATATGTAAGTCACCCAATTTTTGTCCTCATAGTAAGCACCCAATTTCTGTCCTCCTCCTATGCGTGACAACTTCTCACTTTCATACATTCTTTTTCACAGCTTTCACAAGCTCAAGTCACAACTTCAAGTATCGATATATCATTCATCATAGCTTAGATTTGGGTTCGTTGTAAAGCTCTTACAATATAGAACACAAACTCACAAAATAGTACTTGTACTAATGAAAGTATAATTTTTATCCAAAGTTTAGGTAAAATACACATAACACTTGGTAAAGATACTCTCATTTTCACTAATTTTTCCAATAAGAACTTGATTGTTTACCTATTAATGATTTTCTTTATAGAAAGCAATGTTATTTACCTAAAAACTAGGATAATAATCATTTATCTAATACTTTATTTAATGCGTCGAGAAACTGGGTTCTATTATATACACTTCAATCTAATCTAGCATTTGAACATATATGTAATAATTTGTTTAAATTGAGAAAACTCAGTGTAATAATTATTTATTCTTGTTTTTAACATATGTAATATATATATATATATATTATATATATATATATATATATATATATATATATATATATATATATATATATATATAATAAAATTTCGGTTCTATTAAGAACCATCACGAGTTGTGAGAACCATGAGAATTCCTACTTCCCGCGCAAGTTGGGCCATCATTTTTACACAAATGTAAATGAAAATGATATAAACACATCTGTAAAAACAAAAAAACAAAAAAAAATGTCCAGTCGATAGTTACGCCTGAAGTAAAATTTGTTTACGACAATGTAATTTTTTTTACACCCGTCATAAATTTTTGCATGTGACATTATTTTATTTTTTAGCTGGAACAAGTGATTTTTAAAGATTTTTGGGATTTTTTTAAACCTTTTGAAAGACCTGGTTCTCACAACTAAATGTGGTTCTCAATTTACCTTCCTTCTCTCTCTCTCTTCTCTCTCTCTCTATATATATATATATATATAAAAATGACACTGTATTAAATTAGTAAATAACAATCAAATAATAATTAGTAATAATTACAATGTAACCAAATCGATATAATTATTTATCTGTGAGAAGGAGTTTATTTCGATGAGGCTGGAGCTTAGAAAGTTAATTATTTTTAAAGATAATACGTGGCTTTAGGAAGGAAATAAAGATGGTATTTTCAAGGTTGCCGATCTTTTGGCGCAAATAATGAAGAAACACATTGACGATCCTGTTGGAATGGTGTTTAGATGAAATAAGTGGATTCCTCCAAAAATCAACTTGTTTTGTTGGAGAGCTTTTATGGGTAAAATTTTGTCTAAAGTTGGGTTGATACGTAGGGGAGTCCCGATTGCAGATCCTTTATGTAGCAGATGTGGTTTGGAAGAGGAGGATTCAAAGCATATCTTATAATCTTGTCTTTAGGTTAAAGCAATATGGTGGAATATCTGGGCCTGGCTGAAGTGCCAGTCCAGATTCGTCAGTCACCGAAATTGAAGTTATTCAGAAGATCACAACTTTAAAAGCTTTAAACGATTGGAAAAGTCTGATTGAAGCAGTGGTATTTTCTACGATTTAGAAAAATTGGAAGTGTAGAAATGATAAGATTTTTGAAGACGATGAGAGTCGGTTCCTAAGATGGTTGAAGGTATCAACAAGGAATCATTTTTGTGGATAATCAGTAGATCCAAACTCGAGGACCTAAATTGTGACAGATGGTGTGATTTTAACATAAGAAGCGTTCCTAAATGTTTTATTCCTTTGTTTTCTTGGATGTTTGGGACTTTCAGCTCTTTTCAGTAATAAAATTGTGTCGTCGGTTGTTAAAAAAAGTTACTTATATGTGATGATAACTTGATAAGATAGGCATACGAAGTAATTATAGATTACAATTTTGTTTTTAAATGATAGTAGTGTACTTTCATGTTACACAAGAAAATAATATGTTTTCACACGCATAGTGAGGTAGCATTTAAGTCAAACATCTAATTTAATGCAACCATGGTGGATATTGGTAATATATGCCATACTATAACATATAATGTTAGTAATCCTATTACTTTGTACATATAAATGTAACTTTAAACTTGATCATCATTCAATCACAGACCCATCACTATGGTCAAGCTCATCGAATCACGTTCATTCGCCTTCTGTTTATGCTTTTTGATATTACTAAATGGTAACAAGGGTACGTTCTAATATTCAAGTTATTTCATATACGTGTAGTTTAAAAAAAAAATTGATATCATTAAAAAAAACAACACAATTTATCATTTATCTTTTTTTAATTAATATCACGAAAAAAAAAACAACATAATTTATCGTTATCCACAAAAAAAATTCCATAAGTCCAGATTTGATATATTAAAGTTATTACACTTGTCTATAATAAATGTATTTTAAAATATATATGAAATAATGAGTGATTACCTCTTAAATTTGTCAAAAATTGATAAAGTGACATTCAACAATTTTTGCACAAAATATTTATATGATCTTATTTTGAAGAATATAAAGTAAACAAGTCATTATTTAAAAATCAAATCACACACACACACACACACACATATATATATATATAATATATATATATATATATATATATTTATTGTAGACACTTGTATCGACTTTGATATACCATAACTGGATTGATGAACCTTTTCATGAGTCAAGAGACTTTAATACTCCAAAATTATGTCAATGGTTTGTCCGTATAATATGAGAAAGAATGATTGGTTTTCTAATAACTCTGAAAAGAATAGTACTCTTTTAAATTTCACAGCTCGAGTAAGTGAAATCGACAACATTTTAATCGAGGGAATTTCACAATCTCCATGGTGCGCCCTCCGTTGTTGGAAAATGATTGTCGAAGGAAAACACCAATATTGTTGTTGTGCTAATAAGGATTGGTGCAACTATACTATGGTGGATTGTCAAGAAACATGTAAAAAGCGTGAAAAATGTTTTAATTGTTGAAACAAAGGGTAATTTGATATAGAATTTTAAAAATATAGTGATTATCTTCTAATTAGTTTACACGATGCTACATTTTTTTTTGAATTGTGTTATAGGCATGTAAATGAGCCGAACGAATATTGTGTTTAAGTACATACGTTCATTTAATTTTAACCGTACAAACGAACAAGCAAGAACACAATGTAACGAATTAATTTTCTTGTCCATATTCGTTATTTAAGAATACGAATGTGTTCATGCTTGTTCGTCAATAATGTTAATGAACATAAGGGAACACAAAACATAAACGAACACAAACTAACAAACGGACATCAACTAAAAGTAAACGTCAGCATACAAATTAAGGTCTAAAAAATAATAACTCTTACACCCGAAAATTTCCTAAATTCGGGTGTGAGGGTTTTATAATATGAAAATCTAATTTATTTTAGATTAACATTTGCCTGAATATTTCAACCAAGGTATATAAATGAACATACTAAATGAACGCACAAATGAAACAAGCATTCATGTTCGGTTTTTGAAACAAGCATTCATGTTCGAGTGTTCGTTCATGATAGTAAATAAACAAAGTTGTATTCATCCTTGTTCGTTGCAACAGTACTGTAACGACATGAACCGGTACAGACAAAACAACATTGGTATCCATATTGTGGAACCAATATCAGCATTTGTTTTTATCATTTTCGATGGATGTAAAACGCAGTTGATATCTTGTTACACATATATATGTATCACTTTTAGCTAATCGAATCCGTTTCAAAATACTAAAGTTAATATCTTAGTTGATAACACTATTTATAAAATGTTGAACTTTTTTTATATATATAATTGCTACGTGTTTTTAATATATGTTTCACTTTTCAAAAACAATCCGTCACATTTAGGCTACATAGTTTGGTATAAAGTGCCCTGGGACGTTATAGGGCGGAAAGGAGGGGGGAGGTTTGAACCCCTTCCTTTAACGTCTTTGCAATGATTTAAATCCGCCATCATTAATACTTGATTATTTTTTATTTAAATTAAACTTTATTTATTTAAATTTAAATAACTTGAATAAAATATAAAAACATACTTTAAATAATAAAAGTACAATGTCATTTGCTGGACGAATTGGATGAAGAGTGGGATGACTTTTTTATAAAAAATGATTGGAGAGAGTTTGTATGTTTTATTGTGATTGGAGTGTGTAAATATATGTATATATATATAAAGTTTTTTTTAATTCGACCGTTGAATCGGTCTTAAGGGCTTGGCAAAGAGAACAATAGCGTCCCCATGACGCCTAGGAAAGTGGAGACGGGGTCTATAAGGCGCCAAAGTGGATGATTTGATAGGAGGCGCTGAGCCACACTATATAGTCTTAGCATGCTATATCTTGGTAAGTTTTTTTTATCTAAAGAGTAGACATCCTAACATCTATATGTGTCTACCTCATCATACCTTTGTCTTCTACAATAACATTTTATAGGTGTACTTCCATAAATGAAAAAAAAGTATAAATAAAAGGAGTGAGTCACAAATTTTGTTTTTTATTTATATATTAAATTTCAGATGAAATCCTTTTTTTTTAAAATTCATGAGTTTTTACTTATTGTTTGAAAATCTTTCAAAATATGTTCTTTGTCTCTAACTCAGTTAGTTTTAAACGTTAAATTTAGCAATGTTCTTTGCACAAAAGGGTAGTTTTATCAATGTATCAAACTAGTAAATTTCCCCACGCGTTGCCGCGACATCGAAACATAAAGTAACTCAAACTTATATCATCAAATAAAAACGTATTATATTTTACCTAACTCGTTTCTGAATAAAACTTACGTCAAAACGTAGATCAACTGAAACTATATATATAAATAAGCACAAAAACATATTATATTTGACCAGACTTACTCGTGAGAAATTTACGCCAAAACATTAACCAACTTGAATTTATATCGACACGTACATCAAAATAAGCATGAAGAAAATTATGTTTTTAGTTAATTAATGGTATGGCGCGTCTCAACGACATCGAAACGTAAAATAACTTGAATTTATGTCGTCTAATAAAAACGTATCCTATTTGACCTGACTCATTTTAAAACAAAATTAGTGTCAAAACATAGAAAAACTAAAAACGTATATAAAAATACGCATAAAAAACGTATTACATCTAAGTCTACTTACATTGAAACTTAAATCAACTAGAATTTATACCGACATATATATAAAAAATTACCAAGTCTTTACAAAGTTGAGGGTTATAAGTATTAATAGTAAATGTTAAAGCATAAAAGTAAAAAGAATAACAAAAAGACACCTGAAAAGAATAAAAACATAAAGTTACTTTAAATGTAGTATGTATATTTAATTAGTTGATGCCTCGTTCACGTTGCGGGGCGATAAGTCGAATATTTCTCGACCAATTAAAAAAATACTATTATAGCGTTGCTAGAAAAAAGCTAAAACGATGGCAAAACAGTAATTTGAACTCTGGGCAAACTGTAATTTGTCAAGGCCAATGAGCAAGTGTTAGGCAACTTCTTGGCATGAATAAAAATTAAATCGAGTCAACCAATTAAAACAACAAACTTTCATAGTTTTGCTAAAAAAACTAAACTGGCTAAACTGTAAATTTGAACAGGAGGCAAAAGTGTAATTTTGAACTAGGTAAAATCGTAATTTGCAAAAGCTAAAGCGATAACAGTACTGTAATTTTGAACAGAGCCAAAATCGTCAATTAGCAAAACTAAAATGATGGCAATACTATAATTTTGAACTGGGACAAAATTGTAATCTTAGGCTAGGGTAAAATTATAATTTGCAAAAAGCTAAAGCGTTGTAATTTTGAACCAGGGCAAATTCGTAATTAGCAAAACTAAAATGATGGCAATACTGTAATTTTGAATGTGGGCAAAATTGTAATTTTAGGCTGCGGTAATATTGTAATTTGCAGAAAGCTAAAGCGATAGCAATACTCTAATTTTTAACCAAGGCGGAATCATAAATTTTAAACACGGAATAATTCGTAATTTTAAATTGAGAGTAAAATCGTAATATACTCGGAACAATGGAGAAGTGCATGACAGCAGCCTAACACTATTTTCCCACATTGGTTTTGTAGTTTTAGGTAATTATAGGTAATTCATTTTATTTTTGTTAAAATAAAATCAAAATTTCATTATAACCCATCTTTTTACTCTCTACTCCTCTCTCTTTGTAATCTATGCTCTCTTTCCTCTTTCTCTCCTACAAATTCAGAACACCACCACCAACAACCATGCCACCCCTTTTTTTCTATGTAGAAGTGGCAGGAGAACCAGCGATGACGAGATAAAGTTGCCGGTTATGTGCACGAAGCAGACGATGAGCCAGTGACAGTTCTAACTGTCACACCCTGACCCGTAGCAGGATAAGGTATCGGGGCATGATTAGGTTTTTAATCAGAGCTCATGACATTTCTATTTTAAAGGTTTAATATTTAACATTTCAAACTTAATTAAAAGATGTCCCAATAACACAAAATCCAAACAAGCACAATATCGTTCCAAACAAATTTGCAAATAACGTTTTAATTCTTCTAAGGCCCAAACCCTATGTGATCCATGCTTCAAACCTGCTCACCTGTATCATGTGTAAAAGTAAAGTTTGGGTCACATAAGTTGGCGAGTGAATCCCTTTTTTGTCATTAAGAAAAATGATATATTTAATATTATATTTATAAAAATGTGCATTAACCAAGTATGGGAACGTCGTGTATATCATAGCTATACTCACAACAACTCGTTTAACAACAACATAACAAAGTACATGTGTGCACGATAACGCGATGTGCTGCAAGATCGAAGCTCAATCAAACGGAGCTGATCTCGTGTATTAGGCTACGACGAGTTCCACCCGTAAGTAACGGGGAACATATGGCCTAATGTGAGGACATGAAACTGCGATGAATGTAATAACGCTAAATGGCAACAAACAATGTCACATAACACATTAGTTCACATGATGGTATTTGCATGAAATTAAATAACAAGATAACGATGTAAAGCGACACATGATACACCCCAAAAACATAAAAATAGATAAAAATATAGGGAGTTGTAAGATTCACTCACAGTGGGTGCGAATAAGGTTCGTTGAAGATTGCGCACGAGTGTGAAGTTGAGATACCAACTGACGAAACGGCTATCCTAAATATTCACATAACGATTTAGCTAAATAAAATTTAATCTTTGTAAGTCCTGAAATCGGATCTAACAGGTATCGTAAACCTAATCAATTGTGGAAATAAAGATTAGGAAGAAGAACAATCTCTTGAATCAAAATCAACTTGCATACTCCAGAATAGTGTTTGATACAAGTTTTTCAGTTACAACTCTCTAAACTCTAAACATTGACCTAATACATATTTATACTAATCACCAAGCCCAACAGTTACAACCCTAGGCCCAAAAGGCACTAGGAAGCCCAAAAATCCTCTAAAAGCCCAAATGTAGCACTAATGTGTAAACCTTTACTAGTATAAGCCCAACAATCTCCCCTAGGTTTACAACATTAGGCCTTCTAATCTTTAGGTTGCGCGTCCACTCCCAATATTCTGGCAATAATTCTAGCCACAACAGCTGTCCAATCTTTAGCACATGCCTCATATAGCTCTGCTGTTCGAATTTGGTGTGAAGCAAGGACCTGCAGATCTGCATCGTGAAAGCTCACCAAATCAACCACATCTATAACCTGAAATGCCTTCTCTTTCGTTACAATCACTACACTGCTAACTTTGGGATCATACAACCATAAATTGAAATTCTTCAAAATTCCTCTCGGAAAGGTTGGAGCAACTGGTATAAACAAGTTCTCTTAGTCCGGTGAACGGATCAAACAGGTATCATTAACCTAATCAGTACAACCCTAGGCCCAAAAGGCACTAGGAAAAAAAACCCTCCAAAAGCCCAAATGTAGCACTAATGTGTAAACCTTTACTAGTATAAGCCCAACAATCTCCCCTAGGTTTACAACATTAGGCCTTCTAATCTTTAGGTTGCGCGTCCACTCCCAATATTCTGGCAATAATTCTAGCCACAACAGCTGTCCAATCTTTAGCACATGCCTCATATAGCTCTGCTGTTCGAATTTGGTGTGAAGCAAGGACCTGCATATCTGCATCGTGAAAGCTCACCAAATCAACCACATCGATAACCTGAAATGCCTTCTCTTTTGTTACAATCACTACACTGCTAACTTTGGGATCATACAACCATAAATTGAAATTCTTCAAAATTCCTCTCGGAAAGGTTGGAGCAACTGGTATAACAAGTTCTCTTAGTCCGGTGAACGGATCAAACAGGTATCACTAACCTAATCAGTACAACCCTAGGCCCAAAAGGCACTAGGAAAAAAACCCTCCAAAAGCCCAAATGTAGCACTAATGTGTAAACCTTTACTAGTATAAGCCCAACAATCTCCCCTAGGTTTACAACATTAGGCCTTCTAATCTTTAGGTTGCGCGTCCACTCCCAATATTCTGGCAATAATTCTAGCCACAACAGCTGTCCAATCTTTAGCACATGCCTCATATAGCTCTGCTGTTCGAATTTGGTGTGAAGCAAGGACCTGCAGATCTGCATCGTGAAAGCTCACCAAATCAACCACATCGATAACCTGAAATGCCTTCTCTTTCATTACAATCACTACACTGCCAACTTTGGGATCATACAACCATAAATTGAAATTCTTCAAAATTCCTCTCGGAAAGGTTGGAGCAACTGGTATAACAAGTTCTCTTAGTCCGGTGAACGGATCAAACATGTATCACTAACCTAATCTAGCGGAAATAATGATTAGGAAGAAGAACAACTTTGAATAAAATCAACTTGCATACACCAAAATATGTCTGATACAAGTTCTGTGAATACAACTCTCTAACCCCCTTTCATTAACCTAGCACCTCTATTTATAATCACTACCAAGCCCACTATTTACAACCCTAGGCCCATAAGGCACTAGGAAGCCCACAAGACCTACCAAAACCCAAAATAATCCTTAATGTGTAAACCTTTAGCAATCTGAGCCCAATAATTCTCCCCTAGGTTTACTACATTAGTTCTTCGGTTGAGCATCCACACCAAGCCTCTCAGCTATAATCCCTGCTACATCTGCAGTCCAATCTTTCGCACAAACTTCATACAGCTCTGCAGTTCTGATTTGATGAGATGCAAGACCCTGCAAGTCTTCGTCATGAAAGCTCACTAAGTCGTCGTTAATTCTGAATGCCTTCTCCTTTGTCACGATCGTAACACTGCCAACTTTGGGGTCGTATAACCAAAAATTGAAATTCTTGAGAATCCTGCGGGGAAATGTAGGAGCAACTGGTATAACCAATTCTTTGTCGGTCGGTGGCCACATCACTGATTTAAATCTCTTCCCAGTATGTGCATCACGAACACCTTTTCCAGATCTCATATATGGTTCGACAGTCTTCATAGTCTTGAAACCACTTTTAACCTCACGTTCCAGCTTTTTGAAAAACCTCCATCCAGGTCCACGCTCGGTAGTATCATCGTCAGTATACGACGCCGCAACAGATCAGTCAGAGCAAATTTTGTCCATGTCTCGAACTGTGACTCTTTAGAATAATACTCACGTGTTCCATCTTGACGCACAATAACCCACATATTCTTGATGTGGTCATACATCCAGCTGAGCACCCTTGATTTATTACCCACTTTGCTGTAATAGCTGGACCCTAGCTCCATCACATACTTTCTGACTGATTCGTCAGATCTTTGAGCTGAAAGTTCTCATCAAGAGATTTACATTGACATTCTTCATCAGAACCATTTGTTTCTTCTTCTGACCATTGGCACACTTTTGACTTGCAGTAAATTGCTTACGTGGGTTGCTCAAATAATCATCTAAACCAGCTTGGCGTTCAGCAGCCAACTGTCAGCCGCCAATCTCTCTGCTTCGGTCTCCTCAGCCGCTCTTTGTTGCACCGCACGATGTCTATGTTCAATATTCATTGGGTCGTCTGTCGGATCACTGAATTCCCTTCCGAATTTATTCTCCAGCTTGGCCTTCAGATCAAATACTAGAGTCATAAGCATAGTTACATCTCTCTGCAACTGATCAATAGTTTGATCTCTGACGTCCAAACGAGTTTGCAGTGAGGCAATTTGTGCATCCTTCAGTATAACTTCTTGTTCCAATACGACCACCCTTTTATTTAGATCCACGCCATCAACTTCCACATCATCATCATCGTCACTATCCATCCCACAAATTCAAACGCCCGTTTTTCTGATCGGCACATATAATCTTCAGAAACATCATCAGCACGACCAACTCCACTTCCACCCGCTTCAGAACCGCCAGCACCTGATGAACTTCCCCCAAACTCCATCATTTGAAGTACTGTGTCAGCTGGAATAGACACAACAGTAGACTGTGTAATAATAGGGGTGGTTGTCTGTGCAGATAAAGCAGATGTATCAAGTATCAAAGTATCAACACCAGATTCAGCAACTGTAGACTCAACAGCGGTAGAAGTTATAAACTCAGATTCTGCAGTAGTGACACAATAGGAGCTTCAGGTTGACTTGATGGAATACTCAGCTCAGTTCTTCTCCTTTTAATCAGTGGCACCTCATTTCTTCATCTTCGTCATCTTCCTTAACCAGATCAGTCGGTACAACAACAGGTGGAATATCAAGTGGAGGATCACCCTGCTTCTCCTGAATATCCTTCAAATGAGCAATCAAAGCTTCTAAATTCTCCGATGATAACTCTGGTAAAACGGGAGTCAAATTGGCGTTGAATTCTGTGAGATCATCAAGAAAAGCTTGCCCAGCATCAGCTTCATCATCAGTAACCAAATCCTCTGTCTCTTTGTCTTTAGCAGGTATATGTGTTTCTTCGGCTACTATAGCATTGGCGGGAGGAGGAGGAGGCGGTGGAATATCCAAACCAACAACTTCTGCAAACTTCCCAAACTTCTTCAGTGCAAATCGACCCACAAACACTGTTTAGATGTTGAACGGTTCTTCTTCATCGTACTAAAAATAGTTGGCCCATCGGCTTCATGTTCAGCAAGTTAGCATCTGACGCCTCCTTTGCTAAGTCTGGGTAGGGGCATCTGGAATCAACTGGACAAAACACGGGTATAAGAGAAACATTCGCTTCTTAGGACTATTCCAGAATTTTCTTCATATTGTCGAAGATATAACCAGAGTAGTTATACTTCCAGTCCATAACCAAAGATACTATAGCAGATGTCTAAGCTTGGTTCGGATGATTAAGACCTCCATTGTTCTCCGATATGCACTGCATAAACATATGAACAAGTAACCGCCAGTACGTTGGAAACATCTTCTTCAGTAATGGTGGATAAGATCCTTCATATCCCATTTCCATCAACACAGGAAGCACCTTCTCTTTGGCATATGTTGTTGGATCGCCAAAGTATCGGCAATCTACAGCACCTCTTGACACACGCTTCGTTTACCAATATCTCCTTTCCCTGTATCTGGGAATGAATATACGGTCTCCCATCTTCACCTCTTGGATGAAACCGTGCTCTTTTCCAGAAAGAATGCACTATGTCTCTGTAGATGATCGGATTAGCTCGGAGAGCATATGCAATCTTACAAGTGTTTAGTCCCACAATCATGGATTGGAACTCCTGAAAGAACTCTGCTGGAGGGTCTGAAAGATATCCCGCTTGGTTGTGGAATTGCTCCTAACCAGCATCACAGCATCGAAAGCTTCTTCAACCATATTTGTCAAGATAACAACCAAGTTAAATCCCAACTAACAGAAATTAACGGAGTTTACCAGAATGGCAGTTAACACTAACTGGATAGTTCAATCAGATGTTAAGATTTAAATAAATAAGAGTTCAAGTTAATTTTAGGGTTCAACAATTGAAAAGGTTCAAACCAGATGAAAGGTTCAAAAACCTTAAATCCGGATTACTGACAAGTTAATTTTCATCCGGATGAACCCTTTCATCAATCCGGATTAGAAGGAGGTCAACTATATTCCGGACAGTTATGCAATCCGGATTACCCATAGTATCTCGGATGAATTATCATTCCGGATGAAGATTGTCCGAGATCCAATCCGAGATGAAATCCGAGTTCATCAATTTGGATGAATACCCATCCAAATGAAATCCGAAATGCATATGACCTTGAAGATCTATCCGAGATACAATCCGGAATGCTTTAAACATTAACATAATCATCCAGAATACAAGAATTTAAGCAACTTATACCTAATCCGGATGAATTTATGAGATATACAGTTTAAAATAGAGAGAATCAGAGAAGAATTCGGATTTCGGAATTTTGTGGATAATCAGAAATGAAATTTCAGAGATACATATATACTTTCCGAAATGGGCTTAGGCCTAAAATTTCGAATCCGGATTTCGCTTGTGACATGCCCAATCCGGAACAGTAACAGTCAGATGGGCCTGTCCGAAACACAATCTAATTGGGGCCTTTTCGGAAAAGCCCAATCCGGAACAGTACCATTTGGGCCTAAAGGAGCCCAATCCGGAACAATAATTTGGTTTACCAATTTTTAAGACTTTTAACCATTTCTATTAGATTGACCCAAATCCCGAAGCACACTGGGCCAGTCCAATATCTCTTGACAGAAACATCTAATAAAAAATCATCAAGTAGACTAACCAAGCATCCAACCACTTTTAACATTCTACAAAGAAAAACTATTTAACACACACATAAATATTAAGACACCCTTGCTAAGGGATCAAATCGTTTCAAAGGTTAAATAAGGAACATTTTTCAGTATGAGCAGGGTCAACTGGTCTAAACGATTGTCAATATACTTGTCCATTTAAATCTAAACTCAACCCTTCCAGTTCAAGCATTATGATACGCTTATGGTAGTATTATACTATGATACTCGTGTGTCCCATACAATGACATACCCCCGCGATCAAGGTAAGCACAACAATTCATCGTAGCAGGTGAGTATACTGTGGTCATCCTTTTATTTTACAACATCAGGCTATTGGTGAGCAGGTTAGTACTTCCGTACAACAGAGAGACCAATAGACGAGGGTTAGGCAAATACCTTATGTGGTACGTAAGAACTTATGGAAAATTCTCATAAAGAAACTTCCATTCTCTTAGGTTTTGGCCTTTCCATTTTGGCTCATTTACAAAGATATCCTGACTGTGCCTAGGTCTGCATATAATCTGGATGCAACAGAAGGGCAACCAAGATATCCCCGGATGACTCCACAACATAAAGACCCGAAACCTTAGATGTTGGCTATCTATCAATACAAGATTTAAGACCATGAAATCATACGCCTATAGTAAGTGACCCCCTGAGTACATAGTTCGTTATGTTTTTATCATTTGGCTTTCCCTTATCCGGTTGAGTTTTAGACCTACCGACACATCACTTTCGATCCAAATCTTTTCCCGCTTCAACACCTTACATGTGTTAGTCAAACATTTTAGCACGAAAAAGTATTTCATTTCCCTATCCTTGCAAAAACTATCTAAAAACAATCCTTTTTTAAAACAAAATAAGAACAATAAACAAAACACATGAACAAATTTACGAAGCAATGAAAACAAAATAAGAATAATACACAAAACACAAAGACAGAGGATGCCTAGGTAGAAAACCGAATCATTTTGAGAAGATCCACAAGCACTTGAAAACGCGCATTGCTAATGGGTTTCGTGAACAAATCATTTTGGAGTGAAAAACAGGGTTTTTAACGATTTGGATAGCGGCATCATTATCACAGTAAATTGTTATGTTTAGATAAGTCAAACCGTAATCCGCACGCTGGTGTTGCATCCATAAAACCTGGGAGCAGCAAGCAGAGGCTGCGACTTATTCAGCTTCTACAGTAGAAAGTGAGACCGTCTATTGCTTCTTGCATTGCCACAAGATTAAGCGATCTCCCAGAAATTGACAACCAGCTGAAGTTGAGCGCATATCCCTATCTGTACCTCCAAGATTACTGTTAGAGAAAGCAAACAGTTCAAATTCAGAATTTTTAGGATACAAGAGGCCCAGTGATGGAGCCCCTTTGAGGTACCTAAAAATTCATTTAACAGCATGTAAATGAGAGAGTTTAGGAGTAGCCTGATAACGAGCACACTGGCAGACGGCAAACATGATATCTGGCCGACTCGAGTGAGATACATGAGTGATCCAATCATGGAGCGATACATAGTCGGATTAACAGGTGTTCCTTCAGCATCCTCATTTAACAAAGGTCGTTCTGTGATAGGTGAAGCCATAGGCTTTGAATCTGTAAGCTTGAATTTGGCAAGAACGTTATGGACATATTTTCCTTGATGTTAAGATACCCTGTAGGCTCTGACGAACTTGAAGTCCCAAAAACATGGTCATCTCCCCCAACGAGCTCATCTCAAATTTCTTCTTCATGATTTCTTCAAATTTGCGATACAAACCATCATTGGTGGAACCAAAAATGACATCATCAACATAGATTTGGACGAGAATAATGTCCTTATCAACGCGTTTGATGAACAGGGTTTGATCAATGGTTCCCCGTGTGTATTCATGAGCAAGCAGATGCTCTGTAAGAGTGGTGTACCATGCGTGGGGGCTTGATGCAACCCATACAAAGCTTTGTCTAGTTTGTAAGCATAATCTGGCTTGTTAGGATCAGTAAAGCCCGGTGGTTGTGCCACGTAGATTTCCTCTTTCACCTTGCCGTAGAGAAACGCATTCTTGACATCCATTTGATAGACAATGAAATCCATGTAAGATGCATAAGCCAAGAAAATGCGTATATCCTCCAAACGCGCGACAGGTGCATAGACCTCATCATAATCTAATCCTTCAATCTGTCGACAACCCTGAACCACCAGTCGAGCTTTGTTTCGAACGATAACTCTAGTGTCATCCTGCTTGTTACGTAAAACCCAGCGAGTTCCGAGAGCACGTTTTCCTTGAGGCAGCTTCACCAATTGCCAGACACCAAGCTTCTCAAATTGATTGAGTTCTTCATGCATAGCATCCACCCAGCCTGGTTCCTGCAACGCAACATCAATACTTTTAGGTTCAATTTGTGTGAAATGAAGCAAGTGTAGACATGTATTGATATCCCCAGATTGGCTACGGGGTTTGAACAACAACGTTAATAGGTCTAATAATATTTTCAATGGGGTGATCACGCTATAAACACTGCGGTAATGGTGTAGCGGGAACGAGAACAACTGTTTGCAAGTTGGTAACACTTGTGAAGCTACTCCAGATGACTTCCCCTCAACAGATGCACCAGTAGAAGTAGTTGCTGAGGAATCCACCAAACAATTGAGTGGAGTAGGCTCAGGGAACAGAGAAGAACCCAAGACATCGGGAGTAGGTCCGTCATGTATCGTAGGAGGCTCTGGGTCAGAAACCGCAACTTCAGGAGGATCGGTCTAAGCAGGCGAATTGATAGCTGGTTCTTGAAACTGCAAAACGGTGGAAGAAGAAGAGACAACGTCATTAAATCCAGGGGGATCCACACTCAGTTGCTTTAAAGTCTCATGTAGCTTGGCAGCGTCAGCATCGTCTTCGGATGAAATGGGCACCGTTGGAAGGGCATAAATTGAACTGTTACCTGCAGACACATTGGAAGACACATCAATATGATTAAAATAATGTGGAATAGTCATACAACCAATCAGGACCAATGCGTGTGTCCTTGGGATTTTCTCTCCAGCCAACCCACATTGTAGGTTTCAACTACTATCTTCTTAATCTTGTTATAAACGCGGTATAGTGTATTTTTAGAATAGCCAACGAAGATGTAAGGATCCCCGCGTGATTCAAACTTCCTTTAGAGTCCATGAGCAGGAGAACACAAGGGCATCCGAACTTGCGAAAATGCTTGACCGAAAGGTTTACGACCTTCAACCACTTCGTATGGAGTTTTCATATGTCTTTATTGATCAGGGCATGATTCTGAATATAACATGCAGTATTGATTGCTTCTGCTCAGAAAATAAGAGGTAGCTCAGATTCAACCAGCATAGTGCGTACAGCTTTAATAAGTGTGCGATTTCTGCATTCTGCAACCCCATTTTTTTGTGGGTTCTGGCTGCACTAAACTGTCGGTCAATCCCCTTGGAGGAAAGAAAGAGTTCAAGGTAACATTCTTAAACTCTTCCCGTTATCACACCGAATAGCCTTCACCAGTAGAATCTGTCTGGTTTTCCATAAGCGTGACAAACTGTTTGACTAACTTAGCGGTTTCACTTTTATGTGTAAAAAAGAAAACCCAGGTGAATCGAGAGTAGTCATCAATAATAACCAGACAGTAAGCCTTCCCGCCAATGCTCCGTATGTCTGTTGGACCAAAAAGATCCATATGTAGCAGTTCTAAGACTTGAGACGTGGAAGGAGCGGCTTTAGATTTGTGTGGCTGTCGATGTTGTTTCCCACGCGCACATGATTCACACTTTTTGATCTGCATGAAGTCGTGAACTGGTAGATCTCTGACTAAACCACCTTTTGCTAGACGATTTAAGTTCTTCATGTTGATGTGTCCTAGTCCGCAATGCCATAGCATTGCGTCATGTTCGGCTGCAGATGAGAAGAGGCAGGTGAGCTTGTCAGAAGGAGCCTGGTTCAATCAATAACATAGGCATTTCCTTTCGTGCAACTTTAAGAAGAATCCAATCATCCGTAATAATTAAACCAGGTTTAAGCACATAACATCCTTTCTTGGTGAAAAGAATATCCAAATGATTGTCGCAGAGTTGAGACACACTCAAAAGACTGTGCTTCAATTCTGGTACGTAATAAACATTCTTAAAGCTGAGGGCTCCGTTGCAAACAATTCCTCTCATGGTAATCTTCCCTGTCTCTCCACCTGTGAAGGAAACAAACCCGCCATTGAAAAACTAAATGTCATTCAACTGCGAGATATCTCCGATCATGTGCTTGGAATAGCCATTGTCAATGTACCATAGCCTAACAAGAGTTCGCCAGAGTTGTTCCTGCACATTTCAACAGATTTTAGTTAGAGACTGCAACCCAGGCCATTGAAGATCTGGGCTTGCCATTAGCATCAACGTAAGTAACCTCACGAAAAATTAAATTAGTTGAGGATGAGGTTGATGATGCTTTTGAATTATTTGAACTGGGGGTTGAGGACTGAGTCTTGGCCACCGTCTTGGGCCTCCAGGTTACCGAATCAAACTTCTGCACAATCCTTGGAGTGCTAGAAGGATTCTGGGAACCTGATGGTTTCAAGGGTTTGAAAGATTGTTTCTTGGCCAAGTTCGCGATCAGAAGGCTTAGCCACAAATCGTGCCTCAGGTGGGCGATTAGCATAGCTTCTGATGTTGTGAATACAAAGTTTTAAACGAGGTAAAGGTCTTTTGACAATTGCGAGCAATGTGCCCGGGAAATCCACAATTGAAGCAGGTCTGCCTCTTCTGGAAGAAAATAGTCCATTCAGCTTGGGAAATTCTGGGCAATTTCTGTCAGTTTCTTGCTTGCGAGCACTGACGGCTGATGCACGGTCTTGTTCTTGACGGTGTCCTGCGCACAACCATCAACACACTTGTTAATTTTGTGATTAAGGAAAATTTTAACTGATACATGTTTAGCTGGTTGCTTAATAGATTCTGTTTGTGACTGTGAGTTAATTTTTCAGATTGAGAAGGAGACCCAGCAGTTGCCGTTTTAGTTGTCGAAGACGCCTGTTTTACTTTCTTCTTTTTAGATCGGCGTGTTATCCGTTTCTTCATTTTACTCTTCAAATCACATTTTTGATAGATTCTATAGAGGACACGAGTGGCTCTACAGGGACATCCTGTTGTGAGATTTCAGAAGATGAGCTTGAATTACATGAATGTGGAATCTCGCAATTTTGAAGAATTTGAGACTCCGAATTTAGAATCAGTTTTAAGATTTCCATTTGAATCATGAGAAAAAGAGTGTTCATCTTTTGTCGATTCAGAATCAGTCCCTTGTGTTGAGTTGCCCGAATCTTCTAGAATTATGTCACTATCAACGTTCACAAGATCGGTTGGTTGGTCGACTTTCACACTGTCAACCCTAGGATACGCATCAACAGACGAAGCCTCTGGAGAAGAACTTTCGGTATCCTCAGCTAAATTGATGAAACCGAATCATCTGTTGATGCTGAACCTGCAGCTAAGTTCATTTTTTCATCACAAGATTATTACAGTTATTAGCATCATTCAAAACATCAGTATTGGATGAAAAACCAGAATTAAAACTGTCTAAATTCTCAACACAACCAACACTATTTGAGCATGTAAATTGTTCAGCAAGAAATTGATTTAAAATGTCAAAAGTAGGCTTATAAAACGGATAATCAGCAGCTGAATTGTCTGAATTTATATTCAGACATTCCTCTTGATCACCCTCTGTGATATCCTCAACTAAAATTTCTTCTGCACATGAGTTAGACACATTAGTATCGTTCATGAATTCTGTTTGAGTATCAGAAGATTCTTTTCCTTTAGATTCTATGGAGGATATGGATTTTTCTGCCTCAGGCACTACTTTCTCCAAGCCTTCTGTACTTCCAGAAGGATGATTACTAGTTTCACTTGAAAGTGGTGTAGAAGCAACAAAGACATCATCCCTCTTGAGTTCAGTGGGTTTGGAGAACTTTGGGTAATAAGGTGTCCATGGTTTGGATAAATAATCTGAAGGTTACCATAAATCATTTTTTTACATTTTCTACATCATCCTCAGATTCAGGCATTCTAGTATATTATGATTATATGGTGGAGGTGCCCTATTATACCCAAGACCTTTGGTAAAATTCTTTTGGTATTAAGCTGGAGTTCACATAAGTCCTTGACAGTTTACTGGAAGTTTCAAAATTTTTAATGTTTATTTCATTTTCGTGAAGCTTCCATGTCAAGGAATTTAGGTTGGTTAAGGCTGCTTGAAGTTCTACGCCCTTTTCAGCTAGTTTTAGCTTATAGTCATAGACCCAACATTGCTTTGGTTCAAGTCTAGCTTTAGCTAAGCTACATCTTGTTTCTGAGCTTCGACCTTCTCCATAAGAAGCTTGTTCTTATGTTTAAGGGCGATGTTCTGTGATGCAACTTGTTGGTATTCAACTACTAGGTTGAATTATGGGTGCGCATTTGTGATAATTTAAAACGACAACTATCAGAACAGAGAATTCGATTTACCGTTCCGAAAGATCGGGCGTCTCAGTTGTCTGCGCCATCATGCAGTTGTTGCTATTCTTGGAGAGATTCAATATTTCCATTTGAGGTGCAGCATCTGCCAAGTTAAAACCTTCATGCTGTTGGGCCACCAATGCTGTTACTTCCCGCCCGAGCTGCTTGAAGGACTCGTAGTGGACTTTGAGGGAGAGACGGGAACCAGCTGCCTGTCACTGCTCTGTATATCAGCGACCCTGGATGATACATACCCGGACGGTGGCTTCTTGCATTCCTTGGCAAAGTGTCCTGGTTCGTGACATCGGTAGCATTAAGTTTGTCCTTGGTGAGACCAGTCTTCAAATTTGACAAGGGTTGCCTTCCATACTTCTTCTGAAACTTGTTAACCCAAAAACAGCCATTGCAAGATTCCAAGAAACATCGATATCGTCCATGTCCTCCTTCATGATTTGATCAACTTCGGTTGGAAGAATGGATGGTGGAGTCAGATCACCTACCAGGAAGGCGTTTAAGCTTTTGATCATCGACGCCGCAATAGCCAGTTTCTCTTCATTTTCTTTAGTGAGAAACGTAGAGTTGGACGCAGGTTGAGAAGGTGCAGGCGCTGGTGCAGCAGTTTGAAGAGTGTTGCCTTGTTGCACTGTTTAAGGAATTGCAGGACTGAACACCATGTTAGGGTACTAAGCATGGTACTGAGTGTGAACTTGAGCAGCTGAAACCATCGTAGGATTCTGAGGTTGAAGACCATACACATACTGAGTATTCTAAGGCGTGGCTATAGGACAATAAACCACGTTTGAGCCACCCGGTGTTTGCGAATTTCCTTGTAGAGGGCTAGAAATCAGATTTTGTGACATTAGAGCCGCATTTTGCCCTGTCATCCCTGCAGCCATCAAACTGCTTTGATGATTTATTTATCTCTGCTTATTATCAATCTCACATGACTTGATAGTAGCTATCATCTAGTGAGAGTGACATCATTCAAGTTCTTGGTCTTTTTGATCATTCCCACATTGGCATCCCAACTCTTGGGCAGTGAGTTTAATAACTATCTGCTTATGGTGCTATTAATGAGAGTAATCTCAGCTAAAATCATCTGGGAAACAAGCTTGACATAGCGACGAATCTTGTTTTCAATAGTTTCCCCATAGATGTGATTGAATGAGCTGAATTGCTGATTCAGCTTATTCACCCTGCTGCCTTCATGTCTGCATTTCCCTTGTAGAGATTTTGTAATTCACTCAAAACTTCCTTTGCGGTCTTACAGTTTCTAACTGCAATAGAGATATCAGGTCCAAGTGCAATGGTCAGAGTAGTTGAGGCCTTTTCGTCTTCCTCTATTATTTTGATATCCTCTGGAGTCCATAAGTGCATGGGCTTAGGAATTTTTGTGTTTGGATCTTGATCTGTACTGTAGACTATTGTTCTTGGACCATTCATGATGCATCTCCACACACCAGGCTCTTTAGCCTTGCAATACTGCTGAAACTTCCATTCGTAATATTCGTCCCCATATAACAAACGTGGCACTTTAGTGGAAGTGCCAATTACTTGATCCAGCTCTTGATGGAGGGCCAGAGTTTGCGATTGCAGGGCAGCAAGAGTGGACTTCGTCAGATCTTGTGCAGTCATGTATCCAGCCATCATAATTAAATTGATTAAAAATTTACCAAACAAATTTAAAATTAATTTATTTTAAGTTTCTTAGATGAACAGTACGAAATCCGAAATTGGTCCGGAATGGTCAACTCTGAAGTCAAATATTGTCAAATCCGGATGATGTATCCAAATTGATGACAATCCGGATTGATGAGTCCGGATTAATGAGACCAAATTGAAGAGTCCGACTTGAAAACCCGAAATGAAGAACCCGGAAACTGATGAATCTGAAATGAGAAGTCCGAATTGACAAATTCGGAATCAAAATCCGAGCTGAGAGAATCCGGAATAAACAAGTCTGAAGGTGAATCCGGAAAGGTGAATCCGGAAAGGAGAGTCCGGAATGAAGAAATTCGGAATGCTTGTCCTTATCTAATGAATCCGGAAACCTTATCCTTATCCGCAACAGTAATCCGCCTTTCTTGCAACAGTAATTCGAAATCCAAGGAATCGATAACCGCAACAGTATCTCGGATTAAATCTGGATTGAACAACAGTCCGGGATCAATCCGAGATGGATGATCTCCTTCGTGTTCTTCGGAATCCGGAACAGTAGTTGATCCGAGATGTGAGAACCTTCTTCGTGTTCTTCGGAATCTGTAATAGTAACAGATCCGAAATCTTCAAATCTTCTTCGAGTTCTTCGGAACAGAACACTTCCTATGATGAACAGTGATCCGGAACATAAACAAATCCGAGCAGCAACACACACTTTGAAAATCTTCTTCAATCAGCAATACACAGAGCCTGTATTTGAACAACAGGCTCTGATACCAATTGTTAGTCCGGTGAACAGATCAAACAGGTATCACTAACCTAATAAATAGTAGAAATAATGATTAGGAAGAAGTACAACTTTGAATAAAATCAACTTGCATACACCAAAAGATGTCTGATACAAGTTCTGTGAATACAACTCTCTAACCCCCTTTCATTAACCTAGCACCTCTATTTATAATCACTACCAAGCCCACTATTTACAACCCTAGGCCCAAAAGGAACTAGGAAGCCCACAAGACCTACCAAAACCTAAAATAATCCCTAATGTTTAAAGCTTTAGCAATCTGAGCCCAACAAGTTCCTTATCCATCGGGGGCCACATCACCGACTTAAACCTCCTCCCTGTCCTCGCATCACGCACTCCCTTCGCAGCTCGCAAATACGGTTCAGCTGTTTTCATTGCCTTGAACCCAATCTTCACCTCATGTTCCAATTTCTTGAAAAATCTCTCCAGCCTGGACCTCGCTCAGTAGTATCATCATCAGAATACGGAGCTCGTAACAAATCAGTCAAAGCAATCTTCCTCCACGTTTCAAACTGAGACTCCTTAGAATAATATTCCCATGTACCATCCTGTCTAACAATAATCCACATCTTCTTTACATGGTTGTACATCCAGCTTAGCACCTTTGACTTGTTTCCAACCTTGTTATAGTAACTTGAGCCAAGCTCCATGACATACCATTCAGACTGGTTTGAAGGATATTTCAATTGAAAATTCTCATCAAGCCGATTAACGTCAACGTTCTTCATTAACACCATCTGTTTCTTCTTTTGTGTCGTTGGACGCTTTTGACTGGCAGTATATTTCTTTCTTGGATCATGCAAATAGTCATCCAACCTAGCTTGTCGTTCGAAAGCCAACTATTCTGCAGCTAACCTGTCCGCTTCACTTTCCTCTGCTACTCATTGATCTGCTGCTCTATGTCGGTGTACTATATTCATTGCATCATCTGCAGGGTCAGAAAATTCTCGCCCAAACTTGTTCTCCGATTTAGCCTTCAAATCAAACACTAAAGTCATTAGCATAGTGACGTCCCCTTGCAGTTGATCGATCGTTTGGTCTCTACATCTAAACGTGTCTGCAATGACACAATCTGAGCATCCTTAAGTATGGCCTTCTATTCTAATACAATCACTCGCTTCTTCAAATCCACAACATCAACTTCTACATCTTCATCATCACTGTCCAGCCACTAAACTCAAACGCACGTATTTCAGATCTTCGCGAATATTCCGCAGCATCCTCAGCACCACTTGTACCACTTCCACCCGCTCCAGATCCTTCTGCACCCACTGAACTTCCGCCAAAAATCCATCATTCGTAATACATAGTCTGCTGGAATGGATACGACTGTGGAATGTGTAGCAATGTGAGTAGTTGTCGGTTCAGAAGAAATAGGAGTATCAACCATCTGAGAATCTGTAATAGATACAGCAACTGAAGATAAAGCAGGAGTAGATGTCACGGGTGTAGATTCTTCAGCAATACTAACAACGTGAGCTTCTGTGACTTGGTTGAACAATAGGCTCCGTCCACCATCTTTTTATCAAAGGTACTTCGTCCTCTTCATCCTCTTCATCAGCCTCAACCACACCTACTGGAACATCAACATAGGAGATTACCAAAGGAGGATCACCTTGTCGTTCTTGAATTTCTTTCAGATGTGCAATTAGGCTTCTAAGTTCTCCGAAGAAAGTTCTGGCAAGACTAGAGTCAGATTAGCATTAAACTCAGTAAGATCGTCTAAGAACGCTTGTTCCTCGTCTATATCCTCATCAGTGACAAGATCTCAATCTCGACCTCTTTCTTTCGCAGGCACACCATGTTCTTCAGCAATAATAGCATTGACTGGGGTAGGAGTTGAAACATCCTATCCAATTACCTCAGCAAACTTTCCAAACTTCTTTAACGGAAAACGACCAACAAATACAGTCTTCGACGTCGAACGATTTTCTTCATTGTCCTAAAGATAGTCAGTCCCATTGGCTTCATATTTAGCAAATTCGCATCAGAAGCATCCTTAGCTAAGTCGGGATATCGAGCATCCAAAATCAGCTGTACGAAGCGTGGATAAACATAAACATCCTCTTCTTGGACTGCTCTAAAATCTTCTTCATATTTTCGAAACTATAGCCTAAAAAGTTATATTTCCAGTCCATAATAAGAGCCACGATCGTGGAGGTTTGGGTTTGATTCGGTTGATCTAAGCCTCCCTTGTTCTCAGAAAGGCACTGCATGAACATGTGTACCAGCAATCTCCAATAAGCAGGAAACATTTTCTTGAGCAACAGCGGATATGAACCCTCATACCTCGTCTCTGCAAGTACAGGCAACACTTTCTCCTTTGCGTACACAGTCGGGTCATTTGTAGCGTCTGCAAACTGTAAAACCTCTCGAACGCATGCATCATTTACTAAGATCTCCTTACCCTGTCTCTGACAACTAATATACGGTCTCCCATCAGCTCCTCTCAGTTGGAATCGAGCTCACTTCCAAAACGAGTGCACCAGATCTCTATATCGGGTTGGCACGAAGTGCATACGCTATCTTGCACGCATTTAGACCAGCCCTCATCGATTGGAAATCTTGGTAAAATTCAGATGGTGGATCCGATAGGTATCCTGCTTGATTATGGAACTGTTCCTCCACCAACAAACTGCATCAAAAGCCTCTTCTACCATTTCTGTCAAAACAATAACCAGGTTAACTCAATTTTAACGCAACTAACAGAAGTTAAAGGAGTTCATTAGGATAAAGGGTCAACACAAATTGGATGGTTCAAACATATTTCAAAGGTTCACTTATTAAAAGGTTCAAATCAGTTTGAGGGGTTCAATCATTCGGAAAGGTTCAAAAGAGCTCAAAGTTTCAAACCCTAGAATCCGGATTCACTAACAGGTCAACAGTAATCCGGATGAACCTTTCATCAATCCGGATTAGCAAAGAGGTCAATAGTGATTCAGATGAATCATCAAGCCGGATTGGGCAAGCAAATCAACAGTATTTCGGATAAATCATCAATCCGGATTAAGGTTATCCGAGATGAAATCCGAGTTCATCAATGTAACAACCCGACCGCGTAAAACAACGAACCACGACGGAAACGTCGGGGAGTCATGTCACAGAACTATTGTTTCATAATTCATGGAATTTAAAATTTTGTTTGATTAAGTTAAATGTTTACATTGTCTTGGGATAAACAGAAACAACACATAAATAAATTGTCTTTCATTTTAAGTCACTAAGGCCTGCGTCCATTCTTACGTGAAGCATGCATCATATTATCCAGTATTGATTCCTGAAACATATGTGAAAAGAGAGTCAAAAGTGTTTGATATTGCAATACAATTAACCAACTAAAACAAGTTGCTTAAGGCTGTGAAAACCTTGTAGCCATGAATCTTGATAAAAACATTTCTTTTGTAAAAACCTTGTAATAGATTGATTCAAAAGAAAACTTCGTATGGTTTATATCTTTAAGTGTAAATTATTGCGTGACATTGTTCAAAACAATTTGTCCGAGTTATAAACCATTTGTCCATGTTATAGATCAATCGTCCATGTCATAAACCAATTGTCCATTTCATAAACAAATCGTCCGTGTTTTTTAATTGTGAAAACTTTTGATCGTTCTTTAATGAACACATTCAAACCTGTGTTGACTATACCACCAAAGGGTATCTTTAATAGACCACCAAAGGGTCTATTTAAATAGACTAAAAAATCAACAAATGATTTGTTAATCAGAAACAGTTTCTATCATTACCCAAACTTCCACCAAATCTAGTGAATAGTCCGATAATGGGATTGTCAGTCCTATGGTACCATAACATACTACTGGTCGGCTCGGCCAAAGCTAATCAATTCGTGTTATGGATAACGCGTCAACAAGTTGTTCACATTATTGAAATGGAATTGTTTTATATATAAACCATAGACATTCTTTTTCAAAACTTGAAAATGATTTAGCACATATGAGTCACCCAAAAACATTTGCAAAACGTAAAAGAGAGGAACTATATACTCACTTTGAAAATATATAAACCATGCATATTGTTTTGAAATCTTGAAAATAATTATTGGCATATATGAATCACCCCAAAACATTTAGAAATGTAAAAGAGGGGAACTATGTACTCACTTGGGATTGCGAAAGTGTTCTTGATCAACGATATAAACAAAGCTCAAACGTGTCCTAATGTGTCAGATAAATATGTTAGCGTGTCGGGACTACAAACGGGAGATCGGATAGAATGATGTCTTATAAACCAAACGAGTGTTGGAACTCATGTGATATGGTTTAACAAACTTAACATTCTGATTTGGAAAGGATCCTAAGTGCTTTTGACCCATTATGACTCGTTAAGGTAGTTTACGCTACTTTAACGGGTCATTAGCCTTAACGTGTGATCGGATGGTTAAACATGTCCTATGATAAGTCTTAAATGCCAAAGTATGTTTGAAAATGTTAAAACATCAGTTTATATGTCAAAAATTTGGTTACATGTGTTTAAAATGGATTTATGCGCAAAAGGGCATTTTGGTCATCATTTTTTTAAGAACATAGAAGTAACTTATCATAACACTAACCAAACAATGTGACCATAAGGTATAACCTCAGTAGGTTATTCCCTATATAACTATGGTCACAAATATGTGTTTGGTAGGATCCTAAGATCGACCAAACAGGTCGGATTCGAAAGTCAAAGCGGTGGTTAAGACCGCTCGACTTACGACCCTAAATGAGCAATAAACTAGAAGTGACGAGTTGGACATGTCAAAATATGTCTAACTAAGTTTATAAAACTGATTTGTTATCAAAACTTGATGTTTTGATACCTGAAAATGTTTCGTCGTAAAATGCACATCATGCGCATTTTTGACCGAAACTTTAACTCGTCACTTCGACTAGTAAACATGGTAATCAGAAGGTAAATCGTTAGGGATTATAACATTCGTGATTACAATCACATTTGAAAGTTCAATTGAACTTTGACTTGACCAAATATGGTCAGAACTAAAAGTCAATCAGGTTTCCAAAGTGTTCGACTTTTAGCTCAAAATAGCTAAAAAAATAAAAGAACTAGGAAGAGTACTTACTCGTGTTGAAGAACACTTTCGGAACTCAAGATAGGAGGCTTCAAAAGGTTGGAAACAAGCTCCAAGAAGGATAGAAAGGAGAACTTCACACTTTGCTTTGAAGTGTTTTGAAGTGGTGTGAAAAAATGGAAGAATCATGGGGTATTTATAGTATTTTAGGATTAAGGAGGTGATGACAAGTGTCCTCAAGTGTGGATTAGTATCCTAATATATGTCAACACCATATTAAGTGTGGCAAAGTGAGTGCTAGGGGTCAAAAATTGGAGATAGGTGGCAAACTTGGTGAAGAAGCAAAAATATTTATTATTTTTTGACATTTTTGGCCCTTGGACTTGTATTTTCACTTGTTTGCCATTTTTAACCCATTTAACCTAATATTTAGGTTATATAAAGGTGTTAAGACATGTGTAACTTGGATTATGCCCGAAAATGTCATGGATGTCGGTTCGTTCGGATGTACGGTTATGCGTTTTGCAAAAATGCGTAAAACGCTTTAACGAACACGAAAATGATCGATATTGTGCAACGATTGACATTTTTACATTCTCATCAATAAAATACAAGATTTTATTGAATAAAAAAATATTTGGAACTAAAACACATGGTTTCATTGAATAGGAAATTGTTTGTAATTGTGCAATGATTGAAAAGGCACAAATGTCACAGTCTGTCCTACTTTTGGAAATTTCGTCCCGAAATTTAATTAGAGGAAACTTTGTGAAACAGATGTGGGTATTTGGCTTTAATTCCCAAGTAAATTCTGGGCCACGTTTGGATTCCTAGCGAACTTTAACTATCGGTATACATCTACGCTTGAGTTTCTTGACTTCACGGTCCAATATCTCCACAGGTTTCTCGACAAAGTGCATAGTGTCATCAACGTGAATTTCGTTGAAGGGAATGTGGAGGTTTTATTGGCTTAACACTTTTTCAAATTGGACACATGGAATGTTGGGTGAATATTCCCATGTTTAGGAGGTAGCTCAAGTCGGTAGGCCACCTTTCCGATTCTCTCAACGATCTTGAATGGTCCAATATATCGTGGTGCAAGTTTTCCTTTCTTTCCAAATCTAATCACACCTTTCCAAGGGGATACCTTGACAAGGACGTGATCACTAACTTGGAATTCCAAGGGCTTGCGTCGTTTGTCCGATAACTCTTTTGACGGCTTCTAGCTGTCAGAAGGTTATCGCAAATTTTCTTGACTTTGTCTGTTGTGTCGTGAATGAGTTCAGGCCCAGTGAGCTGAGCTTTACCGACCTCATTCCAGCAGACAGGTGAACGACATTTTCGACCATATAGAGCTTCGAAAGGCGCCATATTGATGCTGGCGTGATAACTATTGTTGTAGGAGAATTCGACCAATTTTAGATGCGAATCCCAACAACCACCAAAGTCGATTACACATGCTCTAAGCATATCCTCTAGTGTTTGAATTGTCCTTTCAGATTGTCCATCCGTTATTGAGTTTGCTTCCCATGGCAGATTGCATGGTCTTCCAAACGTGAGATGAGAATCGAGCATCTTGATCGGATATGATGTTCAAAGGAACACCATGACGAGATACAATCTCATCAACGTAGATCTTGGCGATTTTGTCAGCAGATAGATCCTCACGAATTGCCAAAAAGTGTGCTGACTTTGTTAGACGATCGATGATTACCCAAATGGCATCATGACCTCTAGGTGTGCGCGGTAGTTTAGTGACGAGATCCCTCGCAATGTTCTCCCACTTCCATTCCGGTATTTGTGGTTGCTCAAGTAAACCAGATGGCCGTTGATGTTCTGCCTTAACTTTAAGACAAGTTAGGCATTTAGACACATATAAGGCAATGTCCTTCTTCATACCCGGCCACTAATAATGGGCACGAAGATCCTTACACATTTTGTCTTCACCAGGATGGATTGAATAACGAGACTTATGAGCTTCGTCCATCAATAAGGTGCGGAGATTGTCTTGACTAGGAATCCACAAAAGGTTCTTGTAGTAGATTAATCCGTTATCTTTTGTTTCGAGTTGAAGTTCGAGATTTTGTGGCAGCTCATATTTCAACAAGCTTTGGGTCACACATGTATGTTTTGCTTGAAGGATACGTGTCTGGATATTAGATTGAACTCGAATACAATGAAGTTTGACACGTTCCTTACGACTAAGCGCATCAGCCACAACATTCACCTTACAAGGATGGTAGCGAATCTCACAGTCGTAGTCGTTCAGAAGTTCGACCCAGCGTCGTTGTCTCATGTTAAGCTCCTTTCGATTGAATATGCGTTGGAGACTTTTGTGGTCAGTGAAAACCACACTGTAACACCCCAACCGATGGCGGAAACATCGGGATGAGACGAAAACGAGATTGCTCATTGCTCACAACATTATTAAGTGACAATAATTAATTAAACCATATTTCATTTCATAAGAATTGTCAAATATATCAATGTAACAAAACAAAGAACAATCTAACATTTGCAAAGTCATAACAAAATTGATACGTCGACATTAAACCTAACGTCTAATTTGTGTGTATCTAGTCCTTGCTATATTGTTTTCATAGCGTCATCTCCTTCGACCTGTAACATGTTTTAAAATAAAGTCAATGCAAAAGCAAAGGCGAGTACACAAGTTTAAGCATAGCATACGTATACGAATAAAGTTTTAACAATCCTCATGGCAACTAAATCTATACAAGAGCAATAACAAGGCATGCAATGCTAATAATCAAACCCGTAACGCAATCACGATGTTTTAACATGACCTCACGTGTTAAGCGATGGAGGTGGATGCGTGAATTCCTATAGCGCTAAGCATGTCAAACAAGGCTAAAAATAGTTAATGACTAAAGCACAGCACAACGTTTATCCCCAGACAAGCAACAAGTATACGATTCAAGTAGTCATGTGTATAGGATTGTTTGTGCGTTTCATAAAGTTTAAGTGTTTGTGATTTTTGTATATGGAAACATGTTACACCCAAAAAGTGATATAAAACAAATGTGGGTCGAGTGTACTCACAGTATTGCTAAGTCTTCTTTGGAAATACCACGACGAGTTGATGAGTGGGAAAAAGGGGACACCGAAGTCACCTTAAAGGCAAACGAATGGGTATAAGTAAACGGAAATTATGACGGAGGATTTGATTTGAAGTTGATTGAACGTATATATGTATAACATAGTCTATACGACGATTCTAGGTTTGAATTTATTAATATATTATAGGTATGCTGTCAAAATAATAAGTAATTATATATACCTTTGAATTCAATGTGTTATCTCTAGTTGTCGACTATAAAGTATATACATATACATCTTTCATGTCGTAACGGTAGTATATATCTCGTCGTTAAATAAATATATTTTGTCGAAACATATAACTCATATGTATCTTGTCAAAAAAATATTATAGATATATATACATATATATCTATATATGTTGTAGTAGCGAAATATATTTGCCGAAAGGAAGTATTAGATATATTTATATGTTTTGTCAAAACGTGTAATGTATACTTACATATATGTTGTTGAAAAAGTCTAATAAGTAAAAATATATATCTTGTCGCTCGGTATATTTAAGTAGATACGTTTCTTCGATAAGCGTACTAAATATATATATATATTTCATGTCGAAAGATATGATTAAATAAGTATATACATTTTGTCGATAAAGTGTCATGTATAATATATTTTGTCGAATAAAGTATCGTGTATAATATATTTTGTCGAACAATATAATTAAATAAATATAATACTTTGTCAAAAAATGGGCAGAGTTTCCCCTTGTTTTTGGACGATCCCGACAATCTAGTTGTCGATTAAATGTTTTCAAAACGCAATAATAACGAAACAATTTATATAATTATGTCTACAAATTTTATAAGGTTCGATTATGTGATAATAACACTAATTAAATACAAAACAATATAAATAATAACATAAAAATTTGCGGCGTTAAAAGTATACCGTGACGTGTTTTGATTGGGTTGACTAAAGCATTGACTGAACTTGGCCCCGAACACCGAACCGAACATCGAATCTGACTGGTTTGACTGGCGTTGACTGTTTGACCAGGTTTGACTTTCGTTGACCAAGTGGACCAGGTTTGACTTTCGTTGACCAAGTTGACCAGGTTTGACCGAACACCAAACGAGACCCGAAATCGAACTAAGACCCGAAACGAACATGGTCTGAACCGAAACCCGAACAGGAACAATTGTTTACTGATGTTGTCTCGAACCCGCGACTGTTTGACCACAGTTGACCAGGTTTGACCGAGACCCGAGCTTTGACCAGCTTTGACCCGAGCCCGCTGACCGACACTAGACTTAAACTGAACCAAACATGAACCTGAACCGGAACAGCTGAACCGCTGTCTCTGTAACTCGAGTGAACACCAAAGCTGACCCGTTGACTGTTTGACCACAGTTGACCGAAACGAACCAAAACCTGAATCTGTCCCGGAACTCAAAACAAAGCCAATCTTGAACCAAACCCTAACCGAGATGCCGATCTTGAAACAAATCTGGTGTTGACCGAACCCGAGCCGGACTTGAACTGAACCGAGACCCGAAACTGTCTCAAGTTAACCCCAAAACTGAACTCAACCCGAACAAGACCCGAACAAGAATCGGACCACATTGTCCCGGACCTGAACCGTCGCCATCGTCGAAGAAGTGGCTTTGTCGCCGTACCGTTGCGCCGCCGCCAGTTGCCGGAGATGGTGGCCCGCCGCTGAAACGCGGCTCCCACTGCTTTCTCTTACCGATCTCTCTTTCTCTCTCATCGTACCCTCTCTCTGATTTGTCTCTATATCTCTCCGATCTTTCTCTCTCTTACCGATCTGTCTCTCTCTGATCTCTTTCTCTCTCTCTCTCTGTAAGTATATATGCGGGTGTGTGTGTGTGCGTCAGGTTTAAGAGATCGCAGGGGGTGTGCGAGTGTGAGGGGTGTGCGGCGGCCGGAGAAGGAGACCACCGGAGGTCACCGGTCTATCGCCGGAGTCCGTTCTGGTCGCCGGAAATGAGAGGGAAAGGGACAAGGGGGGCTAGGGTTTGAGTGAATGAAGAAGATGAGAGGTATTTATAGGATAGGGTTTTGAGTGTGTTGGGCCTAAGGCCCGGTTCATGTGTTTTACGCGGCCCGTTATGGTTCTGAAACCGTTTTCGAACCCGAACATGACATAAAGGGTATAATATTATTTTTAGGTTTAAACACGCGATTTAAACGTCGGCGCTCGAAAATGGTTGCGTTCAGTTGTCGTTTCGTTAAAAACACGTAAAAATGCGTTGTTTCCGTTTTTACACCGTTTTTTTATCCGATTGAAGTTGCGACTCAGGAAATAGAAAACGAGCGCGAATTTTTATAAAAATAATAAATATTGGAAATACGAGGCGTTACACACACATTTTGTACCGTAAAGGTAGTGTCTCCAAATTTTGAGAGCAAAAACTACGGCTCCTAACTCAAGATCATGAGTTGTGTAGTTCTTCTCATGGATTTTCAATTGTCTTGACGCATAGGCTATGACTTTGTCTCTTTGCATGAGAACACAACCAAGGCCTAGGTTTGATGCGTCACAATAGACAACGAAATCATCGATGCCATCGGGTAAAGATAAAACATGAGCATTACAGAGTTTTTATTTTAGTATTTGAAAGGCTTCCTCTTGTTTGGGTCCCCACTCGAAAGGTTTATTCTTCTGAGTCAAAGTGGTGAGGGGAACCGCGATCTTTGAAAAGTTCGCGATGAATCGTCGATAGTATAAAGCAAGACCAAGAAATGAATGAACTTCGGTAGGAGTAGTAGGTGTACTCCAATCCCTAATCGCACTGATTTTGGCGGGATCTACATGTATACCTTGTTTGTCAACAATGTGTCCCAAAATTGAACTTCTTTTAGCAAAAATTCACATTTGGAGAATTTGGCGTAAAGTTGTTCTTTCTTCAAGAGTTCCATCGTTAGACGGAGATGTTGTTCGTGATCGGCACGAGACTTAGAATAAATGAGGATATCATCGATGAAAACAATGATGAACTTGCCTAAATAAGGTTTACAAACCCTATTCATTAAGTCCATGAAGATGAAATGAGCATTCGTCAAACAAAAAGGCATGACAGTGAACTGTAATGGTCGTATCGAGTGCGAAAAGCATTCTTCGGAATATCTTCATTGAGTACACGAAGTTGATGATACCCAGAACGCAGATCAATCTTTGAAAAGCATGTCGCACCTTGTAGCTGATCAAAGAGATCATCAATCCGAGGTAGGGGATATCTGTTTTTGATTGTGAGTTTGTTGAGCTCACGATAATCGATACACATACGGAAGGATCCATATTCTTTTTCACGAATAGGACAGGAGAGCCCCAAGGTGAAAAGCTCGGATGAATGAATCCCCTTTCTGAAAGTTCTTGGTGTTGCTTTGACAACTCTTGCATTTCAGACTGTGCAAGTCGGTAAGGAGATTTAGAAATTGGGTTGGCACCAGGTACAAGGTCAATACGAAACTAAACTTGACGAATTGGGGGTAAACCAGGTAGCTCTTCAGGAAACACCTCAGGATATTCCCGAACAATGGGGATGTCCTGAACAGTCTTGCACTTGCCTTTTTCCTCTACGATATGTGCCAAAAAGGCTACATAATTCTTTCGTATGTATTTTTGGGCCTAGGTACAGGTCATGAGTTTTAGGCTACTAAAGGGTTTCTCTCCGTAAACTTCTAAGGTTTCGCCAGACGAAAGAGGTATACGAACAACCTTGTCGAAACAGATCACCTCAGCATGGTGTTTGGTTAACCAATCCATTCCTATGATGACGTCAAAACTCCCGAGTTGCATTGGTGTTAGGTCAATGGGAAAAAGGTGGTTATCCAAGTTCAATTGGAAACTACGAATGACATAGTCGAGCACAAGGGGTTCACCACTAGTTATTTCCACCATTAAGGGTTCTCCTAGTTTAGTTCTAGGCATCGAAAGAAAAGGTTCAAAGGATAGTGATATAAAGCTTTTATCGGCACCCGAATCGAAAAGAATAGAAGTAGGATGATTGTTAACAAGGAACGTACCGTTAATGACTTCATTATTAGCACGAGCCTCGTTGGCATTGATGTTAAATGTGCGTCCACGGGCTGGATTTGCATTCGCGTTCACCAATTTTGGGCAGTTGTTTCTAAAGTGACCCATCTCGCCACAGTTATAGCAAGAACCAGGTGGGAACGGAGGTCTAGCAGGGTTGGCTTGGGTTGAACAGGGTTCTGAACAACTTGTTTTGGGGCCAAACGACAAACATTGGCTATGTGACAGAATCTTCCACATAATGTGCATTGGCGACACTGTATGTGAGCTTGATGGTGACCATTGCACCGGTTGCACAATGGTGCAGTACCAGCATAGGGTTTCCTCGTAGGAGGTTGTGCTGGCTGGTTTTGAGTGTTCTGGTTGGGTTGTGCAACAACTGCAAAGTTCTGTGAAGCCTTACGCTTCCTCGACTTCTTGGAAGACTCAGCTTTGTTCTCCTTTGTTTTCTCTTGAGTGGTCTTAGCTGCCTGTTTCTTGTCGCCCTTGCGAAACAGTTTCCCCTTCTTGACCTGAGACTCAGTCAGGGTAGCAGCTAATTTGATTGCCTGTCGAACAGTGGCAGGATTGCTACCAGTAACAATGTCCTGAACGGGGTCAGGCAGGCCATCGATGTACCTCTCGATTGCTTTATCCAACGGGGTGACCATGGCGGGACACAACAAGCTCAATTCTTCGTAACTATCAGTGTAGGCACGATGCTCTCCACTATCTTGTTTAAGATTGTGGAATTCATCCTCTAGTGCCCGTTGTTCATGACGTGGGCAGAATTCCATCATCATTAGAGCTCGAAGCTCTTACCACGTTTGTGCCATTGCCACATCAGCACCCCTATCTCTCATCACACCATTCCACCATGTAAGTGCTCTTTCTTGGAATACACTCGATGAAAACTCGACTTTTCGCTCATTCGGGCATTGAACATGACGAAATGTGCTTTCGAGACTCTCAAACCACTGCAGGAGTCTGATAGCTCGTTCGGACCCAGTAAACTTGAGTGGTTTAGCCGAGTTAAATTGTTTGTAGTTGCACGGTGCGGGTGCATTGTTGTTGTTATTATTGTTATTGTTTGCTTGGTTTATCTGGGTCACTAGGTTTGGGAGTAAACAACAATTTGCTGAGCGATCATAGCTGCCATTTCGGCATTTTGAGTTGTATTACGTCGAGGAGGCATTCTAGAAGAAAAAATGAAGGAAAATATGTGTAATTGACATTGGATAATGAAGAGAGATGTTAAAAAATATCGAAGAAATATAAGGATGGTGGTCATTCATTGGTTACTTAAAACAAACAAACGACACACGGCAACATGCTTTAGCCTATAAGTGGACACTCACCTCAAGAGTTCTCAGGTTAGAGTGACTGGTCCGATAATGCGGATTTGTACGAACAGTCTAGCCTTAGACAGAAAACTCAGGGTACAGGCATCCCCCTTCCAGATTCACATGTTCACATTCCCAAACTTTGATGTGATTTTGAAAACTTACAAGGCTTAAGCCAAAACAAATCATCTAAGGATAGATGATTGATTATCAAAACGAATTTGTAACTTGTGTATTTGTTTTGGTAATCACCTAAGGATAGGTGATGGAATTGTTTTAATAATCTAAACGCAAGATAACTCGCATTAGGGTCCTAGGAAGGTTATAGTCTAGGTCAAAGCATTACTAATAACCTAATTCCCTATAACCATAAGCTCTGATAACAATCTTTCTGTAACACCCCGACCGCGTAAAATTACAAACCGCGACGGAAACGTCGGGGAGTCATGTCACAGAACTATTGTTTCACAACTCATGGAATTTAAAATTTTTTTGATTAAGTTAAATGTTTACATTGTCTTGGATAAACAGAAACAACACATAAATCAATTGTCTTTCATGTTTTAAGTCACTAAGGCCTGCGTCCACTACTATGTGAAGCATGCATAATATTATCAAGTATTGATTCCTGAAACATATGTGAAAAAAGAGTCAGCATAAAAATGCCGACAAGTATATAGGTTTTGTGAGTGTGTCGAATTCGTGGCCTTGTATACATATTGCAACACCCGTCTCCGACTACAAGAGTCGTTAAGTGAAAACCTCGTATCAAAAGTGTTTGATATTGCAATACAATTAAAACAACTAAAACAAGTTGGTTAGAGTTGTGAAAACCTTGTAGCCATGAATCTTGACAAAAACATTTCTTTCGTAAAAACCTTGTAATAGATTGATTCAAAAGAAAACTTCGTATGGTTTATATCTTTAAGTGAAAATCATTGTGTGACATTGTTCAAAACAATTTGTCCGGTTATAAATCATTTGTCCGTGTTATAGATCAATCGTCTGTGTCATAAACCAATTGTCAATGTCATAACAAATCGTCCGTGTTTTTTTAATTGTGAAAATTTTTTATCATTCTGTAAAGAACACATTCAAACCTGTGTTGACTATACCACCAAAGGGTATCTTTAATAGACCACCAAAGGGTCTCTTTAACTAGACTAACAAATCAACAAATGATTTGTTAATCAGAAACAGGTTCTGTCATTACCCAAACTTCCACCAAATCTGGTGAACAGTCCGATAATGGGATTGTCAGTCCTATGGTACCATAACATACTACTGGTCGGCTCGGCCAAAGTTAATGAATCCATTCGTGTTATGGATAACACATCAACAAGTTGTTCACATTATAGAAATCGTATTGTTTTATATATAAACCATAGACATTGTTTTTGAAAACTTGAAAATGATTTAGCACATATAAGTCACCCCAAAACATTTACAAAATGTAAACGAGGGGAACTATGTACTCACTTTGAAAAGCATTTTATATATAAACCATGCATATTGTTTTGAAATCTTGAAAATAATCATAGGCACATATGAATCACCCCAAAACATTTAGGAAATGTAAAAAGGGGAACTATGTACTCACTTTGGATTGCGAAAGTGTTCTTGATCAACGAAATAAACAAAGCTCAAACGTGTCCTAATGTGTCAGATAAATATGTTAGCGTGTCGGACTACAAACGGGAGATCGGATAGAATGAAGTCTTATAAACCAAACGAGTGTTGGAACTCATGTGATATGGTTTAACAAACTTAACATTCTGATTTGGAAAGGATCCTAAGTGCTTTTGACCCATTATAACTCGTTAAGGTAGTTTACGCTACTTTATGGGTCATTAGCGTAAAATGTGATCGGATGGTTAAACATGTTCTATGATAAGTCTTAAATACCCAAGCGTGTTTGAAAATGTTAAAACATCAGTTTATATGTCAAAATTTGGTTACATGTGTTTAAAATGGATTTATGCGCAAAAAGGCATTTTGGTCATCATTTTTTTAAGAACATAGAAGTAACTTATCATAACACTAACCAAACGGTATGACCATAAGGTATAACCTCAGTAGGTTATTCCCTATATAACTATGGTCACGAATATGTGTTTGGTAGATCCTAAGATCGACCAAACGGGTCGATTCGAAAGTCAAAGCGGTGGTCAAGACCGCTCAACTTACGACCCTAAATAAGCACTAAACTAGAAGTGACAAGTGGACATGTCAAAATATGTCTAACAAAGTTTATAAAACTGATTTGGTATCAAAATTGGTGTTTTGATACCTAAAAATAGTTTCGTCGTAAAAAGCACATTATGCGCATTTTTGACCGAAACTTTGACTGTCACTTCGACTAGTAAACGTGGTAATCAGAAGGTGAAAAGTTAGGGATTATAACATTCGTGATTACGATCACGTTTCAAAGTTCAATTGAACTTTGACTTAACCAAATATGTCAGAACCAAAAGTCAATCAGGTTGCAAACTGTTCGACTTTTACCTCAAAATAGCTAAAAAAATTAAAGAACTAGGAAGAGTACTTACTCGTATTGAAGAACACTTCAGAACTCAAGATAGGAGGCTTACAAAGGTTGGAAACAAGCTCCAAGAAGGATAGAAAGAAGAACTTCACACTTTACTTTGAAGTTTGAGTGTGTAAAAAAAATGGAAGAATCATGGAGTATTTATAGTATTTTAGGATTAAGGAGGTGATGACAAGTGTCCTCAAGTGTGGATTAGTGTCCTAAGATGTGTCAACACCAAATTAAGTGTGGCAAAGTGAGTGCTAGGTGTCAAAAATTAGAGATAGGTGGCAAACTTGGTGAAGAAGCAAAAATATTTATTATTTTTTTGACATTTTTGACCCTTGGACTTGTATTTTCACTGTTTGCCATTTTTAACCCCTTTAACCTAATATTTAGGTTATATAAAGGTGTTAAGACATGTTACTTGGATTATGCCTGAAAATGTCGTGGATGTCGGTTCGTTCGGTTGTACAGTTATGCGTTTCGCAAAAATGCGTAAAACACTTTAACGAACACGAAAATGATGAAATTGTGCAACGATTGACATTTTTGCATTCTCATCAATAAATACAAGGTTTTACTGAATACAAAAGTATTTGGAAATAAAACACATGGTTTCATTGAATACGAAATTGTTTGTAATTGTGCAATATTGAAAAGTCACAAAATTCACAATCAACTCGGTTGAATATCTATCCGGAATGAGATCCGAAATACAAGTTTCTTTGAAGGCCAATCCGAAATGCTGTCCGAAATGAATGAAACTTGAAGATTATCATTAGGTTTTATGATTTTAGAGCATTATTTACCTAATCCGGATGATATTCGAGATAAGAATCCGAAATGAGAATGAACAGTGAGAGATCAGAGAAGATCAGAGAATATCAGAGGTTCGGAAAATCTGTGAATAATCCGAAATGCATCTCTGATTCAGTTAAGTACTTTTCTGGAATGGGCTTGGGCCTAACACCTTTTGGGCCCAACACACCCCGGAATCCGAATTCCCAAAGGATCCAGATTGGGCTTTTGTCAGGCCCAATCCAGAACAGTGACAACTAAGTGGGCCTATCCGAAAGATGCTTGAAATCTCAATCCGGAACAGTAACTCATGAACCCTAAATGTTCAATTTTTAAGACTTTCAGAAATTCTATTGGATTGGCCCAACTTCGAAACTTAGCAGACAAGTCCAATATCCCTTGATAGAAACCATCTAACCAAAAATCAGCAATTTGACTAACCAAGCATCCAACCACCTTTTACTAACAACAAAAATAAGACATTTAAGCACAAACACACACACAAACACAAACACAGCCTTGCTAAGGGATCAAATCGTTTCAAAAGTTAGACTAAGGAACACTTTTCAGTATGAGCTGGGTCAGACTAGTCTAAGCAATTGCCAATATACTTGTCCATCTAAATCTAAAACTCAACCATCTAGTTCTAGCTTCATGCTACGTTCAAGGTAGTATTATACTAAGATACCCGTGTGTCCCATACCATGACATATCCCCGCGATCAAGGTAAGCACAACGATTCATCGTAGTAGGTGAGTATACTGAGATCATCCTTTATCTTTTACAACATCACTCTATTGGTGAACAGGTTAGTACTTTCGTACAACAGAGTGACCAATAGTATCTGACGAGGTTAGGCAAATACCTTATATGGTACGTAGGAACTTATGGAATATTCTCATGAAGAGATCTTTGTTCTTTCAGGTTTTGGCCCTTCTATTTTGGCTCCTTTTAAAAAGATATCCTGACTGTGCCTAGGTCTGCACATAATCTGGATGCAACAGAAGGGCAGCCAAGATATCCCCGGATGACTCAACTGCATAAAGACCTGAAACCTCAGTCGTTGGCTATCTATCAACATAGGATTTAAGACCATGAAATCATACGCCTATAGTATATGACCCACTGAATACATAGTTCTTTATGTTTATATCATTTAGCTTACACTATCCGGTTGAGATTTAGACCTATCAAGATATCACCTTCAATCCAGGTCTTTTCCCGCTTCAACACCTTACATGTGTTAGTCAGACACTTTATCACGAAAAAGTATTTCATTTCCCAATCGTTGCAAAAGCTATTTAAAAACAAACATTTTTTTGAATATTTCTCCCCCTAAATTTGTGCATATATATGAACAAATTTACGAAGCAAACAAAAATGAATGAAAAACAATAAACGAAACAGAAAGGACAAAGGATGCTCGGTTAGAAAAACGGATCATTTTGAGAAGATCCACAAGAACTTGAAAACGCGCGTTGCTAACGGGTTTCGTGAAAAAATCCGCCATGTTTGCATTGGTGTGGATTTGCTCAAGTTTAATGAGACCCTTTTCATAGCAATCACGGATAAAGTGAACTTTGATATTTATGTGCTTGGTTTTGGAGTGAAAAAGAGGGTTTTTAACGTTTGGATAGCGGCATCATTATCACGATAAATTATTGTGTTTAGATAAGTCAAACCGTAACCGCAAGCTAGTGTTGCATCCATAAAACCTGGGAGCAGCAAGCAGATGCTGCTACATAATCTGCTTCGGCAGTAGAGAGCGAGACCGTCTGCTGCTTCTTGCATTGCCACGAGATTACGCGATCTCCTAAGAATTGACATCCAACTGAAGTTGAGCGCATATCCCTATTTGTACCTCCAAGATTACTGTCATAGAAAGCTTACAGTTCAATTCAAAATTTTTAGGATACCAGAGGCCCAGTGATGATGCCCCTTTGAGGTACCTAAAAATTCTTTTAACAACATGTAAATGAGAGAGTTTAGGAGTAGCCTGATAGCGAGCACACTGGCAAACGACAAACATGATATCTGGCCGACTTGCAGTGAGATACATGAGTGAACCAATCATAGACCGATAGATGGTTGGATTAACAGGCATTTCTTCAGTGTCTTTATTTAACAAAGGCCGTTCTGCAATAGGGGAAGCCGTAGGGTTTGAGTCTGTAAGCTTGAATTTCGCAAGAACGTCATTAACATAATTTTCCTTGATGAATCAAGATTCCTTGTAGGCTCTGACGAACTTGAAGTCCCAAAAACATAGTCATCTCCCCCAGTAAGCTCATCTCAGATTTCTTCTTCATGATTTCTTCAAATTCCCGACACAGACCATCATTCGTAGAACAAAAAATAATATCATCAACGTAAATTTGAACAAGAATAATGTCCTTGTCAACACGTTTGATGAACAAAGTTTGATCAGTGGTTCCCCGAGTATATCCATGAGCAAGCAAATGTCTGTTAAAGTTGCGTACCACGCGCGAGGCGCTTGATGCAACCTATACAAAGCTTTGTCCAATTTGTATGCATAGTCTGGCTTGTCAGGATTAGTAAAACCCGGTGGTTGTGCCACGTATATTTCCTCTTTCACCATGCCGTAGAGAAAAGCAGTCTTGACATCCATTTGATAGACAGTCTTGCCGTAGAGAAAAGCAGCCTCCAATCGAGCGACCAGTGCATAAACCTCATCGTAGTCTAATCCTTCAATCTGACGAAAACCCTCAACCACCAGTCGAGCTTTATTCCGAACAATGACTCCCAGTGTCATCTGTTTTTTGCGAAATACCCAACGAGTTCCAAGAGCATGTTTTCCTTGAGGAAGCTTCACCAATTGCCATACTCCAGTGTCATCCTGTTTATTGCAACCTTCAACCACTTCGTACGGAGTTTTCATGTGTCTTTTGTTGATCAAGGCATGATTCTGAATATAACAGGCGGTATTGATTGCTTCTGCCCAGAAAAAAAGAGGTAGCTCGGATTCAACCAACATAGTACGTGCAGCTTCAATCAGTGTTCTATTTCTCCGTTCTGCAACCCCATTTTGTTGTGGAGTTTTGGCTGCACTAAACTGTCAATCAATACCCTTGGAGGAGCAGAAAGAATTTAAGGTGACATTCTTAAATTATGTTCCATTATCACAACGAATAGCCTTCACGGTGGTGTCTATCTGGTTCTCCATGAGTGCGACGAACTGTTTAACTAACGCAGCGGTTTCACCTTTTTGTGCTAGAAAGAAAACCCAGGTAAATCATGAGTAGTCATTAATAATGACCAGACAGTATGCTTTGCCCACCAATGCTCAATATCTATCGGACCAAAAAGATCCATATGAAGCAATTCTAAGTCTTGAGATGTGGAAGGGGGGTTTAGATTTGTGCGACTGTCGATGTTGTTTCCCACGTGCACATGATTCACACTTTTCAACCTCCATAAAATCGCGAACTGGTAGATCTCTAACTAAGCCACCTTTTGCAAGTCGATTTAAGTTCTTCATGTTGATGTGTCCTAGTCGACTATGCCATAGCATTGCATCATGCTCAGCTGTCGATGAGAATTGTAGGTCCACCTGCGGATGGTGTTAAACCAGTTCCTTGTTCAAATGACATACACACAAGTGCGGAATCCAAGTGTGCATGCAACCAAAGCAAAGTAAAGAACACGGGGTAACCAAAGATTCACTATCTTGATTAATGATCGAGAACAAGTATAAACATATACACACAATGATCGTATGACTCAAACAAACTTGATGTGTTCTTGTGCCTTCGTCTTCAGGGATAACCAACTCAAAGGGTAACAAGCTCTCTGGTCTGACCAACTCTCACACGCGATCAACTAGTTAACCCTCACTGAGAGGTGCATGTCTGCTTATATAGTGTCCGCCTAGATGTTTCGTACAAACCACGAATCTAGACATACTGAACACAATATTTCACAAGAAACACATCTCCAGAATTTGGTACGAAGTCAGTGTTTCGTACGAAATGATTGTTTCGTACGAAATACTCTTTGTTTCGTACGAAACCCTGTGTTTCATACGAAATCTATGACTCGCACAGAAATCTCATTCTTGGAGAACGTGTGTAGACTTGACGTACACAAGACTTACCAGTATGCACACATGCAACTGATTCACACAGACAAGCTAAGATGTCATACTAGACCAAGATAGAAGGATATTTCGATCTATTGGACATGACCAAACCTATACAGACACTTGAACAAAGACCGTACAATTACAACTGTAATTAAGAACAAGCGACAGACACAAAACTATATCAACAAACTCCCCCTTGGATGTTGCTTGGTCTTCGGTCTTCGTCTCGGTCTTTGGTCTTCAGACTTTGGTCTTCACATAGAATGGTTTGGAGTATCAACAAACTCCCCTGAAGATCTGCTATCCATTGATAGATCTGCTATCTAATGATTAGGCATCAGGTCTTCGAACTTCTAAGAAACTTCAAATCTTTCTTGTTCCTCTTCTGACTTGTCAGATTTCTTCGTTGCTGGTCTTTGTTTATGTTCTTTTGTATCAATATGTACTCAATAGACAAATATAATTAGAACACAACTTTCTCAGGAACACACACGAAAAACTTATCATAAATTCTTCGTATGATTGTATTCCTTGAACGAGATACACACACTCGTATGAATTCCAGCAGCAGATTTGAGAAAAACAAGTGACCAAGTCAAACAATTGACCAGGTTCATCCGTATATATAGACACATTCAAACGAATTTCAGATTTTGGTTTTCTTTGATGGATTAGTTGTTGCAAGATATTACTTTATGAAGTTGCGATATCAAACAGATGGTTTTCTGGCGTATCTTCGTAGAAAACTTTCGAGTATCAACTTTGGCTAACTTTTAAAAAGCAATTACATAAGCAACTAAGTAATCTAGACTTAAAATCAAAATATACGATAAACTATATATCTATTTAACAATCTTTTTTGAGTTTCAAGGTAAAGGAATCATACCAGCATTTTAATCTTTGTCAAAAAACGGTATTAGGTTTTCAAAATTAAACAGATAAGTATTCAACTATGATTATCGGTATTGTTATCCACGTAAGCTCAGACTTATCAATGTAATCATGATTAGGAGATATGATTAAGGTATGAATTTAGACTTACTAGTCGGTGTTCAACCACATCACGACACATTCCCTATCAAGATATGCACGAGAGAAAATCTTACCGGTGAGTATACTGCTTTATCATCTGTATTGACGTATATGAATGATGTGAGATACTCACTTATTTTTGCTTGAAAACAAGCCCTTTATGATTTAATCACTTATTGATGAGGAACTTGATTTTCATATGCATGCAGGGCACAGGAGTAAGTCCGTGAACAGGTTAATATCATCGTACCGACAAAGAGACGAACATAGCTCCGCATAAAGCTGTGATATTTTATCACTTATTTTGGGGATGTGATATTTTTATCACTTATTTGATGGTCGTATGCAGTAGTACACGTATGTATGATATCATGAAAGTTCTAACTTACGCCACCGTTATTTTTCGGCAAAAGATTCAACCATGATACTCAGATGATAAGCCAACATAAAGACCGTATATCTAAGAACCTCGGCACTCTATCAAATGAAATTTCGGTACCAAGACCATATGCCAATGAATGGTTCCCACCTGGCGTTCTGTCTGTTAGGTTTATATCAACCTGCGCATTTTAGTCTGATTGTGAGCCTACCGATACATCATTAGAAAAGCTACTTATCAATCTACTTTTTATGCTTTTAACCATTTCTGACAGATTTACCGGTGAATTTCATCATCTTCAACTTATCCAAGAAACTCATTTTTTATTTTCTAATGTTTTTGTGTTTTTCTGAAATTTTCTCCCCCTTAAATAAAGAAGGTAAATAAAAGACATATTTTTGTATTTTCTTGAAATTTACTTCCCCTAAAATGTAAAAACTGAAAATCTTTTTGTAGTTTTAGATTTTTAGAAAAGTATATACAAAAATAGTTAGCCATGGTTGAGTTACTCGGGTTTCACCTTGATGCCATTGACCAAAAGTAGATAATCAAAACGTGATTTATCAAAGGCTTTGGTAAAAAGGTTGGCTCGTTGGTGATCATGTGTGGATTTTAACAACATTGATAAGTCTCTTTTCATAACAATCTCGTATGAAATGATACTTAATCTCAATGTGTTTTGTTTTTGAGTGCTGTATAGGATTCTGAGCGATCTGTAAAGCAGCTTCATTATCAACAAAATTAGGAGTAGTAAGAAATTCAAAACCGTAGTCGCGCATTTGCTGTTGAATCCAAAGAAATTGAGAGCAGCAACTAGAAGCTGAAATATACTCAGCCTCACATGTTGTTGTAGCTACACAAGTCTGCTTTTTGCATTGCCACGTGACTAGGTGATTTCCCAAGAACTTACATCCTGCTGTTGTTGATTTTGCATCGATTTTGCATCCACCATGATCAGAATCAATGAATGCTGTCAGATCAAAGTTATCGTCCTTAGGGTATGTCAGGACGCCCCTTTAGATAACGAAAGATCCTTTTCATAGCCATCAAATGAGAAACCTTCGGACTAGACTGATATCGCACTAGAAGACATGTTGGGTACATTATGTCGGGTCTTGAAGCAGTAAGATACATGAAGATACGATCATTGCATGATAGAGAGATGGTTCTACATGTTCACCCATTCCGTCTGGAGTAATCCCATGATTTTGAGCTAATGGAGTTCCCAAAGGCTTTGAGTCATCCATCTGAAATCGCTTGAGTATATCTCCGACGTACTTGGTTTGATGGATAAAAATCCCTTCCTTTGATTGTTGAACCTGCAAACCTAAAAAGAAATTCATTTCTCCCATAGCGCTTATCTCGAACTTCTCCTGCATAACCTGTTCGAATTCTTTGCACATTCGAGTGTTAGTAGACCAAATATAATATCATCAACATAAACCTGTACTAGCAGCAAGTCCTCGTCTTGTTCCTTGATGAAGAGAGTACAGTCTATCAGGCCTCGTAAAAAACCATTCTTCAACAGATAGGTAGACAACGTTTCATACCAAGCCCTTGGAGTTTGATGAAGACCATATAACGCCTTGTTGAGAAGCCAAACCTTGTCAGGATGGAGAGGATCTTCAAAACCTGGCGGTTGCTCAACATATGCTTTCTCTTCTACCACACCATGAAGAAATGCACTCTTCACATGCATCTGATAAACGGTGAACTTCTTGAAGGACGCATAAGCCAAAAAGATTCTTATGGCCTCAAGTCGTGCAACCGGTGCATAAACTTCATTGTAATCGATCCCTTCGACCTGATTAAAACCTTGAAAAACCACTCGCGCTTTGTTTCTCACAACAACACCTCGGTCATCCTTCTTGCACTTGTACACCCATCGTGTACCAATCTTCTTGTAGTTGTCAGGCCTGTCAACCAATTTCCAGATGCCTAACTTCTGAAATTGCTGAAGTTCTTTCTGCATGGCTTCAACCCAAGAGTCTTCTTTTATTGCCTCCTTCCAAGATTTTGGTTCAACTTGGCACACATAGTAGGCAAAAGACCAATCATTTAGACCACCAGATTCCCTGATTTCTGAATACAATCCAGCATCCTGGTTGTTTCGAAGCTGATTACGAGTCTGCACACCACTCTAGACATCTCCAATAATATTCTGCTGAGGACGGATATTATGAATATGAGTTTCTGGCACATCAGGAACTCAAGAATTTATACGCAAATTGTTGATATTCAGATCAACAGTTACATCGAGAGCTAGATTTGGTGACATTGTAGATGCCTGACCTTCAGTCGTTCCTTGAGGTTGAATATTTGACGTATCATTTGAAAATCCAGGAACCGCACCAGAGGTAGCTTCATTAGCATCGTGAACTCATCATCTTCTGATGAAACATTATAATCTGCAGCGTCTTCGAATTCCTCATTTTGAACAAGATTGTTAACCAAAGTCGACACTTGAGGGTTAACAATAATTGGTAGAACTAATGATGAGTCTACTACAGTATCACTTTCCAATAACATCTGAGCAGCAGCTGTTGCATCATCAAAAGTTGGCAGATTAAAGGAGTCAAACAGCCCATCGTAGTCAAACATCCAAGGAGCACCCGGAGCTCTAACTGCTTCTGTATATCTCTAAACCTTAACTTCACCCCATTCTTCAATCTTCTTTGAAGACAAATTCCACACCCGGAAATTAGGAGTAGCATATCCAAGAAAGAAACCTTCGATAGCTTGGGACCAAACTTTCCATGTGGGTCGATCATAGTGCATGGAGCTCCAAAAGGTTCTAAGAAAGAAATATCCGGTTTCCTTTTATGTAGCAACTCAAAGCATGTCTTCCCATGTATCTTCATTGTCAGAACTCTATTCATCGTGTAGCATGAAGTAGCAACAGCTTCTCCCCAAAATTGAACGGGAAGTTCTGATTCTACTAACATGGTTCTTGCAGTTTCAATAAGAGTTTGATTTTTCCTCTCAGCGACGCCATTTTGTTGTGGAGTGTATCGAGAACTGTACTCATGCAGAATACCCTTTGAGGAGCAGTACTCATCCATAAATTGATTCTTGAATTCCATGCCATTATCGATTCTGATTCTCCTTACTTTCAGATTGTACAAATTTTCTAACAGAGTCGGGAGATTCTTGAGGATAGCAGGAACTTCACTCTTGTTTGGCAACATGTTTACCCATGAAAATCTGGAATAGTCATCAGTAACTACCAGACAATAAGAGTCACCAAAGGTTGTCTTGTGTTTCATAGGTTCAAATAGGTCCATATGAAGACGTTCCAGTGGCATATTTACAGTGTTGATCTTCTTCCCAGGATGGGACTTTCTTGCTTGCTTCCCTTTCGGGCATGATACACAAACATCTTGAAGATGAAAGTTCTTCACTGGTACACCATTCACTAGATTGTTCTTCACTAAATAGTTCATTTTCCTTAGGTGAATGTGTCCCATACGTCTATGCCAAGAAATTGATTCATTCTCGGTGGCTTTAGAGACAAAACATGTGACCTGTGAAGATGTTGTAATAGCTTGGCTCATATCAGGAATATACAAATCATTAATTCTTGGAGCCGATAGGAGAATCCATTCCTTGGGGATCTTGAATCCATGCTTCAACACATAACATCCGGCATTATCAAAATGTACCGTGAACTTCTTATCGCAGATTTGAGAAACGCTAAGAAGATTGTGATCAATTTACCGCACATAATTGATCTTGTCGAAGCTCACAACACCATTGGAGACCATTCCTTCTCTAGTGATGTATCCACCTTTGTCACCAGCAAAAGCAACATAACCACCCCTAATACTTTTCACATCATATAGGAGCCGCAAGTCGCACATCATGTGCCTTGATGCTCCACTGTCAACAACCCAATGACTGTTTACAGTTCCCCCTGGAACACCGTGCACATTGCACAAACAAGATTAGTTTGAGATGGGGACCCAAGCCTTAGTGGTCTTGGGTCGTCCCTTATCATCGAGAAATGTAATCTCAATTTCTTGATGAGTAACAAACTGAGAAACTCCTTTTGAACCATTACCGATCTTCTGTTTCCAAGATCCTTGTTTATTACCAGATTTACTATTATTTACAGTTTTAACAGTGTCTGGTTTTATTGACTTTGAAGATCTTTGATCCTTTTTCAAAGAATCCGATTTTAAAGCTTTCTCAAATGCTTTTATTTGTTTACGTTTTTGTTTCTCTTTTTCATCCTTAATGATTCGTTTATCTTGTGTCGGAGAAGCAGATTTACGTTTGCAAGTTGGTTCATGAGGAGTTTTCTCTATACATCTTTATTTGGTTGGATTTTGACAATCCTTTATAATGTGGCCAAATTCTCCACATTTGAAACATGTTCTCCTTTCAACAAAACTAGGAGATCGTGTTTCTCGGCTTGATGTTGAACTTGTTGATCTTGAGGTACTGGGTTCATTTTCATTACATCCATTAGTGCGTTGGGTGTAATTGTTTTGACTATTTCTTTTCAAAATCTTAACTTTCTTTACAAAATCAACATTAGATTTTCCTTGAAAAGTTTTGACTTTATCGGTACCTTTAGAACTTACAATTAGAACAGTTTTAGCCTTTTCTGGTAACGAGAGCCTTTTGCTTCAACCTTCGGTTGAGAAGTTGTGGGCTTTTCAACTCGCTTCCATTCTTTTTTCTTTTGAAGCAGATAATGGTTGTGATTTGGTTGACTTTTTCTTCTCTAAAGGTTTGGCTGTTGACTTTTCAAAAACCTGATCTATAGAGATCGGATTTACGTTTTTATTTGGAAAATCTTTATTTGAATAGATTTTCTTATCTCCAACCAAAGTATACAACATATTATCTGCTTCATCTGTCAACACTTGTGTCTTGACAGATTTCTTAGGAACGGTCTCTTGATTCTCAACAGATTGAGTACTAGGAGTAGCAGAAGATTCTAGTCTTTTCCTTTCATCAAGAGGCTGATCCTGATCACCATTTTCTTGATTCATCATCTGATGTATCATCCGCTTCTTCATCAGATGATGAACTTTCTGGCTTACTTGGTTCTTGAGAGGAATTGCCTAGTTTGAACCCTAACCCTGCTGCGAATTCCTCAGGATTCAAAGGTACAGAGGGTTTAAACGAGGCATCTCCTCTTCATCAGGCATTTTAATATAGTTGTGTTTCATTGGGGGTGGACACGACTTACCCTATGCATTGAGCATCTCCCTTTAGTTTTTGAACTTCAATGATATGATCAAGCACATACTGGGAGTTAGATTAACTTTCCAATTTGCGTTTGATCGAATCATATTCGCATTTGGCGATGGCTAACTCTTTCTTTGTTTCTTCTAGGAGATTAATGTAATTATTAATTCCTATCTGTTTATTCAAAACAGTTTTTGTCAATTCAGAAACACTTTTCTTAAGGGTTTCTATTACAGATTTGAACTCTTTTTCATTTCTAGTTAGCGCCAAATTCGCCTCTTTGCATTTTGATAGTTCAACAACTAAATTATGATTATGACTGTTGACGGTTTCATATTTTATTTTCAATTCAACACAGTCATTGCAAACAATAGGAGGTTTAGAATTTACCTGTTTTGAAGAACCTTCAACATTTGCCATAAAGGCAGTGTGATGAGGAAAAGCTGCATCATCTGTAGAGAGTACCTCTGTCTCTGTTTCCGCAGCTTCTGCATTCCTCGTCATACTTACCTTTTCACTCTTCAATATTTCAGCTTCACTCAGCAACTCTTCAACCTCAGCTTCACTTCCTTTCTTCACATCAGAATCAGACTCATAACCATCTGAACTTGAACATTCTTCATCAGAACTACAGCATCCCCAGATGTATCATCATTATTTTGAGTGTTGATGTTGTGATCATGCTTGTTTTGATCCACGATCCTTGCATAGCATGCAGTTCTTCCGTTGTTCTCTGTTCCCAACTGTACTGACCAATCTCATCCTTCATCAGACTGAACTACCATAGCTCTGTGCGTGTTTGAAGGTCCTGATTGATTGGTGTCGTTAGAGTTGCCAACAGCTACTATTATTCTTTCGTTGTTGTACTGTGCTGTGTTGGATGGTTGAGACTGATTACGAAAGGGGTTGTGAGTTCCTTCCTTGCTGGGTCTTGTGCATTCCCGCTTAAAGTGACCTCTTTCTCCACAGTTGAAGCAAGTAACGGCGGTTTTGTCAAAGCCGTATTTTGTATCCTTCTTGCTCTCCAAACTGGTTCTACCCCTTCTTCTCATATAATCCTTCGCTCTTCTCATAGCACTTGCAAATTCCCACTTGATGTCCATCAACTCCATTTCATCTCGGTCAATTTGTTCATAGTCTTCGTTTGTCAAATTAATGTTCCCTATTTGACCGGCAACTAAACCACAATACGCACTGACCATCGTATTTAGAAGTTCTTTGTGCAACTTCTACGTTGATTTTGGAGAGATTTGATGTGTCAAGTTTGACAGTGTTGGGATTTGCCGATTGACTGTTGTTTCCATAGAAAGCTTGTTGAGGAGCTTGCTGTGGAGATTTATGCGCTAAATCCCTTGGCTGTGGAAGGAAGGCTTTCAGATCAAAAGTCTGTCCATAGGCTTGATTACTCGAACCTGTAGACTGACTTGATTGAGTTGGTGGGGTAGAAAAGGGTTCACGTTTGACACAAACGCGGTCTGCAGCTTCGGTTGTTGACTTGAGCTTGTACCTGCATTAATACCTCCAAAATACATCTCAGGGTTTTGTGGAGCAGAGACTCGTTGTGCCTTCCGGAGTTCTTCTTCATTCTTGTTCTCCAGTTTCTTCACAAATTCATAAATACTAATGGAGTCCAAAACACCTGTATGTTTTAAGAGATCAATAAATTGACCCTATTTTGACGGTAAAGCATCAGCAAATCGCATCATAATTTCTTGTGGTGCTGCTAAAACTTTATACGAGTACATTTGCTGAGAAGATGATAAAACCGAGTGGTCATATCATTCAAGGTTTCATTCTCCATGAACATGAAACCTTCAAACTCTTTCTTGAGCAGATCATGTCGAATCTTCCTGGTAGCAGCGTTACCTCCACCTCTTGCTTCCAAAGTATCCCACAAATTTTTCGTTGTAGTACAATACACAAACTGATGATAAATGTCTTTATGCAGAGCTTGTGTGAGGATAGCAAATGACTTTTTCTCTAGATCGTAAGCTTCCTTGTCACTTTCGACTAGATTGGCCAATGAGGTTGGATTTGATCCAGCTTCTTCAAGTGCTTCATTGTAGGGGGTAGTGAAACACGTCCACAATTCTGTGTTTTGACTGAGAACATACGTATGAAAACGACTTTTCCATGAAGGATAATCATTCATGTGATTTAATTTTGGCGGTCGGTTATTACTCCCTGTTTCACTTTCGCTCATTAGCAGAGTTTGGATGCTTTGATTCTGATTCGCAACACACGCCCATTGATTTGCAGAGATCATTGTTGTATGTTGAGGCATCAAAGATTTTACCCATGATGTTGTGGAGCTTTGCGAAGACTCCTGATTTGAGCTTGAACAACTCCAATCCCACGGTTAGAACTCATTATATTTTCTTGTGTTAATGAAAATTTAAAAGTTTTAAAGTTTCACGATTATAATTACCTTTTAAAAAATCACAGATCTGAAAATATGATAAATTCTTAAAATCACAAAGCTTTGAAAAACACGAAAAACAAACAGTTTCTGTTTCGTGCGAGACACCTGTTTCGTGCGGGTCAGATGATTCACATGAAATAACTTAGTCGCACCAAATGTTTTGTTCAGCGTTTTTCAGAGGAATCTTTTCAGAAATGGTTTGGTGAGAAATTTCCTTTCTTGTGTAGACCTGCTTTTTCGAAAATACATGTTATCTTACTCACTTTTAGTTAAAACACAGATTTTAACAGTCCACAGTCCAAGTTCAGATCCAAGTCAGAAAATGTCAACCCTACCAAACTAATCAGATTCTAATTTTTGCAAATTTCTTCTTCAAGGGTGTTCTTCAGAAAACTTTTACCATAAAATTTTCTGCATGCAGCAGATTTTAACCAAGTTTTATGTTAGTTATCTATCCAAAACTTAAGTTTTCTGCTGGAGGCTCAAGAACACTTCAGAAATCCTCAAACTAGCTCAGACACAACTAAGCCCAGTTTTGAACAAGGAAAGAGCCAAAGCTCTAATACCACTTGTAGGTCCACCTACGGATGGTGTTAAACCAGTTCCTTGTTCAAATGACATACACACAAGTGCGGAATCCAAGTGTGCATGCAACCAAAGCAAAGAAAAGAGCACGGGGTAACCAAAGATTCACTATCTTGATTAATAATTGAGAACAAGTACAAACATATACACACAATGCTCATATGACTCAAACAAACTTGTTGTGTTCTTGTGTCTTCGTCTTCAGGGATAACCAACTCAAAGGGTAACAAGCTCTCTGGTCTGACCAACTCTCACACGCGAGTCAACTAGTTAACCTCACTGAGAGGTGCATGTCTGCTTATATAGTGTCCGCCTAGATGTTTCGTACGAACCACGAATCTAGACATACTGAACACAATATTTCACAAGAAACACATCTCCAGAATTTGGTACGAGTCAGTGTTTCGTACGAAATGCTTGTTTCGTATGAAAGACTCGTTGTTTCGTACGAAACCCTGTGTTTCGTATGAAATCTATGACTCGCACAGAATTCTCATTCTTGGAGAACGTGTGTAGACTTGACGTACACAAGACTTATCAGTATGCACACATGCAACTGATTAACACAGACAAGCTAATGTCATACTAGATCAAGATAGAAGGATATCTCGATCTATTCGACACGACCAAACCTATACAGACACTTGAACAAAGACCGTACAATTACAACTGTAATTAGAACAAGCGACAGACACAAAACTGTATCAACAAGAATAAGCAAGTGATCTTGTCAGAGGGAGCCTTCTTCATGCTGATGACATATGCATTTCCTTTTCGTGCGGCTTTTAGAAGAATCCAATTATCCGGAATAATGTGGCCTGGTTTCAGTACATAACACCCTTTCTTGGTAAAGAGAACATCCAAGTGATTGTCACAAAGCTGAGACACACTCAAAAGACGACATATGCATTTCCTTTTCGTGCGGCTTTTAGAAGAATCCAATTATCTGGAATAATGAGGCCTGGTTTCAGTACATAACACCCTTTCTTGGTAAAGAGAGCATTGTCACAAAGCTGAGACACACTCAAAAGACTATGCTTCAACTTTGGTATGTAGTTCACGTTCTTAAAGCTGAGAGCTCTGTTGCATACTGTTCCTCTCATAGTGATCTTTCCGGTCTCACCACCTGCGAGGAGACAAACCCGCCATCGAAAACTGAATGTCATTTAACTGCGAGATGTCCCAAGTCATGTGCCTGGAACAGTCACTGTTAATATACAAGAGTCTGACGAGAGTTCGCCAGAGCTGTTCCTACACATTTCAACAGGTTTTAGTTAGAGGCTGCAACCCAGGCCATTGAAAATCTGGGCATGCCATTTGCATCAACATAAGTAACCTCATGGAAAATTAAATTAGTTGAGGATGAGGTCGATGATGCTTTTGATTTGTTGGATATGGGGGCAGAAGACTGAATCTTGGTCAAGAGTTTAGGCCTCCAGGTTAGCGAGTCAAACTTCTGCATAAACCTTGGAGTGCTAGAAGGATTCAGAAAACCTGAAGGTCTTGGAGATATGTGAGTTTGTTTCTTGGCCATGCTCCAGTCTTGATCAGAAGGCTTAGCCATAGTAAATCGAGCCTGATTTAGGCGATTAGGCATAGCTTTCTGATATTTTGAGTATAATGCTTTAAAAGGTGTAAAAGCCTTTTGACAATTTCGCGAAATATGCCCGGGAAATCCACAGTTGAAACAGGTCTGCCACTTCTAGAAGAAAACAGTCCGTTCAGCTTGGGAAATTCTAGGCAATTTGTCTGTCAGTTTCTTGCTTATGGGTACTGACGGCTGATGCACGGTGTTGATCTTGGCTGTTACCTGCGCACAACCATCAGCACACTTGCTAGTTTTGTGATTTGAATTAGACAATTCGGAGTGTGTAGACATAGGCGCAAATTTAACTGATTTTTGTTCAGCCGGTTGCTCAACAGATTCAGTTTGGGGCTGCTGAGTCAATTTCTCAGAGTGAAGAAGTGACTCAGCAGTTTCCTTTTCATTTGTCTGAGACACCTGTTTGTTTTTCTTCTTTTTGGATCAACGTGTTCTCCGTTTATTATGTTTAGTTTTCAAATTGCTTTGGGTGGTAGATTCTGTGGAGGGACGGGTGGCTGAGCAGGGATATCCTTTTCTGAACTTCCAGAAGATGAGCTTGAAACATTACAAGTAGAAGGAATCTCTAAATTTTGAAAATTTTGAGAGTCCGATTCAAATTCATTTTCAAGATTTTTGTCTGAATCATCAGAAAGAGAATGCTCATCTTCTGTCATTTCAGAATCAATCCATTGTTCTTAGTTTGAAGAAGCTGAGTCGCCCGATTCTTCTAGAACTATGCCAATGTCATTCTTCACAGGGTCAGTTGATTGGTTAAATTTCTCACTGTCAACCTTGGATTAGCATCAACAAACGGAACCTCTGGAGAAGAACTTCCGGTCTCTTCAGTAGGAACTGAGGGAAACCGAATCATCTGTCGATGCTGTACCTGTAGCAAAATTCATGTTTTCATCACAAGAGTTATCACAGTTATCAGTAGCATTCAAAACAAAACATTAGATGAAAAACCAGAATTAAAACCGTCTGTGTTATCAACACAACCAACACTGTCTGAGAATTTAAATTTTTCAGCAAGAAATTGATTCAAAATGTCAAAAGCAGGTTTATAAAATTCATAATCAGCAGCCGAATTGTCTGAATTTGCATTCAGACATTCTTCTTGATCACCATCTGTAATATCCTCAACTATTATTTCTACTGCACATGAGGTAGAAATGTTAGTATTGTTCACTAAGTCAGTTTCAGTTTCAGAAGAATTTTCTCCCCTAGATTTTATGGATGATGTAGCTGCCTCCTCCTTAGGTGTTACTTTCTCTAAATCATCTAAACTTCAAGATGGATGGTCACCAGATTCATGTGAAGTGGTGCCAAAGTAACGAAAACATCATCCCTCTTGAGTTCAGTTGGCTTGGAGAAATTTGGGTAATAGGGCTTCCACGGTTTAGAAAGATAATCTAAAGGTTTACCATACATCATATTTTCTGGATTTTCTAGATCAGCCTCAGATTCAGGCATTCTTGTGTAGTTATGATTATATGGTGGAGGAGCCCTATTGTACCCAAGACCTTTTGTGTAATTTTTCTGGTAATTAAGCTGTAGATCACACAAGTCATTGACCAGCTTGCTGGAAGTTTCAATTTTTTTAATATTTATTTCATTTTCGTGAAACTTCCATGTCAAGGAATTTAGCTTGGCTAAGGCTGCTTTAAGTTCTACGTCCTTTTCAGCTAATTTTAGCTTATAGTCATATACCAAAAATTGCTGTTGGTTCAAGTCAAGCTTTAGCTGAGCTATGTCTTGTTTTTTAGTTTCGACCTTTTCCATAAGAAGCTTGTTCTTATGTTTAAGGGTGATGTTCTGTGATGCCGCTTGCTGGTATTCAGCTACAAGAGTTGAATTATGGGCGCGCATTTGTGATAATTTAAAACGACAACTATCAGAACAGAGAATTCGATTTACCGATTCCGAAAGATCTGGTGTCTTAGTTGTCTGCGCCATCATGCAGTGGTTGTTGTTTTTAGAAAGATTCAAAGTCTCCATCTGAGCTGCAGCATCTGCCCAGTTGAATCCTTCATGTTGTTGTGCCACCAACGCTGTTGATTTCCCGCCAGAGCTGCTTGAGGGACTTGTAGTAGACTTTGAGGCAGAGACTGGCACCAGCTGTCTGTCACTGCTCTGTATGTCTGCCACTCTGGATGACACATATCCAGATGGCGGCTTCTTGCACTCCCTTTCAAAATGTCATGGCTCATGACATCTGTAGCACCTAAGTTTATCTTTTGAGAGTCCAGTCTTCAGATTTGACAATGGTTGCCACCCATATTTCTTTTGAAACTTGTTAACAAGGAAGGCAGCCATTGGAAGATTCTAGGACACGTCAATCTCGTCTAGATCCTCCTCCATTATTTGATCTACTTCAGTTGGAAGAATAGATGGCGGAGTCAGGTCACCTACTAAAAAGGCAATTCAAGCTATTGATCATTGAAGCAGCTATGGCCAATTTCTCTTCATTTTCCTTAGTAAGAAAAGCAGAATTGGACACACCTTGAGCAGGAGCCGGTGCTGGAGCAGCAGATTAAGGAATGCCGCCTTGTTGAGCTGCAGCTGGAATGGCAGGACTGAACACCATGTTAGGATACTGAGCATGGTACTATGTCTGAACTTGGGCAGCAGAAATCATAGTAGGAGTCTGAGACTGAAGACCGTAGACGTACTGAGTCTTCTATGGTGTGGCAAGAGGATTGTACACCACGTTTGAGCTACCCGGTGTGTTAGAACTTCCTTGCAGCGGGCTATAAACCAGATTTTGTGACATTAATGCTGCATTTTTCCCTGTAATACCGGCGGCCATCAAACTACTCAAATGATTGATGTCTCTCTGCCTATTATCGATCTCACACGATTTAATAGTAGCTATCATTTCTGTGAGAGTGACATCATTAAGATTCTTCGTCTTCTTGATCATTCCAACATCAGCATCCCAACTCTTCGATAATGAATTTAACAGTTGTTTGTTCATAGCACTATTGGTAAGAGTAATCTCAGCTGATATCATCTGGGAAATGAGCTTTACATATCTCCGGATCTGGTTCTCAATGGTTTCCCCATAAATGTGATTAAATGAGCTGAATTGTTGATTTAGCTGATTTACTCTGCTGGCCTTCATATCCGCATTTCCCTCATAAAGATATTGCAATTCACTCCACACTTCTTTAGCGGCCTTTCAATTTCTGACCGCAATTGAAATGTCGGGTCCAAGTGCCATTGTCAACACAGTTGAAGCCTTTTCATCTTCCTCAATGATTTTCACATCTTCTGGAGTCCACAAGTGATGGACTTTGGAATCTTTGTATCCAGATCTTGATCGGTACTGTAAACAATCGTTCGAGGACCATTCATAATGCACTTCCACACCCCAGGCTCTTTGGCCTTGTAATATTGCTTGAATCTGAACTTCCATTCATAGTACTCATCTCCATACAACAGACAGGGCACTTTAGTTGAAGTGCCAATCACTTGATCTAATTCCTTAAGGAGGGCCAGAGTCTGTGATTAGAGTGCAGCCAAAGTGGCATTGGTCAAATCTTGAGCTGTCATGTAATTGTTCATCATGGTTAACTTTATTAAAATTACCAAGTAAATTTAAATTAAGTTAATTTTGAATTTTATAATGAACAGTGATCAGAATATGTCCCAAACAATGTCCGAAATGAGTTTCGGAATAGATAACTCTGAGATAGGCAGATCCGAAATCAGTCCGAGATGGTCAAATCCGAGATGCTTGAATCCGAGATGGTCAAATCTGAAATAGAAAAATCTGAAATGATAATCCGGAAAGCAGTGTGTATCCGAAATGAGAAATCCGGAATGATATTGGTCCAGAATGGAAGAAAATCCGGAATGAAAGCTTGTCCGAAATGAATCTGGAATCAGGAAGAATCCGGAATAAGACTAGATCCGGAATGAAATCAGTTCAGAATCTAGTCCTTATCCGAAGGCAACATTAGTCTGAATTCCTAGCAACAGATAACCACCAACAGTATTTTGGATCCGAAATAGTAGCAATCCAGATTGAATAGTAGTCCAGGATCAATCCGAGATGGATGATCTCCTTCGTGTTCTTTGGAATCTTCAACAGTAGCAAACCCGAAATCCTTGAAGCTTCTTCGTGTTCTTGTAACACCCTGTAAAAATCGTGTCCAATAGTATAGTGACACGTGTTGTATTTTAAATATAGTCTACTAAAGACCAATAAGGACTAAAGGCGTCAACATGCTCAAACTAAGCCTCTGAGTGACGGTCCGATGTCAACATGCATAAATAACAGCCTCTGAGTGACTGATATGTCAACATGCTTGAATCATTAGCCTCTGAGTGACTGATATGTCAACATGCTAAAAACTTGGCCTCTGAGTGAGTGATATGTCAACATGCCCAGCCTTTGAGTGACATCGTAATCAACATGCTTATAATAAGCCTCTGAGTGATCCTTTGCGAAGTCCTAACTCTCATACATTCCAATTGTTGGACGAGAGGGTTGAATTCCGTAAATATGTGAAAGTTGGATAATGGAGGGATTAAAAGTGTCAACATGTTAATTTATACCTCTGAGTGACCTTTTAACGAACTGAGAGCTCGACAATGTCCGGGCATTATTCCCGGGTATGCCAAGTATTGGCTACGGAGGGCTAAAAGTGCCACAAAGGTGTTTAGAAGGTTTTTAGAAGCTTTATAAAGTTAATGGGTTAAAGTGTCAAAGTTTGAATCTGGCCTTAAGGCGGTCGCGGGCCGCGAGAGACCAGGCCTGGGTCTCTCGCGGGGCGCAATAAGGGCTCTGTTGCAGAAAGTTTTGCTTGGCTGCTAAACAAAGCTCCAAAAACCATTAAATCGAAACTATGGCATCCCAAACTGCTATACCACGTTTTGGGACACTTGTAAGCTTCCTCTTACACCCCTAAACACCTGGCATCACCTCCTTTGAGTTCTCCAACTATAAATAGGTGCTCAAGTTCACCATTTCAACTTGCACCTTCTCATTTATTCACTCTTCTCGCTCCTCTGGAAGTCCCTAGCTGAAAGGAGCATCTAACTTAGTTCTCTTGCATTCTAGGAACCTCTTGTAAGTGTTCCTTGCTCTTGCATTTTCGTTTATAGTCTTTTATAGCCAAAAGTCAAGCGTTTTACGAAAAACGCTTTGACTTTTGGTTAAGACTGTTATGGTCCAGCCATTGTTTGAAATGAACATGGCTAAGTGATAGTAACAAGTTAGGTGTTAATCCCTATAAAGGCACCTCCTGAAGATCACGTTTGTTAGACCAATTGACGGGTCAAAGTTATGATATTAAAAAGTCAAACAGGCCATTTTTCGGAAAAATCATAAATTGATCTTATATATGATATGAAACCAGTTATGACACTTAAACAAATTGGTAATAATTATTAGAACATGTAAGAACATGTTTGGCTCGTCAATTTCAGGGTCAGTTCGCAACCAAAAGTCGCGAAGTTTGACTTCTGCTTTGACTTTCGATTCTGATCCGATTTAGATTAGTTAGATACTGATCTAAAGTTGAATTATGATCTTAATATAATGTAGCATAACCCTCTGAGGTTATATTACATGATCATAATCAGAATCCAAGTTTATGCGCAAGTTCCGTAATTATGCCATTTTTGACTAAAATGCCCTTTTTGCATAATCAAGGTTTTAATAATAATGAACTTGAAATTGAGTTTCCTACTGATGTAATATTATAAGTAGGACTATTTGGGATGTTAAATCAAGTTATAAACTGAGTTTTCAAGCAAGTCCTTAAAGTATGTCGATAAATGACGATTTTAGCCCTTGTGGCACATAAAATAATTTTAATCAAATCTTTTCAAGATAAATATTTTACCTACTGATATGTTATATTAAATAACATATCTAAGACATTTTAATCTGACCCTAAAGCCAGTTTTCATTAGACATCGCATAAAACGTCATTTTACGACATAAACGCCGTTTCGGCGCATAGTATGGTTTTAAACCATATAAATTGACCAAGACTTGTTACCTACTTATTTTAAAACTTATTTTAAACATATTTACAGTAGGTACATGTTATAAAATCAGAATCCAAAATAATTTATAAACTTTGTGTAAAATGACCAAAATGCCCCTTCGGTGCATAGTTTGGTCGTAAAAGATAATTACACATATAATTGTTATCCTACTAATATTATGTCATAAATAAACTATTTTTCCAGAATATTCATGATTTTAAACTTAAATTTTATTCAAGTTTCTTTAATACGGTATGAAATTACTGAAATGCCCTTATGAGGCATAGTTTCGTTTTAAAACCTTAAAAGGCATATAAGTTGATATCCTACTGATATTACAACTTATTTTAAATATAATGGCATATAGAACTTGTCCATGACTTATCAGGTTACCCGATATCGCTGATATGCGTACGGTTAAGTATATATAACAAGTTTACGAAAATTAACCGAAACGGGTTTAACCTTATCATTTAAATCTTAAATCCAGAACGTTCATAGTTTATCCATATTACACAAGTCAACGTACGTGTTGTGATTAAAATACATTCTATCCAATCATCATTTAATCTAGCATTATACGTATTTGATTAAGTACGCTAGTCGGTCTAAGTTTATAACTTAAATAAGACCGTTAGTATTTAATTGGTTAGCTTATGCCGTAATCCAGACTAGATACATTCCGGTAAATGCTATCTAAACTTAGTTCATTTTGAATACGGCTAGGTTATAATCTTGCATTTTAATCTTGCCTTGGGGAGCCCCTATCCTCTTCGTTAAGAAGAAAGAAGGATCAATGCGAATGTACATTGACTACCGAGAGCTAAACAGGTTAACAATTAAGAATCGTTATCCATTTTCCAGGATCGATGATTTATTCGATCAACTTCAAGGGGCTAGTTACTTCTCCAAGATTGATCTGAGATCTGGATATCACCAGCTGAAGGTTAGGAGTGAGGATGTTCCTAAGACAGCCTTCAGAACCAGATATGGTCATTTTGAATTTTTACTGATGCCTTTTGGACTCACAAATGCACCTGCAGCATTCATGGACCTCATGAATAGAGTCTGCAAACCGTATTTGGATAAGTTTGTCATTGTCTTTATAGACGACATACTTATCAACTCTCGTAATCAAGCTGATCATGAGAAACATCTTAGGTGCATCTTAGAACTGCTAAGGCAAGAGAAGCTTTATGCTAAATTCTCTAAGTGTGAGTTTGGCTTAGAGAGGTCCAATTTCTTGGACATATGGTAAGTGAGCGTGTATCCAAGTGGATCCCGCCAAAATTGAGGCCATAATGAATTGGGAAGTGCCCAAGACCTCATCAGAAATTCGTAGCTTCCTAGGATTGGCTGGATACTATAGAAGGTTCATTGAGAACTTTCAAGAATAGCCACTCCTTTAACTACTTTAACCCGAAAGAATGTTAAGTATAATTGGGGTCCAAAGCAACAAGAATATTTTGAGATTCTTAAACACAAGTTTAGCAATGCTCCTGTGTTATCAATACCTGAGGGTGTTGAAGACTTTGTAGTCTACTGTGATGCATCGCACACTGGCATGGGATGTGTACTAATGCAAAAAGGCAAAGTGATTGCCTATGCATTACGACAGTTAAAGGTGCACGAAAGGAACTATGCCACCCACGATTTGGAACTGGGTGCCGTTGTATTCGCACTAAAGTTTTGGAGACATTACTTGTATGGCACCAAGTGTATTATATACACAGACCATAAAAGTCTCCAGCATCTGTTCAATCAGAAGGAATTGAACATGCGACAACGTCGATGGATGGAAACGCTTAATGATTATGACTGCGAGATTCGCTACCATCCAGGCAAAGCAAATGTAGTTGCTGATGCCTTAAGTTGCAAGGAACGGGTTAAACCTATAAGGATTAACGCCAAGAGCATTGAGCTCAAAAATAGCTTAAATGAGAAGCTATTAGATGCGCAAAAGCAAGCCCTATTAGAGGTTAATATCCCTAACGAGGGATTAGGCGGAACTGTTGATTAGTTAGCGCCTGGAAAGGATGGAATCCTTAGATTTAATGATAGAATTTGGGTTCCAATCTTTGGGGGACTTAGGGATCTAATCCTCCAGGAAGCGCATAACACAAGATACTCAGTTCACCCAGGAGGTGACAAGATGTATTAAGATCTAAAGAAAAATTATTGGTGGATGGGTTTGAAGAAATCCATAGCCACTTATGTAGCTAAGTGTCTGACGTGTTTGCAAGTTAAAGCCTAACATCAAAAGCCGCCAGAACTTCTACAACAATTGGAAATTCCCACATGGAAATGGGAAATGGTAACTATGGACTTGATTACTAAGTTACCTAAGGCCAAAAGTGGAAATGACACTATTTGGGTCATTATGGATAGGCTGACTAAGTCAGCACATTTCTTGTTAATAAAGGAAACGTACAATTCAGACAAATGGCTAAGTTATATGTGGACAAAATTGTGTCCCTACACGGTGTGCCAGTATCTATTGTGTCTGATAGAGATACTAGATACACCTCTCATTTTCGCAAAAGTTTCCAACAATCTTTAGGCACACGATTAAACTTTAGTACGGCTTACCATCCGCAGACTGATGGTCAAAGTGGGCGTACTATCTAGACACTGGAAGATATGCTTAGGGCATGTGTGATTGATTTAGGTGGAAGTTGGGATGACCACTTTCCCCTAATAGAATTCTCCTACAATAATAGTTATCATACTAGCATTAAGGCTGCCCCTTTTGAGGCCTTGTATGGGAGAAAATGTAGAACGCCAGTATGTTGGGCAGAAGTTGGGGAAGCCCAACTATCGGACCAGAACATGTCCTGGAGACCACGGAAAAGATTGTGCAAATCCGTGATCGTCTCAAAGCTGCCAGGGATAGGCAGAAGAGCTATGCTGACAAGAGGCATAAACCTCTTAAGTTCCAAATAGGGGACAAAGTCATGTTAAAAGTATCACCTTGGAAATGTGTGATGCGTTTTGGAAAGAAGGGCAAGTTGAGCCCAAGATATTGGACCATTCGAGATGTCGAATGTGTCGGCACTGTAGCTTATAAGCTCAGATTGCCAGAGGAGCTTAGTGGAATCCATGATGTGTTCCACATCAGTAATCTTAAGAAATGTCTAGCTGATGAATCGCTAGCAATGTCGCATAAAGATGTGCAAATTGATTAAAACCTGAGGTTCGTTGAGAAACCGATTTTGATCAAGGATCGACAGGTTAAGAAGCTCCGAAGAAGAATGATACCTATAGTAAAGGTTAAGTGGGACGCTTTTAGAGGTCCTGAGTATACATGGGAGGTGGAGTCCACTATGCAACAAAAGTACCCCCATCTTTTTGAATAAAATCTCGAGGTCGAGATTTCTTTTAAGGGGGTGAAGATGTAACACCCTGTAAAAATCATGTCCATTAGTATAGTGACACGTGTTGTATTTTAATTATAGTCTATTAAAGACCAATAAGGACTAAAGGCATCAACATGCTCAAACTGACTGTCACACCCCGACCCGCAGCAGAAAAGGTGATCGGGGCATGATTGGGTTATCATCAAAGCTCATGACATTTATTATGCGTTCCATATTCATTAATACAATTTAATGGAAATTTACAATAAAGATTACAACATGTTCTAACTATCAATCTAAGCTTCTTTGTTCTCTTCTAAGGCATTTCCTATGTTTTCCTCGCTTCAACCTGTTCACCTGTATCATGTGTAAAAGGGTTTTTGGATCAACATAATGTTGGCGAGTGAATCTTATGGAAAACATTTGAACAAGTTTATTTGATTGATTATGAAATGAGTGCACAACCAAACATGAGTAAAAATAGATGTAAACTTATTCAACAATCATAAGATATTAAATAAAGCACACATGAACAATAATGGGACATTTAGAGGCACGCGTTACTTAACTCGTCTCTCACGAGGAACTGATGGGCTTAATGAATGAATTGCATAAACATGATAATATGAATGACACAACTACAAACAATATAAACTCAATGATACACACATGAACAATAATGAATTGGTTTTGAGGCACGCGTTGTTCAACTCATCTCCCACGAGGAACTGATGGGCTTAATGGATGAATTCCATATAATTTGACAAAATGAAATAAGTAATCACAACAATATAAACAATCTAAATTTAGATCACGATATGGTATGGCATAAGTTTAAATAAACGAGTTAATTATTTTTATGACACATGACACACCCCAAAACGTGTAATTTAAAAGGGGGAGTTGTAAGATTCACTCACAGTGGGTGCGTTCGGTTGATGATGTTGAATGCACGCGGAGTGGTTTTAACCACGAGTGAGATTAACCTAGATAAATCGCATTATGGTTTGGTAAGTAAACGGATTTTATTAATCTATTTTAGTAGGATTGTTGGGTGTATTTTTGTGAGTTTAAGGCTATTTTCTAACCTTAAAAATGTTATTTTTAGGTATTTTTAATTGATTTTTAATTAAAATAATTAAATAAAAATAATAAAAAATTTTGACTTTTTCTGACCGTTGACTTTGACTTTGACCGTTGACTGACCGTTGACCGGTTCGTATGCGTATTGATGTGCGCTGAGTGAGGCTCGAACCCGAGACCTCTCGTACGCGTGCACGCAGCTCTACCAACTGAGCTACGTGTCTAACCCGTTATATATCTGTTTTTAATTATATATATATATTAATTATGTTAAACAGAAAATCCTTTTATTTTAAAAACAATTTAAGTGAATCGGACGGTGCGCTCCACAGGTCTCGAACCCGGGACCTGTGGGTCATGATAACACACAGTCCACCGCTGGACTGTGTGTAAAACTTGTTAACTTAACTGATTTTTATTATACTTAAACACAAATTAATTATTTTCATTTCTGACTTATTTAAAAAGCTTAATAATTGTCCGGGTCGATGCAGAAGACCGGACTCGAACTCGTGCACTTTGATTAAACATACACACAGTCCACCACTGGACTGTGTGTCTAATTTGGTTATTTTTCCGATTATTAATATACTTAACATATATATAAAATGAATCCGGTTCAGTTAACAAAAAAGAACATTTTTATTTACGCAGCGTGTGTGGAACAGGATTCGAACTCGAGACCTTTGTGTGTTTATTGTGCACACAGTCCACCGCTGGACTGTGTGTCTAACCCGAGTTATTTCTTGATTTAAATTATACTTATGAGTTACAGGTTCATCGTCTTCTTCGTCGGATTTTAACCAGAGTGACGACTGACTGGTTCGAAGTGTTGATTCAGGTTTCTTTAGCGTTTTATGATTAATTACAGATGAGGTATAAGTAAAAAGAAAAGAAAATAGGCGTGAGGTATACTGACTAGCTTTCCTCTGTTTTCCGGCAGAACTCCGGCGACAGCAATAGGCTCCGGCGTCAGGTGTCTTGCAGCAGCGAGCCTTCAGAAAGTTTGAAAAAGGTATGGGTGACTTCGGTATAAGCTTAGGGGGTTCAATAAGGCTCGGAAATGGAGAACCCGGTTTTCTGGCGACAACCAGAAGAATTCCGGCGAGTGGGTTTTCGCCGAGAAAGGGTGTGGTTTTGAGCGAAAAGGTTTGCAGAGGTTCGAGGGGGTATTTATAGGGCAAATTATCGATGAACTTGGTCTGATTTCCGACTGGATTCGTCGGTTATGAAAACTCCGGCGGTTATAACTTTGGTCGCGGACCCAGACGTCGGTTATAACCGATGTCTTAGTAAATGTATACATTATAACGGAAGTTGTCGTTAAAACTTGCGAGATTGCCGGGATTTCCGACGACTGAACTTTTGGGCGCCGGTTTTGAATTCAGAAAGTCATGATATGAATTAAATGATTTCAATATTTCACAAGGAACATTAGTGGCGCAGTGGTTTGTGCGCGTGTGTTAAGTTTGTTTGTGAACCGGTTACTGACCCGGGTTCGAAACCCGGCAGAACCAAAATATTTTTATTTTGCGATTTTCAACAGTTTTTCAAATACAACTTATATAATCCCGTATAATAATTGATTATGTATCGTTTAAAATTATTTTGGGCATTTAATTCGCAACGAAAATTTTAACTGACTGTTCGGTTGATAAACGGAGCGGGTTTGGTAAATCCGTTTTTTGACGGATGTTACAGTATCCCCTGCTTTTTAGAAATTTCGTCCCGAAATTTAAATAGTGATATATTTGACTAAAAGAATGATGGTGTTTAGTTTGTCAGTTACTTGCTTAGAGAAAGTAAGGGTTTAAGTTTTTGTTTGAGGCGGTAACGTTCCTTGTAAAGGTTAAGTACCCTATTACAGGAATCGCTTTTTGTTGCCTACTGTAAGAGTATTGATAAGCAGAAATTATTCGCTAACTATGATATCATGCATAAAAGTTTGAATATGTTTGGAAGTGTATGGTTATATCCTAAGGCAAAACTTCTAACACTACAACCTACATGGAACATAAATAAACACAACAGCTGATATTCGAACATAAATAAACACAACTGCAAGTATTTGAATCCACATTCTGATAACATATATGTTTGAATGGTGGAAGTTCCGCTCTCGTTTTTTGATGGAGAGGTTAGTTTATGTAGAAACGGAACACAATCCAATCTCTTTAAATAGCAAGATGATATAAATGTAACACAAATTTCAACCAAGGCAATACCAAATCTTACATGGAACTTCTCATAACCGCCTGATAATGCCTCTGATCCTTTGGCAAGAATACTTATATATAGGAAGTACCAGCGGCGTATCCACCATATTCTTGCCAAATTTTCATTGGTTTTATCCACAAGTTATGATTAGTTACCAAGAAACTAATAAATCCTACATAGAACTTCTCATAACCGTCCGACAATGCCTCTGATCCTTTGACAAGAATACTTATATATAGGAAGTACCAGTGGCGTATCCACCATATTCTTGTCAAATTTTCATTGGTTTTATCAGTGAATTATGATTAGTCCTATATAACTCTACAACCAATACAACAAACATAAAATACTGAAATGAAATATATCTGTGCGATCAAGGCTCAATCAAACGGAGCCGATCGTATTGTATGTACTGAAAATGAAATTGTCTGTGTGCTCAAGGCTCAATCAAACGGAGCCGAGCTTATTGCATGTACTGAAAATGAATAACTTAATCACACAAACAGCCTATGCATGGAACCTCTCATAACCGCCTGATAATGCCTCCGATCATTTGACAAGAATACTTATATATAGGAAGTACCAGCGGCGTATCCACCATATCCTTGTCAAATTCACATTGACTTTATCCGCAAGTTATGATTAGTTCTATGCGACAAACACAACAACCACAAGATACTGATAATGAAATTGTCTGTGCGCTCAAGGCTCAATCAAACGGAGCCGAACGTATTGCATGTACTGAAAATGAAATTGTATGTGCGCTCAAGGCTCAATCAAACGAAGCCGAACGTATTGCATGTACTGAAAATGAACAACTTAATCTAAACAACAATCACACAAACAGCCTATGCATGGAACCTCTCATAACCGCCTGATAATGCCTCCGATCATTTGACAAGAATACTTATATATAGGAAGTACCAGCGGCGTATCCACCATATTCTTGTCAAATTTTCATTGACTTTATCCGCAAGTTATGGTTAGTTCTATGCGACTCTACTACAAACACCACAACCACAAGATACTGATAATGAAAATGTCTGTGCGCTCAAGGCTCAATCAAACGGAGCCGAACGTATTACATGTACTGAAAATGAAATTGTCTGTGCGCTCAAGGCTCAATCAAACGGAGCCGAGCGTATCGCATGTAATGAAAATGTAAAATAAACTGATCGATCAAGGCTCAATCAAACGGAGCCGATCGTGCGGGCACACCACAGTTCAACCGCATAATAAAATGGGGAACAAGCTCAAAACCTCATAAAGGGGGAGCTGCGGCCTCGGCAAATGCATATACTGAAAACAATAAACAATAATTACTCTAATAGTCTACACATGGAACCTCTCATAACCGCCAGATAATGCTTCTGATCCTTTGACAAGAATACTTATATATAGGAAGTACCAGCGGCGTATCCACCGTATTCTCGTCAAAGTTTCATTAGCTTTATCCTTAAGTTATGTTTGGTTCTATGTGATAAAGAAAAACATAAAACTAAACGATAGGAGTTGAATCTGGATCTTCGGCGAAGAGGACTAGTTGGGTATCTTTGTTTGGGCCGTCATTATCTTCGACAGGATTGGCGTTGATATTGAAGACTCTTCCTCTTGTTGGTGGCATAGTGGTTGGGTTTTCTTTGTTTACTTGGTTAACTGGGTTTGATTAGGCTTGAGTGTTGATGACGTTAACCAATTGAGGGCATGTGTTTCTAAAGTGGGTAGGGTCGCCACAATTGAAACAAGCTCGAGCATATGGGAACACGGGGTATTGGGGTTGATGATAAGTTTGGGCCATGTTTTGAGTAGGGGAAGAGGTTTGGTTTTGGAAGGTGCGACAAACCTTGCTCAAATGACCATAGCGTCCACAAGTTGTACATAGTCGACAAGGTAAGGTAAGGGGATGGTGATAAAAACAGTTGTTGCATCGAGGGTGAGGTCCAAGATAGGGTTTCTTATTTGGGTAAGTTGAGTTGGGTGCCACTTGAGTGATTGGGATAGCTTGGATGGGTATGGCGTGTAAAACTGGTTGATTTCGTTGGGTAGCAGCGAAAAGTTGCCCGTCTCTTCTTCTCTTAGGATTGGGTTGAGAAGGGGATTCGGTTTGGGTGGAGTCGGAGGTTTTAGTCGATTCTTTATCCTTCTTTTTCTCCTCCTTGAAGTCTTTGTTTCGGATTCGATTCTCGGTGAGCTCTGTTGCTAGCTCCATTGCTGCTTCCAAAGTTGCAGGCTTGGTACTTATTACAGGGTCTTGAATCTTTGACGGAAGACCACGAATGTAGTGCTCAATCAAACGGTAGAGGGGAGTGAACATGTTGGGAACCATTTGATGTAACTCGAGGAATCTTTTATTGTAGGTGGTGTGGTCTCCTTCCTTTTGCTTCAACGAATAAAATTCATCTTCTAATCTCTTGATTTCACTCCTTGGGCAAAATCGTCTGGTCATGATTTCTTTTAATTCGTTCCAAGTTAAGGTTATAGCATCTTCCACACCTCGTTTAGCCTTCTCTGTATTCCACCAAGTGAGTGCTATCCCATGTAATCGACCGGTAGCATATCGCACTTTGCGATCGCCAGGGCAATCGCAATTTAGAAAAGTGTTCTCCATTTCTTCAAACCAATGGAGGAGAGCGGTGACGCCTTCAGTCCCTTTGTATTTCGGAGGGTCGCATGATTTGAAATGCTTGTAGGTGCATTTAGTGATATTTGAGGGAGAGTTGAAAATGTTTTGGTTTTCTTGATTGACAGGATTAGCGGTAAGTGCTTGTTGAACTTGGATTACAATGTTGGGTATTACGGCAGCCATTTGGGTTCATGGGTCGCATTAGGAATGAACATTCATAAAATAATTATAGAAAAATAAATCTACTACATCCATAGGATGTCTTGGGTTTTGCTCGCCATTAGGCCCTACATGCCGCCATACTTTACCTGTGTAGTCATGTGGGCCCCCATGAATACCGGTTTTTCATATGGTTCGCACGGGTTTGCCAGGTTGCGTACACAAAAACCCGGAGAAAATCGAGAAATATGTATACAACATGTGATATTCGGAATGTGTCCAGGAGTAGAGACGGTGACACCTCAAAGTAGGTTAGTTCGAACGACGTTTGGTGTGGCATGCTTTGGCCTAATAGGTCCTTCGTACTCTCATCGTTGGTCCCCAGGTAGGCAAACTGGTCCGTTATATTGGATTTATATGAATGCCAACCTAGACAGGATGTTCCGACTACCGGTACTTGTACCCTTCCAGTTACTACATACCCGTCGCAGAACTTACTTTGATGAGATTTGAAAATTGCACAAAATCTTTGGATAATGAGAGTATGAAAATAAATTGAATACATGAACATCGATATATGTATAATGAATATGTATATAAGCATCTATATTTGACTGTAAATGTAAACAAATATGAAACAAATAAATATCACAAGTTTGTATGTAACCACCTAATCAATTAAAATTTAGGCAGACTATAGTATAGGCTCTAAGGGTCTAATAACCTATCCTATATCCCTATAGTCATGGCTCTGATACCAATCTGTCACACCCCGACCCGCAGCGGAAAAGGTGATCGGGGCATGATTGTGTTATCATCAAAGCTCATGACATTTATTATGCGTTTCATATTCATTAATACAATTTAATGGAAATTTACAATAAAGATTACAACATGTTCTAACTATCAATCTAAGCTTCTTTGTTCTCTTCTAAGGCATTTCCTATGTTTTCCTCGCTTCAACCTGTTCACCTGTATCATGTGTAAAAGGGTTTTTGGATCAACATAATGTTGGCGAGTGAATCCTATGGAAAACATTTGAACAAGTTTATTTGATTGATTATGAAATGAGTGCACAACCAAACATGAGTAAAAATAGATGTAAACTTATTCAACAATCATAAGATATTAAATAAAGCACACATGAACAATAATGGGACATTTAGAGGCACGCGTTGCTCAACTCGTCTCTCACGAGGAACTGATGGGCCTAATGAATGAATTGCATAAACATGATAATATGAATGACACAACTACAAACAATATAAACTCAATGATACACACATGAACAATAATGAATTGGTTTTGAGGCACGCGTTGTTCAACTCGTCTCCCACGAGGAACTGATGGGCTTAATGGATGAATTCCATATAATTTGACAAAATGAAATAAGTAATCACAACAATATAAACAATCTAAATTTAGATCACGATATGGTATGGCACAAGTTTAAATAAACGAGTTAATTATTTTTATGACACATGACACACCCCAAAACGTGTAATTTAAAAGGGGGAGTTGTAAGATTCACTCACAGTGGGTGCGTTCGGTTGATGATGTTGAATGCACGCGGAGTGGTTTTAACCACGAGTGAGATTAACCTAGATAAATCGCATTATGGTTTGGTAAGTAAACGGATTTTATTAATCTATTTTAGTAGGATTGTTGGGTGTATTTTTGTGAGTTTAAGACTATTTTCTAACCTTAAAAATGTTATTTTTAAGTATTTTTAATTGATTTTTAATTAAAATAATTAAATAAAAATAATAAAAAATTTTGACTTTTTCTGACCGTTGACTTTGACTTTGACCGTTGACCGGTTCGTATGCGTATTGCTGTGCGCTGAGTGAGGCTCGAACCCGAGACCTCTCGTACGCGTGCACGCAGCTCTACCAACTGAGCTACGTGTCTAACCCGTTATATATCTGTTTTTAATTATATATATATATTAATTATGTTAAACAGAAAATCCTTTTATTTTAAAAACAATTTAAGTGAATCGGACGGTGCGCTCCACAGGTCTCGAACCCGGGACCTGTGGGTCATGATAACACACAGTCCACCGCTGGACTGTGTGTAAAACTTGTTAACTTAACTGATTTTTATTATACTTAAACACAAATTAATTATTTTCATTTCTGACTTATTTAAAAAGCTTAATAATTGTCCGGGTCGATGCAGAAGACCGGACTCGAACTCGTGCACTTTGATTAAACATACACACAGTCCACCACTGGACTGTGTGTCTAATTTGGTTATTTTTCCGATTATTAATATACTTAACATATATATAAAATGAATCCGGTTCAGTTAACAAAAAAGAACATTTTTATTTACGCAGCGTGTGTGGAACAGGATTCGAACTCGAGACCTTTGTGTGTTTATTGTGCACACAGTCCACCGCTGGACTGTGTGTCTAACCCGAGTTATTTCTTGATTTAAATTATACTTATGAGTTACAGGTTCATCGTCTTCTTCGTCGGATTTTAACCAGAGTGACGACTGACTGGTTCGTTCTTTAGCGTTTTATGATTAATTACAGATGAGGTATAAGTAAAAAGAAAGGAAAATAGGCGTGAGGTATACCGACTAGCTTTCCTCTGTTTTCCGGCAGAACTCCGGCGACAGCAATAGGCTTCGGCGTCAGGTGTCTTGCAGCAGCGAGCCTTCAGAAAGTTTGAAAAAGGTATGGGTGACTTCGGTATAAGCTTAGGGGGTTCAATAAGGCTCGGAAATGGAGAACCCGGTTTTCCGGCGACAACCAGAAGAATTCTGGCGAGTGGGTTTTCGCCGAGAAAGGGTGTGGTTTTGAGCGAAAAGGTTTGCAGAGGTTCGAGGAGGTATTTATAGGGCATATTATCGATGAACTTGGTCTGATTTCCGACTGGATTAGTCGGTTATGAAAACTCCGGCGGTTATAAATTTGGTCGCGGACCCAGACGTCGGTTATAACCGATGTCTTAGTAAATGTATACGTTATAATGGAAGTTGTCGTTAAAACTTGCGAGATTGCCGGGATTTCCGACGACTGAACTTTTGGGCGCCGGTTTTGAATTCAGAAAGTCATGATATGAATTAAATGATTTCAATATTTCACAAGGAACATTAGTGGCGCAGTGGTTTGTGCGCGTGTGTTAAGTTTGTTTGTGAACCGGTTACTGACCCGGGTTCGAAACCCGGCAGAACCAAAATATTTTTATTTTGCGATTTTCAACAGTTTTTTAAAAACAACTTATATAATCCCGTATAATAATTGATTATGTGTCGTTTAAAATTATTTTGGGCATTTAATTCGCAACGAAAATTTTAACTGACTGTTCGGTTGATAAACGGAGCGGGTTTGGTAAATCCGTTTTTTTACGGATGTTACACTGACCCTCTAAGTGACTGATATGTCAACATGCTTGAATCATTAGCCTCTGAGTGACTGATATGTCAACATGCTTGAATCATTAGCCTCTGAGTGACTGATATGTCAACATGCTAAAAACTTGGCCTCTGAGTGACTGATATGTCAACATGCCCAGCCTCTGAGTGACATTGGAATCAACATGCTTATAATAAGCCTCTGAGTGATTCTTTGCGAAGTCTTAACTCTCATACGTTCCAATTGTTGGACGAGAGGGTTCAATTCTGTAAATATGTGAAAGTTGGATAATGGAGGGATTAAAAGTGTCAACATGTTAATTTATACCTCTGAGTGACCTTTTAACGAACCGAGAGCTCGATAATGTCCGGGCATTATTCCCGGGTATGCCAAGTATTGGCTACGGAGGGCTAAAAGTGCCACAAAGGTGTTTTAGAAGGTTTTTAGAAGCTTTATAAAGTTAATGGGTTAAAGTGTAAAAGTTTGAATCTGGTCATGGGGCGGTCACGGGCCGCGAGAGACCAGGCCTGGGTCTCTCGCGGGGCGCGATAAGGGCTTTGTTGCAGAAAGTTTTGCTTGGCTGCTAAACAAAGCTCCAAAACCATTAAATCGAAACTATGGCTTCCCAAACTGCTATACCATGTTTTGGGACACTTGTAAGCTTCCTCCTACACCCTAAACACCTGGCATCACCTCCTTTGAGTTCTCCAACTATAAATAGGTACTCAAGTTCACCATTTCAACTTGCACCTTTCTCATTTATACACTCTTCTCCCTCCTCTAGAAGTTCCTAACTGAAAGGAGCATCCAACATAGTTCCTTTGCACCCTAGGAATCACTGGTAAGTGTTCCTTCCTTGTACATTTTCGTTTGTAGGCTTTTATAGCTAAAAGTCAAGTGTTTTACGGAAAACGCTTTGACTTTTGGTTAAGACCATTATGGTCCAGCCATTGTCTGAATGAACATGGCTAAGTGATTGTAATAAGGTAGGTGTTAATCCTTATAAAGGGCACCTCCTGAAGATCACGTTTGTTAGACCAATTGAGGGTCAAAGTTATGATATTAAAAAGTCTAACAGGCCATTTTTCGGAAAAATTATAAATTGATCTTATATATGTTATGAAATCAGTTATGACAGATAAACAAATTGGTAATAATTATTGGAACACATAAGAACATGTTTGGCTCGTCAATTTCAGTTCTAGGGTCGGTTCGCAACCGAAAGTCGCGAAGTTTGACTTTTGCTTTGACTTTCGATTCTGATCCGATTTAGATTAGTTAGATACTGATCTAAAGTTGAATTATGATCGTAATATAATGTAGCATAACCCTCTGAGTTTATATTACATGATCATAATCAGAATCCAAGTTTATGCGCAAGTTCCGTAATTATGCCATTTTTGACAAAAATGCCCCTTCTGCATAAATCAAGGTTTTAATAATAATGAACTTCAAAATGAGTTTTCTACTGATGTAATATTATAAGTAGGACTATTTGGGATGTTAAACCAAGTTATAAACTGAGTTTTCAAGCAAGTCCTTAAACTATGTCGATAAATGACGGGGCTCATAATATAGTTTTAATCAAATCTTTTCAAGATAAATCTTTTACCTACTGATATGTTATATTAAATAACATATCTAAGACATTTGAATCTGACCCTAATGCCAGTTTCCATTAGAGATCGCATAAAACGTTATTTTACGACATAAGCGTCGTTTCGGCGCATAGTATGGTTTTAAACCATATAAATTAACCAAGACTTGTTACCTACTGATTTTAAAACTTATTTTAAACATATTTACAGTAGGTACATGTTATAACACATAATCCCAAATAATTTATGAACTTTGTGTAAAATGGCCAAAATGCCCCTTCTGTGCATAGTTTGGTCATAAAAGATAATTACACATATAATTGGTATCCTACTGATATTATGTCATAAATAAACTATTTTTCCAGAATATAATGATTTTAAACTTAAATTTTATTCATGTTTCTTTTATACGGTATGAAATTACTGAAATGCCCTTATGAGGCATAGTTTCATTTTAAAACCTTAAAAAGGGCATATAAGTTGATATCCTACTGATATTACAACTTATTTTAAATATAATGGCATATAGAACTTGTCCATGACTTATCCGGTTACCCGATATCGGCTGATATGCGTACGGTTAAGTATATGTAACAAATTTACGAAAATTAACCGAAACGGGTTTAACCTTATCATTTAAATCTTAAATCCAGAATGATTATAGTTTATCCATCTTACACAAGTCAACGCACTTGTTGGGATTAAAATACATTCTATCCAATCGTCGTTTAATCTAGCATTATACGTATTTGATTAAGTACGCTAGTCGGTCTAAGTCTATGACTTAAATAAGACCGTTAGTATTTAATTGGTTAGCTTATGCCATAAACCAGACTAGAGACATTCCGGTAAATGCTATCTAAACTTAGTTCATTTTGAATACGGCTGGGTTATAATCTTGCATTTTAAGCAAGGCTAATTCAAGTAAATACTCTCGACTTATTTCCCCTATACGGCTTGGGTTACGGTAAATTATTACCGCTTGGTCGGAATGGGATAAATCGAATGCCGGATTGTGGCTAGTAAATCCACATATTCCGTTTTAATCAGTTTTGTTTGATAACTTAAACATCGAGGGTTAAATTACCGTGTCCTGGATATCCTCGGCTCATTACATTAGTTAATGGCCACGACCTTAGCGCAGGGTGTAGGCATACACCTGACAGACGCTCAAATGCAAATTACCCAAGAAGTTGGGGATAACTCCTTCGTGAGTTTTAAGTGGTGTGTATTAAATCATGTCTCGGTTTCTGCACTGGGCCCTGTATGTATGGACAAACATGTGAAGTTGTTAACAAGGTTGAAACGTCAACTTTCCCAAGTTGTAAAATGATTTTGTGCTGATACGCACTTAAAACAATTTTTGGAATGTTTTCAAAATGAGTCAGTTGGGTGTATTTACCAGCGAAAGCTAACGTATTTTAAAAAGGCTGAGCTTGCAGGTACAATACGAAAATAGGCTGGAAGTGCTCGGTAGTGATAAGAGAATCTTGCAAATCCTAGATCTACCCAAAGTCTATTTTATATTCTTCTATGTACATTTTATAATCCTCCTGTGAATCTTCTATTAAGAGCCTGTATATTATTTTATTTCAAACGTTTGGTTTGTAATAGTAATTTTACTCCAAGACTTCCTTTGTGCCGTGTTTAATTGATAATGATGTTATCAACTGACGTCACGATACTCCCCACCCGGGCCCACCGGTGTATGGATTTGGGTTGGAAATCCGGGGTGTGACAGTTCTTCAGAATCCGCAATAGTATCAAATCCGAAATCTTCATACCTTCTTCGAGTTCTTCGGATAAGTAGCAATTCCAATCAAACATAGCAATTATTCAATTCTGAATAGTAATCTGAGATGAACAGCAACAACTCCAATTCCGATCAGCTCTTCAATCTGCGATACCTGGAGCCTGTATTGTACAGCAAGCTCTGATACCAATTGTAAGTCCCGAAATCGGATCTAATAGGTATCGTAAACCTAATCAATTACGGAAATAAAGATTAGGAAGAAGAACAATCTCTTGAATCAAAATCAACTTGCATACACCAGAATAGTGTCTTATAAAAGTTTTTCAGTTACAACTCTCTAACCTCAAAACATTGACCTAATACATATATTTATACTAATCACTAAGCCCAACAGTTATAACCCTAGGGCCATAAGGCACGAGGAAGCCTAAAAACCCTCCAAAAGCCCAAATGTAGCACTAATGTGTAAACCTATACTAATATAAGCCCAACAATCTTTTTAATCATCTTATTATTTATGTAATTTATTAAATTATTTAAAAATATTATTATTTTCTTTGTTATATTTTTTTGTTTTTAATTTATATTTATAGATAATATTAATTGGTCATATTTAAAAATAAAATGTTTTTGTAGAGATAATTAAAGATTTAATTAAAAAAATTCTTTTCTGAATTAATCAGAATAATCGCTCAGAACCGGCCGCATACGTGACTCGAACCCGTGACCTTCTGTTCGTGTGCACGCAGCCTGACCAACTGGGCTGCGTGTCTAACCCATTGGGTATAGGATTTTAATTGACTTTATACACAAACTGTCTCTTCTCATATTCTGATTTAAATAAAAAGATTGTTTAATGCGGCGACCGTGACACATACCCAACTCGAACCTGAGACCTTTCGCTTCGTGTGTGCACACAGCCCGACCAACTAGGCTGTGTATCTAACCCATTTATTACCCGATTTGTTATTCCTTTTATAAACTTACTACCATGTTTCAAAATTTGATTTATATAAAAAAAGTTTGTATTGTAGCGGTCGGATCACAGGCGAGACTCAAACCCCAGATCTCTGACTTGTTTTGCACACAACCCAACCAACTGGGTTGTGTGTCTAAGCCGGAAATGTTGTGCGTTTTAATTCTTTTATACATATATTCAGGTCGTCTTCTTGGTTATAACCAAGACAGAACAACCGGTCATGCTGTTATATAAAACAGTCAATCCGTGTGTTGTTCATAGACATTCAAAATAGTAAACTAGAATGGAAAGATAGAAGATAGAAGGAAATGTACCGAAACCGATGTATTACAGTTTTCCGGCAATGTCGAGGTTTTTCCGGTGAAATCAAGGTTTTCAGGTTAGCTACTTGTGATGGCTGAGAGGGGCAGGAGAGGTGGAGAGGGTTTGTGAATTCGTGAGATGTCCCTTGACACCCCAGTATTTATACGCGTTACCACTGATTCAATCGATTTCAATTTTTGGAAATCGGTTTCTTGAGTTTGGAAGTTATTAGTTGTCTATGACTAGATTCCACGCGGTTTGGTCGAATCCTTAGCCTAAATCGTGTCTAGGTGCTTGATTTTTCAATTAAGGAAACAATCCTTCGAATCAATTACGGAAGGATTAATGGTTTATTCCCTGACCGTGTTGGTTTATTCCCTGACCGTGTGCTTGCATTTAGGCGGCAGAACTGGTTCAAGCGTGGTGCGAACTTTCATTTATATTTTATGTATTTGTAAGACTTGCACCAAAACTGCAAGTGGTGAAGTGGTGCGTGTGGCTTTGTTTGTTTGGGTAGACCCCGGGTTTGACACCCGCGGTCTTCGTTTTCTTTATTATATAATTTTTTTATCATTCATTTGATATATATATATATATATATATATATATATATATATATATATATGTATATATTATTATTTTTGTATAAATATTTATTATTTATATCTATATAATGACTTAACAATATAAAATGTTAGGCAACTTTTCCATTTGTATTTATTCGCTGAAATTCGTTTACAAAAATGGTGCGGGTTTTAGAACCCGTTTTTTCGACGGATGTTATAGTATCCCCTACTTTTAGAAATTTCATCCGGAAATTAAAGCGATAGTAGGTTTGTCTTGGAAGAGGTGAGCGTATCTTTCGCGCATCGAGTCTTCACGTTCCCAAGTAAACTCGGGTTCACGTTTTGACTCCCAATGAACCCTAACTATAGGAATTCGACTACGTCTTAAGTGTTTTTCACCGTAGTCCATGACTTCTACGAGTCGCTCTACAAAATGCATCGTCTCGTCGATTTGAATATCCTCTAGCGGTATATGAAGGTTCTCGTCGATAAGGCACTTTTTAGATTAGAAACATGGAATGTTGGATGGATTTTGCTAAGTTCTTCAGTAAGTCAAGCTTGTAGGCTACAGGACCAACTCTCTCTCGTATTTTAAAAGGTCCAACATAGCGAGGAGCTAGCTTGCCTTTTTGTCCAAAGCGAACAACTCCCTTCCATGGTGACACTTGCGAAAGTACTTGATCTCTGGGGTAGGAAAATCATGATCGGGATAGCGGACCAAAAGCTATGAACTTGGGTGTGGGTTTTTGTCGAAATGGAATGGCCTTTTTCTTATTATTTATCGTAAATGAGTGAAATGAGTGAAGCATTACACATAATATGCCCGTCCCCCATCAGCGTATTTTTTGTTTTACGCGCCCGTAACACTAAACTCGAGCGGTTTCGTCGTTTGTCTACATAGCTCGTTTGGCGACTATGAGCTGCTAGCAGATTGTTGCAGATTGGAGAATCTTATTGGTTGTTCTCTTGGATTAATTCTGGTCCGGTGATCTGAGCTTCGCCGATTTCATGCTAACATACGGGTGATCGGCACTTACGACCGTATAAGGCTTCAAAAGGGGCCATGCAGATGCTAGAGTGATAGCTTTTATTGAATGAGAATTCGACTAATGGTAGATGAGCATCCCAATTGCCCATGAAATCGATAACGTATGATCGTAACATGTCTTCAGGAGTCTGTTGGTGCGCTCGGATTGACCATCAGTTTGACGATGAAAAAGCGATGTTGAGGTCTAATCGAGTGCCTAACGCTGATTGCACAACTTGCCATGTGCGTGAAGTAAAACGCCCATCTCGATCCGAGATGATGCTCAAAGGCACACCGTGTCCACTTACAATTCCATCGATGTAAATACGAGCCAACTTCTCATTTTTGTAATCTTCGCAGATTGGGATGAAGTGAGCGGATTTGGTAAGGCGATCGACAATAACCCAAATCATATCATGCCCACTGGAGGTGCGAGGTAACCAAGTAATAAAATCCATGGTTATGTTTTCCCACTTCCAGACGAGTATTTCGGGTTGAACAAGCAAGCCTGAGGGTCTTCGATGCTCTGCTTTAACCTTCGAATAGGTGAGGCATTTGGAGACAAAGACGGCGATAACCTTTTTCATTCCAGGCCACCAATAAGAGTATCGTAGATCTTGGTACATCTGATCAGCCTCTGGGTGTATGGAGTATCGTGTTTTGTGGGCCTCATTCATGAGAAAGGTACGAAGACTATCACAATCTGGTACCCTGATACGATTTAGGTAGTGAAGGATGCCATCGGGTTTTGATTCTAACTTGGTTTCAACTCCACAGGATAATTCGTCCCGTAAATCATTCTCTGTAACCGAGGTATGCTGTGCTTCACGAATGCGTCTTTGAAGGTCGGTTACAATTTGAGAACACAAAAGGTGGATCGAGTTAGCATATTCTCTCCGACTAAGAGCATCTGCTACGACATTGGCTTTGCCTGGGTGATAACGGATTTCATAGTCATAATCATTCAGAAGTTCGTCCATCGTCGTTGCCTCATGTTTAACTCTTTAAGATTGAAGATATGGTGAAGACTGTAATGGTCAGTGTAGATCTCACACTTTGTGCCATAGAGATAATGTCTCCATATCTTCAGAGCGAATACGACTGCTCCAAGTTCAAGGTCGTGAGTTGTGTAATTCATTTCGTGGACTTTGAGTTGCCTTGAGGCGTACGCTATCACCTTACCCCTTTGCATTAAGACACACCCTAGTCCCTGCCCTAATGCGTCACAAAGGAACACAAAATCATCACAAACGTCAAGGAGAGTGAGAACAGGTGCATCACAAAGTCTTTGTTTCAAGGTTTGGAAAGCCTCCTCCTGCTTAGGCCCCCAATAGAAAGGCTTGCCCTTATGAGTAAAGGCTGTGAGTGGTAAGGCAATGCGGGAAAAATTGGCGATAAAGCGTCGATAGTAACCCGCTAAGCCAAGGGATGACCTAACTTCACTAGAAGTGCGTGGAGCCAGCCATTCTTGCACTGCTTTGATTTTTGTTGGGTCAACATGAATTCCCTTGTCATTGACGACGTGACCAAGGAATTTAACTTCCTTTAACCAAAATTCACATTTTGAAAACTTAGCGTAAAGCTTTTCGGTATTCAAGAGTGTTAGGATAAGCCGAAGATGTCGCTCATGATCCGACTTAGTTTTGGAATAAATAAGGATATTATCTATGAATACAATAACGAATCAGTCGAGATAGTGTTTGCACACCCAATTCATTAAATCCATAAAATTGGTCAACCCAAAGGGCATGACCATGAATTCGTAGTGACATAGCGAGTTTGAAATGCGGTCTTTGGAATGTGTTCTTCATGTACTCTAAGCTGATGATAGTCGGAACGAAGATCAATTTTTGAGAAACAAGTTGCACCCTGAAGTTGGTCTAGGAGGTCATCGATGCGAGGTAAGGGATAACGGTTTTTGATGGTTAGCTTGTTGAGTTCCCGATAGTCTACGCACATTCGAAAGGTTTCCTTCTTCTTGACCAAAAGAACCGGCGCACCCCAAGGTGATGAACTGGGGTGTATGAATCCTTTGTTAGTCAGCTCTTGTAACTGACTAGCTAGCTCTTTCATTTCAGATGGAGCAAGTCCATATGGAGATTTTGCAACTGGGGTGGCACCAGGTACAAGATCGATTCGAAATTCGACTTCTCGCATAGGAGGAAGTCCCGAGATGTCATCTGGAAAGACTTGAGGAAAATCTCTAACGAGGGGATATCTTCAAGCTTCTTCTCCTTTCCCTCTTTCTTGACAATATGGGCTAAAAAAGCCAGATAGTCTTTGCGAAGATACTTTCGGGCTTGTAGGCATGACATCAACTTAAGTCCCTTGGATGGGGTTTCACCAAATATACGAAGGGTTTGGCCATCGGCGAGTGGAATTCAAATGTATTTTTCATAACATACACCCTAGGCATGGTGCTGACTAAGCCAGTCCATGCCAATGATGACGGCAAAACTTCTCAATTTCATGGGGATGAGATCGATTGAAAAATCATGCTAGTTAAGAGTAAGGGTACAGTCGCGAATGATAGAATCCAACGTAATAGGTTCTCCGTCGACTACTTCTACGGTGAATAATTCGGCTAAACCAACGTGAGGTAGACCAAGAATAGACTCGAACTCTAAGGAAACAAAACTCTTATCCGCGCCCGTGGCAATTAGAATGGATGCATAGCTACCGTTGATAAGAAACGTACCGTTAACCACATTGTTATCAGCTTCGGCTTAGTTGGCGTTGATGTTGAATGCCCTTCCTCTGCCTGGCGGATTGGCTTGGTTCACAGGGTTAGCTTGAGCATGTGCGTTGATGATGTTCACTAATCGTGGGCAGGTATTGCAGAAATGAGTTGGATCACCATAATTATAGCAAGCCCTCATCGGTGGCATCATGGGGTAGTTGGGTTGGTAAAAGGGTAGGGCTAAGGCCTGGGCAGATGGTAACATTAGTAGCGGTGGCTGGTAAGGAACTTGGCCCACCATTTGGTTGTTGGTTGGGCTTGATGTTGATTTAGGGCTTGTTTTTGAAGGATTACGACATGTTGGATTGTATGGCCTACTCGATCACACCTTGTGTAGTGGGGATATGGGTATGACTGGGTTTTCATCAAAGCTCATGACATTTATTATTGTAAAAATTTAATATTTAATATTTCAAACTTAATTAAAATATCACAATAACACATAACTCAAACAAAAACAATATTTTCCAAACAAACTTGCAAATGACGTTTTAATTCTTCTAAGGCCCATATCCTATGTGACCCACGCTTCAAACCTGCTCACCTGTATCATGTGTAAAAGTAAAGTTTGGGTCAACAAAAGTTGGCGAGTGAATCCATTTTTATCATTAAGAAAAATGATATCTTTAGTAATTTATAAAAATGTGCATTAACCAAATATGGGAACGTCGTGTATGTTATCTAAATCACAACCAATCTCATCTATCATCAACTAACAATATACATGTGTGCATGATAAGCGATGTGCTGCAAGATGGAAGCTCTATCAAACGGAGTTGATCTCGTATATTAGGCTACGAGGGGCTCCACCCGTAGGTAACGGGGAACAAATGGCCTAATGCGAGAAATTGACTGCAATGAGAATATAAACACTAAATGGCAATAAATAAAACAATATCACATAGCACGTTAGATCACATAATGGTAATAGCACGAGATTTAAATAACGAGATAACAATATATATAGCGACACATGACAACCCCAAAAACGTGAAATAAAAGGGGAGTTGTAAGATTCACTCACAGTGGTTGCGAATAAGGTTCGTGGAGGATTGCGCACGAGTGTGAAGTTGAGATACCAAGTGGCGAAATGGTTATCCTAAATATTCACATAATAATTTAGCAAGAAATATATTTAATCTTTTTAATCATCTTGTAATTTATTAAATTATTTAGAACTATATTTATTATTTTCATTGTTTATATTTTTATTTGTTTTAACTTATTTTTATAAGTAATTTTTAATTAGGCATGCTTAAAAAAATGTTTTGAAGAGATAATAATTAATAATTGAAGATTTAAATTAAAAACATGTTTTTTGAGTGAATCAGAAAATCGCTCAGAAACAGGCTGCGTGTGAAGTTCGAACCCGTGACCTTCCATTTGTGTGCACGCAGCCCGGCCAACTGGGTTACGTGTCTAACCCGAAGGATATTAGATTTTAATTATTTTTATACACTTACTAACTCCTTTCATGTTCTGATTAAAATAGAAAGGATTTTATCGCAGGGAACGTGATACATAACCGGCTCGAACTCGTTACCTTACGCTTCGTGTGTGCACACAGCCTGACTAATTGGGCTGTGTGTCTAACCCGTTCATTATCCAGCTTTTATTTCTTTTATAATCTTACTGTCATGTTTTAGAATTTGATTTATACAAACAGGTTTTGTTATTGAAGCGGTCGGATCACAAACGAGTCTCGAACCCGGGACTATTGGTTTCATATGCACACAGCCCAACCAATTGGGATGTGTGACTTGCCGGTTGATATACGATTTTTAAATCTTTTAAATGATAACTCTTATTCATCTTCTTCATTGTAATAACAGAAAGATGTTAACCCGATTATTTTGACTTTGTTTGACAATTCCTTTAATAATTTCTATTTGATTACACATGAGATTAATAAGAATGAAAGGAAATAGATGAATAATATACCGAACAGTGATGCTCTGGTTCTCTGCGAAATTTTGACAATTGCAGATTTTTCTGGCGAAGTCTTCTAATGAACAAAGGCTCGTATGAAGTTAAGGAGAGTGTTTGTGCACCCTAAGGGGTTCCCTGAGCTCTCTATTTATAGTTGAAAGAAGTCGCCTAGGTTGAATTTCTTATTTGGAAATTTCGGTATGTGCGAACTGTTTGCATACCTAAATGAATGCGGTTTGGCTCGATTTGAGTCTAGGTTCATGATTAGGAGCGTATTCTTCAATCAATTGCAAAGAAAAGGCAAGTTTGGTGATTACCGCTTCGACTGATAGCCGTTACTGGGCGGCAATGTTTCAAGAAGAAGAATGAGAAGAAAAGCATAAATTGTTTGTTTGGTTAAATCATTTCAGATGTTGAGGTGTGGTGTAGTGGTGTGTTGTGAGTTTGATTAGGGGCGAGACCCGGGTTCGAGTCCCGCAGTCTGCCCTTTTTTTATCTATATTATTTATTATTATTATTATTATCTTTATTATTATTTATTATATTATTTTTATTAATATAACAATTCTCATAAACGATTTACACAAAGTCGTAGCAAAAGAAATTATAATAAACTTGATTACATAATGGTGCGGGTTTTAGAACCCGTTTTTCGACGGATGTTACAGTATCCCCTACTTTTAGTAATTTCGTCCCGAAATTAAAGCGGTAGTAGGTTTGTCTTGGAAGAGGTGAGGGTATCTTTCACGCATCGAGTCTTCACGTTCCCAAGTAAACTCGTGTTCACGTTTTGACTCCCAACGAACCCTAACTATAGGAATTCGACTTCAACTTAAGCGTTTTTCACCGAAGTCCATGACTTCTATGAGTCGCTCTACAAAATGCATCGTCTCGTTGATTTAAATATCCTCTGGCGGTATATGAAGGTTCTTGTCGGTAAGGCACTTTTTCAGATTAGAAACATGGAACGTTGGATGGATTTTGCTGAGTTCTTCAAGTAGGTCAAGCTGTAGGCTACATGACCAACTCTCTCGAGTATTTTAAAAGGTCCAACATAGCGAGGAGCTAGCTTGCCTTTTTGTCCAAAGCGAACAACTTCCTTCCATGGTGACACTTGCAAAAGTACTTGATCACCAACACTAAATTCGAGCGGCTTTCGTCGTTTGTCTGCGTAACTCTTTTGACGACTCTGAGCTGCTAGAAGATTGTTACGGATTTGGAGAATCTTATCGGTTGTTTCTTGGATTAATTCCAGCCCGGTGATCTGTGCTTCACCGATTTCATGTCAACATACGGGTGATCGGCACTTACGACCATATAGTGCTTCAAAAGGAGCCATACCAATGCAAGAGTGATAGCTGTTATTGTATGAAAATTCGACCAATGGTAGATGAACATCCCAATTGCCCTTGAAGTCGATAACGCATGATCGTAACATGTCTTCAAGAGTCTGAATTGTGCGCTCGGATTGACCATCAGTTTGAGGATGAAAAGCGGTGCTGAGGTCTAACCGAGTGCCTAATGCTGATTGCAAGGCTTGCCATGTTGGTGAAGTAAAACGCCCATCTCGATCCAGATGATGCTCAAAGGCACACCGTGTCGACTTACAATTTCATCGATGTAAATACGAGCTAACTTCTCGTTTTTGTAATCTTCGCAGATCGAGATGAAATGAGCGTATTCGGTAAGCGATCAACAATAACCCAAATCATATCATGCCCACTGGAGGTACGAGGTAACCCGGTAATAAAATCCATGGTTATATTTTCCCACTTACAAACGGGTATTTCGGGTTGAACAAGTAAGCCTAAGGGTCTTTGATGCTCGGCTTTAACTTTCAAACTGGTGAGGCACTTGGAGACAAAGACAGCGATATCCTTTTTCATTCCAGGCCACCAGTAAGAGTATCGTAGATCTTGATACATTTTATCAGCCCCTGCATGTATGGAGTATCATGTTTTGTAGGCCTCGTTCATGAGAAATGTGCGAAGATTGTCGTGATCAGATACCCAAATACGATTAAAATAATGATGAATACCATCGGATTTTGATTCCAACTTAGTTTAAGCTCCACAAGATAATTCGTCTCGCAAATCATGTTCTGTGACTGAGGTATGTTGTGCTTCGCGAATGCGTCTTTGAAGGTCGGTTACAATTTGAGAACACAACAGGTGGATGGAGTTAGCATATTCTTACCGACTAAGAGCCTCTACTATGACATTGGCTTTTCCTGGATGATAATGGATTTCGCAATCATAGTCATTCAGGAGTTCGACCCATCGTCGTTTCCTGATGTACAACTCCTTCTGGTTGAAGATATGTTGGAGGCTCTTATGGTCAGTGTAGATCTCACACTTTGTGCCATAAAGATAATGTCTCCATATCTCCAGAGCGAACACGACTGCCCCGAGTTCCAGGTCATGAGTGGTGTAATTCTTCTCGTGGACTTTGAGTTGTCTTGAGGCGTAGGCTGTCACCTTACCCCTTTACATTAAGACACATCCTAAACCCTGCCCTGATGCGTCACAATAGACCACAAAGTCATCACAACCGTTAGGGAGAGTGAGAACAGGTGCATCACAAAGTCTCTGTTTTAATGTTTGGAAAGCCTCCTCCTGCTTGGGCCCCCACTCGAAGGGCTTACCCTTATGGGTCAAGGCTGTTAGCGGTAAGGCAATGCGGAAGAAATTGGTGATAAAACGTTGATAATAGCCCGCTAAGCCTAGGAATGACCTGACTTCGGTAGGAGTACGTGGAGCCTACCATTCTTGCACTGCTTTGATTTTTGCTTGGTCAACATGAACTCCCTTGTCGTTAACGACGTGACCAAGGAATTGAACTTCCTTTAACCAGAATTCACATTTTGAAAACTTAGCGTGAAGCTTTTCGGTATTCAAGAGCGTTAGGATAAGCCAAAGATGTCGTTCATGATCCGACTTAGTCTTGGAATATATAAGGATATAATCTATGAATACAATGACAAATCGGTCGAGATAGGGTTTGCACACCCTATTCATTAAATTCATGAAAACAGCGGGGGCATTGGTCAACCCAAAGGGCATGACCATGAACTCGTAGTGACCGTAGCAAGTTTGAAACGCGGTCTTCAGGATGTCTTCTTCACGTACTCTAAGCTGATGATAGCCGGAACGAAGATCAATTTTTGAGAAACAAGTTGCACCCTGAAGTTGGTCTAGGAGGTCATCGATGCGAGGTAAGGGATAACGGTTCTTGATGGTCAGCTTGTTGAGTTCTCGATAGTCTATGCACATTCACAAGGTTCTGTCCTTCTTCTTGACGAAAAGAACCTCCGCATGGTGATGAGCTAGGGCGTATGAATCCTTTGTCAGTTAGCTCTTGTAACTGAATAGCTAACTCTTGCATTTCAGATGGGGCTAACCGATATGGAGATTTTGCAACTGGGGTGGCACCCAGGTACAAGATCGATTCGAAATTCGACTTCTCGCATAGGAGGAAGTCCGAGACGTTGTCTGGAAAGACTTGAGGAAAATCTCTAGCGATCGGGATATCTTTGAGCTTCTTCTCCTTGCCCTCTCTCTTGACAATATGGTCTAAGAATGCCACGTAGTTTTTGCAAAGATAATTTCGAGCTTGTAGGCACGACATCAGCTTTAGTCCCACGGATGGGGTTTCACCCAATATATGAAGACCTTGGCCGTCGGTGAGTGGAATTCGAATGTATTTTTCATAACATACAACTTCGGCATGATGCTGACTGAGCCTGTCCATACCAATGATGACGTCGAAGCTTCCCAATTTCATGGGAATGAGATCAATTGAAAAATCATGATCGTTAAGAGTAAGAGTGCAGTCATGAATGATAGAATCCAGCGTAATAGGTTCACCGTCAGCTACTTCTACTATGAATGATTCGGCTAGACGAGCGCAAGGTAAACCAAGAATAGACTCGAACTCTAGGGACAAAAACTCTTATCCACGCCCGTGTCAAATAGAATAGATGCATAGCTATCATTAATGAGAAACGTACCGTTGACCACGTTGTTATCCGCTCTTGCATGATTGGCGTTAATGTTAAATGCCCTTCCTCTTGCTGGCGGATTGGCTTGATTGGCTTGGTTCACAGGGTTAGCTTGAGCCTGTGATTGATGATGTTCACTAATCATGGGCAGGTATTGCGGAAATGAGTTGGATCACCTCAATTAAAGCAAGCCCTAATGTGTGGCATCATAGGGTAGTTAGGTTGCTAGAAGGGTTGGGCTAAGGGCTGAGCAGGTGGTAACATTAGTGGCGGTGGCTGATAAAGAACTTGACCCACTATTTGGTTGTTGGGTTGGGTTTGATGTTGGTTGCGGGCTTGTATTTGGAGGGTACGACATGTTTGAATTGTATGGCCTACTCGGCCACACCCTGTGCAGTGGGGACATGGGTTCTCAAGGGGGTGATGGTATTGACATAGGTTGCACTTCGGGCGGGGTCCTGTGTATTGTCTCTTGAATGGTGCGATAGGCGAGAGCGACTTAGGTGATTGGGGCTGCTGGAATGGGTTGGTTGTACGAGGTTGGTTGTACGGGGTTGGCTGACTGGTTTGGGTGACAACAAAATTTTTCTCGTTCCGCTTTTTCTTGGAAATGAATCGAGAAGAGGATCCGGCTTGGGTTGGGTTGGAGGTTTCAGTCGGTGTTTTGCTACTTGCATGCTTCTTCTTCTCATCCTTGAAATCCCCATTTCTAATGTGGTTTTCAGTGAGCTCGGTGGCTAGCTTCATTGCTGCTTCCAATGTTGCAGGTACGATACTCATCACGTAATCCTGAATCTTCGAAGGAAGACCCCGAATGTAATGCTCGATAAGGCGGTAGAGAGGGATGAACAGATTCGGAACCATTTGGTTTAGCTCAAGAAACCTTTTGTTGTAGGTTATATGATCTCCATCTTTTTGCTTTAGGAAGTAGAACCCATCTTCCAACTTCTTGATTTCGCTTCTTGGGCAGAAGCGCCTTGACATGAGTTCTCTAAGTTGTTCCCAAGTTAGTGCTACTGCCGCTTCAGCACCTCTTCTGCCCTTTTCGGCATTCCACCAAGTTAGAGCTACCCCAAAAAGGCGACCAGTAGCATAGCGAATCTTATGGTCATTAGGGCAGTCACAGTTGAGAAATGTGCTCTCCATTTCTTCAAACCACCAAAGGAGGGCAGTGACCCCTTCAGTTCTCTTGTATTTTGGAGGGTCGCAGGAGTTGAAGTGCTTGTAAGTGCACTTGGTGGTGTTTGTAGGAGGATTAGCAGCATTTTGATCATCTTGATTGATTGGATTAACACGGTTAGCAGCGAGAGCTTGTTGAACTTGGAGTACGATATGGGAATCACGCGGCCATTTGTTTGGCTATTTGGGCAGCCATGCGTTCGCCGGACTTTCAAGATCTCCTACCTCCACGAAGGTGCCTAGAAGACATCTACAGGAAATACGTAACAAGATTATGAGTTTGGTGTATAGGTGTCATGTGTGTCGCATAAAGTTTAGAAATAAAATTAAACATCCAAAAATAAATGGGAAAAATAAATCCATTACATCCATAGGATGCCTTGGGCTTTGTTTTGGGCGCCCATATGTCCCCCATACTTGGCCTAGGTAGTCATGTGAGCCACCATGACTACTGGGCTTCGTAGGGTTCACATTGGTTTTGTCCTGTTAACACACGCACAACCCGAATAAAAATTGTAAAACATGATTGCGAGGTGTAAGGTCGGAAGGTGTCCTGTGTGGACACGGTGACAACTCAAAGTGGGGTTAGTTCATGCGACGTTTGGTGTGGCATGCTTTGGCCTAATAGGTCTTTTGTACTCTCATTGTTAGTCCCCAGGTAGGCAAACTGGTCCGTTACTTTAGATTTATACGAATGCCAATCCTAGACAGGACGTTCCGACTCCGCTACTTGTACCCTTCCAGTTACTACATGCCCGTCGTAAGAACTCACTTTGATGAGATTTGAAAAGAAAAACATCACAAATTTTTGAAAAGAAAAGTAAGAAAATGTTGAAGTATGTGAGAATCGAGACGTACATTATGACGGTAACATATGCGTATATATACAGTTATATTGGCAAAATTTATAACACGTTGAATGTCCAACATAATCAAGTAGCAATTAAAGTGCTTGCATGTAATTGTGTGTGAGAGAAGTGTAAAATAAGTAAATGTCATAAGTTTGCATGCAACCAACTTAACATGTAAGCAATTAAATTCTAATTGACTATAGTATAGGCTCTAATGGGTCTACTAACCTATCCTATATCCCTATAGTCATACGCTCTGATACCAATCTGTCACACCCTGACCCACAGCGAATAAGGTAGTCGGGGCATAATTGGGTTTTCATCAAAGCTCATGACATTTACTATTGTAAAAGTTTAATATTTAATATTTCAAACTTAATTAAAATATCCCAATAACACATAATTTAAACAAACACAATATTGTTCCAAACAAACTTGCAAATAACGTTTTAATTCTTCTAAGGCCCATATCCTATGTGATCCACACTTCTAACCTGCTCACCTGTATCATGTGTAAAAGTAAAGTTTGGGTCAACAAAAGTTGGCGAGTGAATCCTTTTTTTATCATTAAGAAAAATGATATATTTAGTATTTTATAAAAATGTGCATTAACCAAATATGGGAATGTCGTGTATGTTATCTAAATCACAACCCATCTCATCTATCATCAACTAACAATATACATGTGTGCACGATAAGCGATGTGCTGCAAGATCGAAGCTCAATGGTAATAGCACGAGATTTAAATAACGAGATAACAATATATATAGCGACACATGACACACCCCAAAAAGGTGAAATAAAAGGGAGTTGTAAGATTCACTCACAGTGATTGCGAATAAGGTTCGTGGAGGATTGCGCACGAGTGTGAAGTTGAGATACCAAGTGGCGAAATGGTTATCCTAAATATTCACATAATAATTTCGCTAGAAATATATTTAATCTTTTTAATCATCTTGTAATTTATTAATTATTTAGAACTATATTTATTCTTTTCATTGTTTATATTTTTATTGTTTTAATTTATTTTTATAAGTAATTTTTAATTAGGCATGCTTAAAAATAAAAGGTTTTGGAGAGATAATAATTAATAATTGAAGATTTAAAATAAAAAAATTTGTTTTATGAGTTAATCAGAAAATCGCTCAGAAACTGCTGCATGTGAATTTCGAACCCGTGACCTTCTGTTCGTGTGCACGTAGCCCGACCAACTGGGCTGCGTGTCTAACCCAAAGGATATTAGATTTTAATTATTTTTATACACTTACTAACACCTTTCATTTTCTGATTAAAATAAAAAGGATTTTATCGCAGCGACCATAATCGGCTCGAACTCGTGACCTACACTTCGTGTGTGCACACAGCCTGACCAATTGGGCTGTGTGTCTAACCGTTCATTATCCGGTTTTTATTTCTTTTATAATCTTACTGTCATGTTTCAGAATTTGATTTATAAAAAAGGTTTTGTTATTGCAGCGGTCGGATCACAAACAAGTCTCGAACCCGAGACTATGGCTTCATATGCACACAGCCCAACCAACTGGGTTGTGTGACTAACTCGGTTGATATACGATTTTTAAATCTTTTAAATGATAACTCTGATTCATCTTCTTCATTGTAATAACAGAACGATGTTAACCGATTATTTTGAGTTTGTTTGACAATTCGTTTAATAATTTCTACGTGATTGACGGGTGGTCTTTTGGATAACCCGTAAGTGCGTTAAAATGATAAATATTCCACGCTTTAAACGTTTATTTGTTGCGATTTGATGTCTATTGGTGTGTTTGGCTTTTCAGGTACCGAAGAGCATAATGAGGGAGCTTAAACATGCTTTATGGGCATTTGCAAGAGCCTAATTGAATATTGGACTCAAGAGATTGATGGAGGGGCAAAATGGGAATTTCTGCTGACCACCGTAAGCTACGGTGGCCACCGTAGCTTACAGTGGAGTCCAATCTCTAAAGGCCATCGTAAGACAGAGGTTACTGCCATAAGGAAATTGTTGCCCACCGTAAGCTACCGTAGCTTACGGTGGTGAGCTACGGGAAAGTTGTAACTGCCCAATTTTAGCTGAGTTATGGAGTCCTTTCACATTATCAATCATTGGAACGAGTTACAGAGCAAATAGGAGGCGATTTTGAGTGGTTTTTGTTGATTCTAATAAGTTCAAAACAATATTTTGCTGTTTTTCGATTCGTATGAACAAGACAATTGAAGTATGTTTGATTGTAAGAACATGAGTGGCTAAACATTTCGGTGATCATCCGGTAAACAATTGTGTTTCGATTTATATTTCTAGAATAATTGCTATGTTATGGTGATTATGGTGTTGATTGATTGTTTGTAAATTGTTGGTTAATATTGTGCTTATTGCTTATCTCGTATGTTCTTGGTGTCGTTGACAATCAAGATATCACGGGAAGGTTTACGGGTTAGGTATTAATCAATTGGTCATCGGGGAACGACCTTGCATTTCAGTCCGAGTACTTTGTTCCCTTTAATCACAAATAGTTAATCAAACACGAGTCATGTCTATGTGACTCTTTCTAGTAAAATTGAAACACATGCGTTTTGAACCGGAAACCCAAGATGATCATCCTCTTATTAATGTAACACCGTCAAAAACCGGATTTACCAAACCCGCTTCGTTTATTAACCGAACAACCAGTTAAAAAATTTCGTTGCGTATTTACTGCTCAAATTAATTTTAAATGATACATAATTAATAAGTATATTAGAATATAAAAGTTATACTTGAAAATGTATTAAAAATAGTGAAATAAAAATAAAACAAGGCTGCCGGGATTCGAACCCGGGTCAACCGGGTCAGCAAAGCCTTAACACACACACATCCAACCACTCCGCCACTTGTGTTTCTTGTTCATTATTGGAAACAATTAATACTTAAAATAAAATTGGAAATCAAACCCAACTACTCAGCGCGCCCCAAATCAAATCACGCCGGAAATCCCGACAAAATCGTCAAAAATTGCCGTTTCTTTTGGTCATAACGTTTACATTAACAGCCATATCGGTTATAACCGAAAAACTTAATCAAATTCATTCATGACCAAAAAAATTCTATTCGAATTCGAAATCAGAAATACACTTAAACCTGAGTTATACTTTATTCATCAGTGAGCTCGCGAGTTATCAAAATCACACTCTTCATTTCGCTCAGAAAACTTCGCCGCAGTCGCCGGATTTCTCTGTAAAGTGACCGGAAATTATCGCCGGAAAACCGAGTTCAATCCATCCTTTCTTCTTACTCTAAAATAAGATCTTCGAGCTCATACTGACATCACCCCACACTCACCTTAAACCTCTGAAGAATCTCTGTCGAAAGAAATTTCACTCGCCGGAATTCTCTGCAAGTCGCCGGAAAACCGGGACTTTCATTACACGGTAATTACCTCGACTTTTCTGTTTTATTCCATTATTATACAAATTCTAACATCACTCCGTCACCCAGAATCAACCCCAGACGACATTGCCGGATTTTCTGTTTTCGCCGGAAAACTTCTGAAAGTTTCAGAATCTCGCTGTTAACCGGTATGATCATGTAACCTACTGATAATCGTTACACAGTGGTTCAATTTCACATCTAACTCATCCAAACTGATTATTAAATTCGAACAAAGGAGCTCCCAAAACAGAGCCGACGATCTTTGCCGGATTTCTGAAGAAGACGATCTGTTCGGTACTTTCTTTCCCCAAACTCTTCTGTTCAATACTTTTCAATTGTTCATATTATTCATTAACCGAATTAATCAAGTAACAGTTAGTTAACCGATGTATGTGTTTTGAATGAAGAAGACGAAGTTGTGTATGTTATAAGATTAATTAAAATCGATATTATGAACGGGTTAGACACACAGTCCAGCGGTGGACTGTGTGCAAACAATATGCACACGACGCGAGTTCGATTCCTATCACAACCTTAACCTTTGTAATAAAAATGTTTTTTTTAGAAACGAACCGGGTTAACTCAGTAATATGTTAAGTATAATAAAACTCAGAATATTTACCAAGTTAGACACACAGTCTAGCGGTGGACTGTGTGCCAAACTAAACCACAGGTCCCGGGTTCGAGACCTTGGCGAGCACCGAGTGATGCAATTAAATCGTTTTTAAAATAAGTGATTTTCGGATTAATTTAATTAGTATTAAATATAATTAAAAACAGAAATATTTCGGGTTAGACACGTAGCTCAGTTGGTAGAGCTGCGTGCACGCGTACGGGAGGTCTCGGGTTCGAGTCCTGCCCGCCGCATACATACATACAATAAAACCGGTCAAACAGTCAACGCTTATGGTCAAACAGTCAACGCTTATGGTCAACGGTCAAAAGTCAACATTTTTTTATTATTTTTATTTATTTATTTAAATTAAAAATACTTAAAAATAACATTTTTAAAGGTAGAAAATAGCCTTAAACTCACAAAATATATCCAAAAATACTATTAAAATTGTTAATAAAATCCATTTATTTACATTTTCGTTATTAATTAGGTTAGTGTTCCTTGTCGATCAATTCTCTAAACTCGTGCGCATTCAACATCATCAACCGATCGCACCCACTGTGAGTGAATCTTACAACTCCCCTTTTTAATTACACGTTTGGGGTGTATTATGTGTCACTTAAACTAATTCATTTATTCAAACTGTGCCATACCATATTATGATTTAAACTTAGAATGTAAATATTGTTTGTAGTTATGTATTACTTATTGTCAAGTTGTATGCAAATTATTTGTAGGCCCATCAGTTCCTCGTGGGAGACGAGTTGAACAACGCGTGCCTTAAAACTCATTCATTAGGCCCATCAGTTCGTAGAACAACGCGTGCCTCAAAACTCATTCATTAGGCCTCATCAATTCCTCGTGGGAGACGAGTTGAACAACGCGTGCCTCACAACGATCAATTGTTGTATGTGTTGCAATATCTAATATTAAGTGTTTTGTGAATATATTTACATTTACATTTACTCATATGTGGTTATGCACTTTATTTAATAATCAATTCAATAAACTTGTTTAAATGTTTTTCATAGGATTCACTCGCTAACTTTTTGTTGACCCAAAAACCATTTTTACACATGATACAGGTGAACAGGATGAAGCAAGGAAAACATAGGAAATGCCTTAGAAGAAAATAATGAAGTCTAGAATGATGTGTGGAACTTGATGTAATTATGATTGTATGTTTCCCTTTAAATTGTAATAATAAATATGAAACGTTATAATAAATGTCATGAGCTTTGATGATAACTCAATCATGCCCCGATCACCTTTTCCGCTGCGGGTCGGGGTGTGACAATTAATCTGTTAAAAGAACCAATCTTTGAATCGTTAAGTAGTTAAAAATCTAAATCCATTAACCGAAAATCTGAAATTAAATTAGTGCAAATTAGGTAATTAGTATAATAGTACAACCTTTTGATAACACTAGTTCCACAATTCCTTGTGTTCGATACCCACTTACCACTAGCTAATAGCAGTTTTGGGGTTAAATTTGCGTGTGATAACGATCTCACGTCAAATTTTGGCGCTGTTTCCGAAGACATTTGTGCAACGTGTGTTATTATTTTGAGCTAGTATAGTTTATTGTTTTTCCGGGTTTACGCTGGTTGTGTTAGTGTGCATGATCTTACAGGTGTATGCATACTAGAGGATCTAAAAAGCTATCGCCATTGGTATTTGATCCGGAGATTGAACGAACTTTACGACGCAACAGGGTTTTGTTAGCAGAAAACTTAGTTATTGGGTCGCCAACTACACCTACTACACCAATAACACCACTCACCATCATGGAATCATTACCTACTATCACAAGCCAAACAACACCATCTACACCTCCACCAATTACTACCACCAATCCACCCTCAACACATGAAGTCAATCCTCCCAATACCAAATCAATGGTTCCACCATTCTCATCCTTTTTCCAACCTCCGGTCAATCATCATCCACTCAACTACCATTGCCAAGTCAAACTTTACCAAGTTCAACCGTTATCCATAACTCTTCCACATTTCAACCACCAACCCAACCTGGTTTCCATAATCCTTCCTCACAGTTTGTGCAAACATCGGATGTAGGAGGAGATGGGTATGATGATGGTTATGAAGAAGAATTCGGAGGGTATGAAGATGAAGGTTACTATTATGGGGGTGATGGAGGTAACTTAGGACTGCAAGGGGGAATTGGTTACCCACAAAGGTAACCTACAGGGGTGCAACAAGTTCGTCCTTAAGGGCCACCGTTCCAACAACCAATGCCTCTACAACAAGTCTAAGGTCAACATCAACAACCGCAATTTCAAAGACCGATGCATCAACCTCAACCTCAACAACACTTTGTACCTCAAGGGTTAAGACAAGGTTAAGCGGGTCGACCAAGAGTACCATTGGGTGCTCAGTGAAGACATCATCGAGAGGTAGTGTGGGGGGTTGAAGCACATTTTCGACCGGTCATTACTAATAATCCTTCTCCAGTAGTGATACCTCATCACCCGGATGGGAGGACATTTGAGGTTAGGACGACCGCATTACAAAGCTTGCCGAAGTACAAGGGTCTAACAACGGAGGAACCGTACTTCCATTTGGAAACATATGATTCCATTTGCAACACCATCAGAGGGCAAGGTTTTTCGTCAGATGATGTTAAATTGGTATTGTTTCAGTTTTCATTGGAAGATAAGGCAAAGAGGTGGTTTCATATACTTGGGCCGATATGCAACAAAGGTTTCTAGAAGAGTTTTTTCGGCTCAAAAGACAAATGAAGCCAGGCAGAGCTTATGAAGTTTTCAACAACAACCAGGTCAAATGTTCCATGAAGCGTTTGAAAGGTTTAATATGATGCTAAAGAATTGTCCTCATCATGGCATTGCACTATGGGAGTTGTTGAATGCTTTTCACGAGGGATTGAAGTTCGAAGATGCTCGTGATTTGATGTCCATCACTAATGGTACTTTTGGTACAAACTTTGAGCCGGATGATTGGGCATTCTTGGAAAAAATGGCGGTCACATCTAAACGGAAAGCACAATCTTCAAGGAGGGCAAGACATGTTATTACAAGACCCCAAGTATATGCGATAGATGATGGAGGGGTACAAGCCACGAATCAAGTATATGATGTTTGTACGAATTGTAATGAATTGGGTCATGCGGCGGATGTGTGTTTGATGGGTGTGCTTGAAGGTCAAGTAGAAGAGGTAAATGCTATTCAAGGGGTGGTCATAATTTTAACATGAACTCGAACACATACCACCACGGGTTACGGAACCATCCCAATTTCCGTTATGGGAACCGGCGAATCAAGCCAATCAAAATTTCCAAGGAGCTCAAAGAAATTTCGTTCCACACCAACAATTCAATCAAGGTCAAATTTCATCAAGCGGTAACGAGGTTATGGATATGCTCCGGATGATGCAACAAGATATGCAAAGGAGAAATCAATTGGATAATGCTCGGGCACAAAAGGATGAGATTCGGGACAAAGCCATTCAATCATTAACCACACAGATGGGGCAGCTGGCTAGTGAGGTAGCAGCATTGAAGCAACAGAATGGGAAACTTCCTAGTGATACGCAAACTAACCTGGAGAGCACAAAGAACATACAGATCAGCGGGGTAAGTTTGTTCCTAAAAATGATAAATGTTTAACTACTTCTGTTGTTCATGTGAGTGCGGGTCTGAATGAAACAAGTGTCGTGAGAGGTGGAAGTGATGCAGGGGAACCAGTTATCCCTATTCAAGTTGGGAAGTTCAAGATACACAAAGCATTGTTGGATTACGGAGCAAGGATGAACGTTCTCCCGGGTAGCCTGTACGACCAGTAGACTTTGGTCTGTTACATGAAATTGATAGCATGGCGTGTTCGCGGATGTGAGTTGGAAGCAACCCCGTGGGGTTGTTAAAGACGTAGTGATAAATTGGGCGAGTTTTACTACTCGGTGGATTTGATGGTGATCGACTACGCACCATTGAAGACTTATGAGCAGCCGCAGGTAGTGTTGGGTGTCCGTTCTTGTATACGGCAAACGCTCAAATCGATTGCAGAAACGGAATGGTCACCATGAACTATGAGAATCGAATCGTAAATGTGTTTTTAAAAACAATTCATTACGATCTTGTTAATGACTTGAGTCACAAAGTTGCTACTAACGAACATGTTTCAAGTGTTAGCACAGTCAGGTCAATTGCAAGTTGTGTTGATGTGTATAGATCTTAGTTGAAGAATGGTGAAAATCAGGCAAGGAAGAAGGAGAGTGTGAGTAGGAGAGCGGGCAAAGGAAAACCACCCGATGGTGGGATTAGATGGGGTGTTGAGGCTGAATTTGACCCCAATTGGCGTGAAACTGCAAACTTTCAAGAAATTGGATGGAATATGGAGAGAAATGGGGAAGCAAGGGTTCATTTGAACCACCTTGAGTAATTCAGGTGGTGTTCTTTCCTTGTATATTATTGTAGACGTTATTTGCTTTTGTTTATGGTTGGGTGTAAGGGTGACATATTGTGTTTGATATTCATGTTATGGGTTGGTGGTATATTGGGGTGTTTACATGTTTCATAAAAATAAAAATAAACAAAAAGAAATATGGGATTTGAGTTTTTAAACGAAAGGTGATATTGGAAGTAATTTGAGTGATCATTCCTTCAAAACCATACATTGGGGACAATGTATCCCAAGGGTGGGGATTGGGGAAATTTTTTGGGATAAACATTTTGTGTGAATCGAACCAAACAGTTGCCAAAGTTTGAAGGTACTACCATAATATACATGACACATCGGTATCCATTTTTATTCCTTTCTTGGTGAGGATTGAGCCACATAGATGTACTTTAGAGATTAAATGCTTTTTGGTTGAGTGGCGGTGTGTATAGTGTGGTAATAGAACTTGGGTAATATATGCTTGTCGAAACCTGAGTTTACATGCTGGTGAATATGATGAGGGCATTTAGGTAGCCTCGTCTGGATGTGTGTTGAGTGTGGGTTTGGGGGTTGGACCTCATAAGTTACATATATGAGCTTGGTAGTGAGCGGGACGGGGGTTTGGACATTAGTAGCCCAATTTGAGCTTGTAGCCTTTCAATTGTTACCCGAACCTATGTCCTATAAAATTCTACCTTTTAATCGACCCGGTTTAGATAGTTTGATATTGTTATGATTGTATTTTTTTCTTTCAATAGTTGTAATGCGATGGTTGCTATCTTGATGCAATATTTCTTGCTAAAAAAGAAGAAAGAAAAGAAAAAGAAAAAGGAAGAAGAAAATGAAAATGAAATGAAAAAAAAGAGAGGAAGAAGAAGTTAGTTGTACAAATAGAGTTAGTTTTTTATGTTGATTGTAATAATAAATCGGGTCGATTAAACGAGTTACATGAATATTTCCCACCAATTCTCACCCTTACACATAGCCTTGTTACAACCCAAAAGTCCTTCTGATTCATAAGCATGTTATACAATTTGTAGGTAAAGATTTGATTATTATCCAAGCTTATTATTGCACAGTTACACATTTGCATTGAGTGATTTAGCACAATCTTGCTAGTGCCATTTTTTTCACCGTGAGGAGAGTATAGTGAGGGGTGTGTTATGTAATATGAAGGTGAAGTTGATAACGGGGCAATTTGTTTGTGTTTGGTTTACATGAGGATCTTTGGTCGTTTGAAACTTTTGTGAAATGGTTGCTTGGGGCAAGCAACGTTTAAGTGTGGGGATGTGACGGGTGGTCTTTTGGACAACCCGTAAGTGCGTTAAAATGATAAATATTCCACGCTTTAAACGTTTATTTGTTACGATTTGATGTCTACAGTGTGTTTGGCTTTTCAGGTACTGAAGAGCATAATGAGGGAGCTTAAACATGCTTTATCGGGCATTTGCAAGAGCCTAATTGAAGATTGGACTTAAGAGATTGATGGAGGGGCAAAATGAGAATTTCTGCTGACCACTGTAAGCTACGGTGGCCACCGTAGCTTACGGTGGAGTCCAATCTTAAAAGGCCACCATAAGACAGAGGCTGACTGCCGTAAGGAAATTGTTGCCCACCGTAAGCTAAGGTGGGCACCGTAGCTTACTGTGGTGAGCTACGGGAAAGTTGTAACTACCCAATTTAAGCTGAGTTATGGAGTCCTTTCACATTATCAATCATTGGAACGAGTTGCAGAGCAAATAGGAGGCGATTTTGAGTGGTTTTCATTGATTCTAACAAGTTCAAAACAATATTTTAGTGTTTTTTTATTCGTATGAACAAGACAATTGAAGTATGTTTGATTGTGAGAAGATGAGTGGCTAAACATTTCGGTGATCATCTTGTGTTGAAGGTTCGGTAAACAATTGTGTTTTGATTTATATTTTTCTAGAATAATTCCTATGTTATGGTGATTATGGTGTTGATTGATTGTTTGTAAATTGTTGGTTGATATTGTGCTTATTGCTTATCTCGTACGTTCTTGGTGTCGTTGACAATCAAGATATCACGGGAACGTTTACGGGTTAGGTATTAATCAATTGGTCATCGGGTAACGACCCTCGCATTTCAGTCCGAGTACTTTGTTCCCTTTTATCACAAATAGTTAATCAAACACGAGTCATGTCTATGTGACTCTTTCTAGTAAAATTGAAACACATGCGTTTTGAACCGGAAACCCAAGATGATCATCCTCTTATTAATCTGTTAAAAGAACCAATCTTTGAATCGTTAAGTAGTTAAAAATCTAAATCCATTAACCAAAAATCTGAAATTAAATTAGTGCAAATTAGGTAATTAGTATAATAGTACAACCTTTTGATAACACTAGTTCCCCAATTCCTTGTGTTTGATACCCACTTACCGCTAGCTAATAGCAGTTTTGGGATTAAATTTGCGTGTGACAACGACCTCACGTCAGTGATTACACATGAGATTAATAAGAATGAAAGGAAATAGATGAATCGTATACCGAACATTGATGCTCTGGTTCTCCGGTGAGATTCCGGCGATAGCAGATTTTTCCGGCGAAGTCTTCTTATGAACAGAGGCTCGTATCAAGTTAGGGAGAGTGTTTGTGCACTCTAATGGGTTCCCTGAGCTCTCTATTTATAGTTGAAAGAAGTCGCCTAGGTTGAATTTCTGATTTGGAAGTTTTGGTTTAAATTCGGTATGTGCGAGCTGTCTGCATACCTAATTGAACGTGGTTTGGCTCGATTATGATTAGGAGCGTATTCTTCAATCAATTGCAAAGAAAAGGCAAGTTTGGTGATTACCACGTTGACTGATAGTCGTTAATGGCGGCAATGTTTCAAGAAGAAAAATGAGAAGAAAAGCATAAAAGGTTTGTTTGGTTAAATCATATCAGATGTTGAGGTGTGGTGTAGTGTAGTGGTGTGTTGTAAGTTTGATTAGGGGCGAGACCCGGGTTCGAGTCCCGCGGTCTGCCTTTTCTTTTTTCTTTTTTTTTTTTTTTTTTATCTATATTATTTCTTATTATCATTATCTTTATTATTATTTATTGTATTATTTTTATTAATATAATGATTCTCTTAAACGATTTACATAAAGTCGTAACGAAAACAAATTATAATAAACTTGATTAATGGTGCGGGTTTTAGAACCCTGTTTCGACGGATGTTACATTCAGCACCTTTTTTCCCCTTCTCGGCATTCCACCTAGTTAGAGCTACTCCAAAGAGACGACCGGTAGCATAACGAACCTTACGGTCGTTAGGGCAGTCACAGTTGAGAAAAGTGCTCTCCATTTCTTCAAGCCATCAAAGGAGAGCAGTGACCCCTTCACTTCCCTCGTATTTTGGAGGGTCACATGAGTTGAAGTGTTTGTAAGTGCACTTGGTGGCGTTCGCAGGAGGGTTAGCAGCATTGGGTTCATCTTGGTTGACCGGATTAACGGGGTTAGCAGCGAGAGCTTGTTGGACTTGGATTACAATATCTGGAATCATGGCGGCCATTTGCTTGGCTATTTCCATGCGTTCGCCGGACTTTCCAGATCTACTTCCTCCACAGAGGTGCCTAGAAGACATCTACAGGAAATAACGCAACAAGGTTATGAGTTTGGCGTATGGGTGTCCCATAAGATTTAGAAATAAAGTTAAACATCCACAAAATAAATGAGAAGTATAAATCCATTGCATCGATAGGATGCATTGGGCTTTGCTCATGTTTTAGGCCCCCATATGTCCCCATACTTGGCCTAGTTAATCATGTGGGCCCCCATGACTACTGGGCTTCATAGAGTTCACATTAGTTTTGGCCTATTAACACACGCACAATCCGAATGAAAATCGTAAAACATGATTACGACGTGTAAGGTCGGAAGGTATCCTGGTGTGGACATGGTAACAACTCAAAGTGGGGTTAGTTCACACGACGTTTAGTGTGGCATGCTTTGGCCTAATAGGTCCTTCGTACTCTCATCGTTAGTCCCCAGGTAGGCAAACTAGTTCGTTATTTTGGATTTATACGAATGCCAATCCTAGACAAGATGTTCCGACTACCGGTACTTGAACCCTTCCAGTTACTACATGCCTGTCATAAGAACTCACTTTGATGAGATTTAGAATCCAAACAAGCACAATATCGTTCCAAACAAATTTGCAAATAACGTTTTAATTCTTCTAAGGCCCAAACCCTATGTGATCCATGCTTCACACCTGCTCACCTGTATCATGTGTAAAAGTAAAGTTTGGGTCAACATAAATTGGCGAGTGAATCCCTTTTTTGTCATTAAGAAAAATGATATATTTAATATTTTATTAATAAAATGTGCATTAACCAAGTATGGGAACGTCGTGTATGTCAATTTAGCTATACTCACAACAACTCGTTTAACAACAACATAACAAAGTATATATGTGCACGGTAACGCGATGTGCTACAAGATCGAAGCTCAATCAAATGGAGCTGATCTCATGTATTAGGCTACGACGAGTTCCACCCGTAAGTAACGGGGAACATATGGCCTAATGTGAGGAAATGAAACTGCGATGAACGTAATAACGCTAAATGGCAACAAACAATGTCATATAACACATTAGTTCACAGATGGTATTTGCACGAAATTAAATAACAAGATAACGATCTAAAGCGACACATGATACACCCCAAAAACGTATAAATAGATAAAAATATAGGGAGTTGTAAGATTCACTCACAGTGGGTGCGAATAAGGTTCGTTGAAGACAGCGCACGAGTGTGAAGTTGAGATACCAACTGACGAACCGGCTATCCTAAATATTCACATAACGATTTAGCTAAATAAAATTTAATCTTTTTAATCATCTTATTATTTATGTAATTTATTAAATTATTTACAACTGTATTTATTATTTTCTTTGTTATATTTTTATTTGTTTTAATTTATATTTATAGATAATATTAATTGGTCATATTTAAAATAAAATGTTTTTGTAGAGATAATTAAAGATTTAATTAAAAAATTCTTTTCTGAATTAATCAGAATAATCGCTCAGAACCGGCCGCATACGTGACTCGAACCCGTGACCTTCTGTTTGTGTGCACGCAGCCCGACCAACTGGGCTGCGTGTCTAACCCATTGGGTATAGGATTTTAATTGACTTTATACACTAACTGTCTCTTCTCATATTCTGATTTAAATAAAAAGATTGTTTAATGTGGCGACCGTGACACATACCCAACTCGAACCCGAGACCTTTCGTTTCGTGTGTGCACACAGCCCGACCAACTAGGCTGTGTATCTAACCCATTTATTACCCGATTTGTTATTCCTTTTATAAACTTACTGCCATGTTTCAAAATTTGATTTATATAAAAAAGTTTGTTATTGTAGCGGTCGGATCACAGGCGAGACTCAAACCCCAGATCTGTGACTTGTTTTGCACACAACCCAACCAACTGGGTTGTGTGTCTAACCTGGAAATGTTGTGCATTTTAATTCTTTTATACATATATTCGAGTCATCTTCTTGGTTATAACCAATACAGAACAACCGGTCATGCTGTTATACAAAACAGTCGATCCTTGTGTTGTTCATCGATATTCAAAATAGTAAACTGGAATGGAAAGATAGAACAAAGAAGGAAATGTACCGAAACCGATGTATTACAGTTTTCCGGCAATGTCGAGGTTTTTCCAGCGAAATCAAGGTTTTCCAGTGAGCTACTTGTGATGGCTGAGAGGGGCAGGAGAGGTGGAGAGGGTTTGTGAATTCGTGAGATGTCCCTTGACACCCCAGTATTTATACCCGTTACCACTGATTCAATCGATTTCAATTTTTGGAAATCGGTTTCTTGAGTTTGGAAGTTATGAGCTGTCTATGACCAGATTCCACGCGGTTTGGTCGAATCCTTAGCCTAAATCGTGTCTAGGTGCTTGATTTTTCAATTAAGGAAACAATCCTTCGACTCAATTACGAAAGGATTAATGGTTTATTCGCTGACGGTATGCTGGCATTTAGGCGGCAGAACTGGTTCAAGCGTGGTGCGAACTTTCATTTATATTTTATGTATTAGTAAGACTTGCACCAAAACTGCAAGTGGTGCAGTGGTGCGTGTGGCTTTGTTTGTTTGGGTAGACCCCGGGTTCGAAACCCGCGGTCTTCGTTTCCTTTATTATATATTTTATCATTCTTTTGATATATATATATATATATATAATTTTATATGAATATTTATTATATATATCTATATAATGACTTAACAATATAAAATGTTAGGCAACTTTTCCATTTGTATTTATTCGCTGAAACTCGTTTACAAAAATGGTGCGGGTTTTAGAACCCGTTTTTCGACGGATGTTACACCAGCAGTCCTATGAGAATTACGTGGGAGTCGAGAAGTGAATAGAAATGGAATCCATGGAGCTTTTCGAAACATATTTTCGTAAGATCAAGACCGAATTCGAACTTGTCGGATGAACAAATGCCGGAGCTTGTTGAGTTTAATTTTCAAGCGAATGTCGAATATAACCAGAGGGGTTGGTTAAGGTACAAATCATATTTATCCTACAAACCGTGAGAAGAGACCTTAACACTTAAAAAAAGTTAAATTAGCAAATACATAAACAATACATACATAAAAGTAGCGCTTTTGAATTATATTAGCACATGAAAATTAATCAAGATAATTAATTTTAACACATATGTGAATGATATCAACACTTTTCTTTATGAAAAAAATTATATCATCACATTGAAAACAAAAGAAAGATCCAATAAAAAATTAGTTGATTGTTAGCATAATTATAGGGAATTCAATATAATTGGTATTATTTAGGTTATTATTTTTATCATTTTCTCTGTAATTGGTTGGATGCCACATTGCACTCTTTAAATGGTTCTTACTGTTTGTATACGAAACGTGGTTTGTATTTGATTCAACTCCTAAAATCATATGCTAATTTTTTATTTAGTTCTTTAAATTATTCCAATTTTTTGATATTTATATATATATATATATATATATATATATATATATATATATATATATACCTGATTGCGCGTTGATTCAAATATAAAAACCCAGTTTAATTATGTTGAATTCTGTAATATGTTTATCGTGAAGTGAAAATGTCCATTGCATGGATGATATCAGTTTGATTTTGACCAAAGAAAGTACATGGGGCTCATATTCTCTACTTTGGTTCAAAAGAGACGAAATATAACCCGTCTTCCTCATCTAATTTTTCTTCTCCTTACTCCAACGATGCACATATCTCCAGGGTTTTTGTTTTTGTAATCCATGATTTTATTTGGGTATTTCCTCCACCTCATATAATTAAGTCAGTTCCTTTGATCAACATCAACCAAAAAGTTGGAAATTAAACCAGAGATCCACGGGGATGATGACAAATGGTGGTGGTTGTGCTTGAAGGAGACACCAGTGATGGTTTCGATTGAAGGTGATGACGGTGTTCTTGCGGTGGTGCTTGGATAATTGATTGTGGATGGTGGGGACTAGGGTTGTTTACAAGCCGAGCCGAACCGAGCAAACTTTTGCTCATGCTTGGCTCATTTATAAATCGAATCGAGCGGAGTGGCTTAACTAAAACCGAGCCTCAAATCAAGCAAGCATTATCCGAGCAGTAAATATTCCAAACGAGCATCGAGCGAAGTTCGAGCGATTTAGACAATGTGTCGACAGATTTAAATTTGCTGAGAGAAATACTGACAATGTTGCGTCTCAAGTTTTTATGTCTATAAAACAATGTTATGGCCGATGATGCGATGATCATATTGCACGAACAATGACATTGAGAGCAAGAGACGATCGACTTAGGGTAACAGCATGAAACATTGAGGTGATGAGCAGACAGTCATTTATCGATTAGGGTTTAACTTTTAGATTTAATATTAATTTTTTTTGCCGTTATTTGGTTAGTCAATATAGATATAGTTGTAAATTTGTATATAGTGGACTAAAATCTAATAGAATGGTATATATAAAACCATAAATTTTATTTATATTTAAGTGTATATATTTGTGTGTGTGATATATATAGGTGTGTGTATATATGAATAACTTATATTATATATTTGTATAGATTGGAGATCCTGTAAAAAGGGGCTTGAGTGTAAGAAATATTGTGGTGCTGACATGTGTCCTTAAGTTATATTAATTTAAAAGGGTAAAAAAGTAATTTACTCAGTAATTCAATTAAATGATAAATATTCCCATGACCGTCTATGAGTGATTTTAGGATTCCGACTTATTTTTTTAAGATCCTTTTAAAAATCTGTAATTTATTTGTCATCTCGTATAAATCTTCAATATCGCAAGAAGTTATCATCATCATTTAATACGGTTTCTTTTCTGTTCTGTGCGAAAATCTATTTGTGTGGTGTTTTGAACCTACATTCATGGTGTTTTAAACCTGCAGTCCATTATGTGTTCTTCGTATGATGTTTTAAACCTGCATTTATGGTGTTTTAAACCTGCAGTCCAGTATGTGTTTTTCGTATGTTCTTCATATGGTGTTTTAAACCTGTATTCATGGTGTTTTAAACCTTCAGTCCAACATATGTTCTTCGTATGTTCTTCACAGGTTCTTCGCATTGTGTTTTAAACCTACATTTACACCTGCATTCTAGTATATGTTCTTCGTATGTTGTTTTAAACCTGCATTCCAGTAGGCTTCATATCATGCTATACGTAATTTTTTTATCTATATAAATATAAAAATACGTACTAATATTAAAGATAAAAAGCTCATTATTATGGTGTAATTCATTTTTAGAAACTACGTATAAAAAGTTATTGACGTTTAAAAAAAGATGGGTGGAACTTGCTTGTGCATTAAAGTTGATGACAGCTTCTTTATTTAAAAATAAAATATAAAAGACACTGTTACCCCTAATATAAGCAAATTAATCAAAAAAATAAAACATAATTTACATTTCAAGCCCTTATTGATCTCATCCTTTAATTACAAATCTAAGGGCTTAAAACACCTCTTACACTTCTCACAAAACCACCACTTTTTACACTAACCCCATGTATATGTATATATATTCTAATTAAAAATAATAATTCGAGCTGAATCGAGCCGAGAGGACCTTTGCTCATGCTTGGTTTGTTTACAAATCGAACCGAGCAGATCAACTCGTTTATAACCGAACATCAAATCGAACAAGCATTTTCAAACGAGCGACTTGAACAGCCTAGTGGGAGCTAGGGTTTGGGTTGGTATTAGTTGAGGGAAAATGGAAAGGGAATGGGAAATGATTGATATATCCTCTTGTGACTTGCATACGATTTTTTTTAACAACAAAAATTGATGGAGCAAAGGAGCAAAATTTTAAAACAATAACTAGAAAACTTATTAATTTTAAAAACAACAAACAGTGTCTAAAATTTGATATACAGTTAACACTCGTGTAATTCACTCAAAATAAAAGAGTTCCAATATTTCGGTAATATATTTAACAAAATAAATCATTTTCATTCTCACTTTACCTTGTATTTATTTATCAAAACCATATCCATCACATATTGTAAGATTTGAAGGATATCCACCCGTGAAGTTAGTACAAGTCATGCATCCGTTACATATCCAACTTTCATATTTCAATAAAATTGTAACTAATACAATACTTTTGGTCATATTACAAATGAATAATAAGTTTTATTATTTTGTCCACAGTAATATCCATCTTTATGCAGATTGTTTTACCTAAAGCTCAATGACAAAAATAATGTAACTTAAAATTTGATCAAAACATACATCATTAACGTGTGTAAGAAAATAATAGAAGGGCATGAAAATAATAACATATTTATTGACTTTCTCTCTCCACATACAAGACACATGCCAATTTTTCCTATCAATTTAAAATATCTATAACTTTTTTATACGACAATTTTTTTAAAAAAAATTTCACCATAATAACGAACGTTTTCTGATTTTAAAACGAGTACAATATTATTATCTAAATATAAAATAAAAAATTTCATTCTTACTGGGTTTTCTTTGTATTGTGTTAAAGGTTCTGGTCATTGTGTCTTTCAACTGGGTTTTGGTCCTTAAGTTTTTTACTAAAGTTTCTATAATTGTGTTATTATCAAAACTTCTAACATAATGTTAATTTGGGTTATGTCCATTGTGTTTTTATCAAAACTATAACACAATGTATGATACAATGAAGATAATGTTATATTTGGGTTTTCTATACATTGTGTTATAGGTCCTAGTCATTGTGTTTATTATGCTATCGATTGTATTTTAATCTGTTGTCCATTGTGTTTTATGTTTTGTTGCGCATTGTGCTTTAATCCATTGTTCATTGTGTTTTAATTTTTTGTCCATTGTGTTTTAGTCTGCTGTCCGATTGTGTCTTTTATCTGTTGTCATCAATTGTGTTTTTAATTTAATACTCTTTGTGTTTAGTCTGTTGTCCATTGTGTCTTTTATCGTTGTAATCGATTGTGTTTTTTGTCTACTTTCATTGTGATTTTAGTATGATACTGATTGTGTTTACGTTATGTCAATTGTGTAATACGCAACTGAGTTTTCTCATTGCGTTTTATGTTATGTCAATTGTGTAATTTTGAAAATGAGTTTTCGAATTAGTTTTTTAAAGTATAACAATATGATACTCATATTAAAGATAAAAAAAACTCGATTTTATGGTATATTTTTTCAAAAAAAATGACACATAAAAAAGTTACGAACGTTTAAAAAATAAGGAAGAAATAGCATGTGACTTGCATGTGAATAATATTTTTATTCTCTTTAACAAAATTACCATTGAATCTATACTACCTTCTTACACTTCTTATTTTTAAATCATTTTATATTATAACTCAACCCAACATATCTAAAGTCTAAACAATTTCCATACGCACTTTGCCTTTCATTTATCTAATTAAATAAAAAAGTAAAAAAACAAAGGAAAACCAAGATCAACATCAAAAACGAAAAGTTGGGCTCGGAGTTGTTGGAAATCGTAGCTGCAAGGGGTTGCAGGTGTAAACCTACCATCAACAATCCATGCCATGCCACTTTAATTATTATTGAACTAAAATTTTCAACTCATCACTGCCAAATTCGTCAGAACCAATGCGGAAACTTCCCCGGTACCTCAACAAAGAAATGACAAAGCAGTTAGCAAAAACGACAAGATCAAACCGAACCCGGGATCAGACAGTGTCACCATGGCGGTGCTTCACCGACCTCAAATTTTAAACCCAAAATGATTTAGCCACTGACAAAGTCACTGGTAAATACATAGACAAAAAATACCGGTGGTCTATTAACCGCGAAAAGATCGTGCTACGGTGTGAAGGGCTTTTAAAGCAAAAAATTATGTATGTACGCCAATGACTACGCGAACACCGGTGGCGATTACTATGTTAACACGGTGGAACGGCGGAGGTCTCTAGAGAGAGAAAGTTGAGAGTAGAGAGGAGATGCATATGATAGAGAGAAAGAAGAGATTAGAGAGTGGAGATGAGATGGGTTTTTTAGTATAACCCATACAGCTATGGGTACACCTCAAATATTAAAAAGCAATGTAGCGCTTTCTAAACTACCGTTTCAAGTAACAAAAGCACATAACACTAATTTATACCTAACTTATAACATCTAAAAGCATAAACATGTTATTTAATGCTATGTAAATGCAAATAAATACGCAGTCACGCAATGACCATCAAGGGAACTATTATTTCATGTTTTACTAAAAAGATTAATTAAATATAATACCTTATCTACCCCCAAGGGTAATTTTGGTTAACAGTTTGATGAACTCGTGGAGTTAAAATTGAAAATGAGTTATGTTGAGTTGACTCGGTGGGTTCAAAAAATGTTGCAAACAATTAATATATTCATATTAGTTCATTAAAAGATCACCCGCTAATCTTCTCTTAGCAAGAACTTCCGTTTGTGACACCAGCATAACCACAAAGATATGGCGTCGATCAGAGGGGTGATGTTGAACGTCTTTAACCGATCTTTTCATCGGCACTTTAAGTTAAATAGACTTTGTAGCATCTCCTGTCATATCGAAAATTTAAAACTTTCCATTTTGGTAACAACTTCTGTCATCGATGGGCGTGAATCCTTATGACGACACACATTGTATCGCTAAAAGTAGCATATGTCCTATGGCACGCTTCATGTGTCGTGGCACATCGATCCTTTTGTCACATATTTTCATTATTTGATTTTCTTCCATAAAGCGTATTGACCATTCGACTATTGAAGCAGGGGCTCTAGACACATCAATCGCTTTTGTGCCACTAACAATCTCCGGCAACACTACCCCAAAACTAAAGACGTCGTTTTTAGTGCTTAGCTTACACGGGGTTGTGTAACCAGGATCCAAGTATCCAATGGTACCCGCAGGTAAACTCATTGAGTCAACAACTAGTTGACTTAGAGGGTCATAACTGGTAAAACACATCGCAAGTCCAAAATCCGCCAACCGAGCTTTGACTTTGAGTTAAACAATATGTTTTCGGATTTGATATCTCGCTGGATGACCAAAGGCCTTGATTCATGAAGGAATTGTACTGCACGGGCTATTTGTAAAGCCATTTTGGCTCGTTTGCGCCATGATGGTGGGGACGAGCCAGTGGTGGTCAAGTGTAGTAAGTCATGAAGCATGCCCCCGGGCATGTGCTCCATCACAAGGACCATGTGTCCGCTAGAATTGCGACTCGTTCCAAGCAAGTTGACTAGAAACCGATTCGAAGATATGGATGACAATATATGAGCTTCATTTTCAATCTTAGAGGTGTCTTTTAGCTTGCAAAGCCCTAAAGATGGTGTCTTTACAACAACTGTTTGGCCATTATTTAAGGTAGCTATGTAGATGCATCCATGGCTTCCTTTGCCTATGAGATGAGACTTTGAGTAGTTCTGGGTGGCTTCCAAAAGTTCTTCATGTTTGAATTCTTTCATTGCTCTCATTTCGAAGGATAACGCCTCAATGCTTGTAAGCCTTGATGCATAGATAACCTTGAAATAAAGAGAATCCTCATCAGAAACATTCTTATGAAAAGAAGAGACTTACTAGTAATTAGATGACAAGTCCCACATATAACGTTCAAAGAATCAATAAATACATTTTTTATTTATTTTTTTATTAATTTTGTAACAGTTGGTATGAAATTGATAGAATTTTTTTTATATGTTCTTCTCTTGTTTATCATTTATACCTTACATGATTTAAACTCTTCAACTCATAAATAGAGAGACATCTTAACATAAAGATGTCTCGTTAGGACAATTGTGTAATTGTATTAGACATAATGTAATTAGTTAATCTAAGAGGTGGTATTTTGTAAATATGAGTTAAGTACATAACTTATTCTTGTAAAAATCCTAATTACAATTATTGATACCACATGCACATTTACACCATTGTTAACACAAACTTTAAGTTAGGAGTTAAGGTTAGAGGTGACATATAAATATGGGTGAAGTACATAACTCTTCTTCATAATAACCCTAATTACAAATTTACAATCATCAATATAAGATACATATTAACAATATCGTTAACTGTTGGATATTTTAGTGTAATTTAAGATTGTGTGTGACGTACAAATAAGAGTGCACGCTTATTTGAATGTCATCGGGACTAACGGGGGATCCAAGGGGGCAGCGCCCCTGGGAGCAGGGTCCAAGGGGCAGCAGCCCTGGCGGGCTCCAAGGGGCAGAGCCCCTGGCTGGGGTCGAGCTAAATATGCACTTTTGGAAACTTAAGGGACTAAAGGTGTTTTTGTTCAAAATTGCAACTGCAAGCAGTTGTGAAAAACTGAAAATACGCTCCCAATTGTTTTAGGGAAAACCCAAGACGAATTTCATTTTTCAGATACGAATCCCCAAAATCTCAAATCAAAAATTGTCATACAAAAACTAGAATTTTTCTGATTTTATCCGATCAAAGATTGGTAGCCACTCCAATTGTTTGATCTGATAGTGATTACACGACTTCAGAGTTATCCAAGCATTTACGAATTATTCCTAACAAAGATCAAACAATTACAGTGAAGATGACAAGCGGTGGTGAATCTTCGAAAGCTATGACGAACAAATTTGCGAAATTGGACAAGTGTGAAGGGCAAGACTTACTTCGCTGGCAAAAGAAGATGCATTTTCTGTTGACGACTTTGAAAGTGGTGTACGTTCTGAGTACCCCGATGCCCGAGGAAGTGGTGGATGAACCGCTGGAACAAACTAGGAAGCGTGGAAAGTGGTTGAATGCTGATTACATCTGTCGTGGGCATATTCTGAATGGTATGTGTGACTCTCTTTTGATATTTATCAAAATGTTGAATCTGCAAAAGAACTGAGGGAATTACTAGAGGCCAAATACATGGCTGAAGACACATCTAGTAAGAAATTCTTGGTCAGTGATTTTATGAATTATAAAATGGTTGATGGTAGACCCATCATGGAACAATACAATGAATGTCTAAGAATTCTGGGTCAATTTGAACAACATGGTTGGAAGATGGATGAAGCAATTTCTGTTCCATCTATCATTGATAAACTTCCTCCTTCATGGAAAGATTTTAAACATACTTTAAAACATAAGAAGGAGGAAATGAATCTGGTTGAACTTGGAAGTTGTTTTCGAATTGAGGAGTCTTGTCGGGCCATGGAAAATGTTAACAAAGATAAACACGTTGGTGGGTCTTCAGTTAACATGGTTGAAGAAAGTGGTCCTACTTTTAAAAGTTCTAACAAGGGAAACAGCAAAAGGAAGTTTCAAAGTGGGCCTAACAAGAAGAACAAGGTTGTGAAGTATGCAAAACAGACCAATGATCAAGGCTGTTGGAAGTGTGGTAAACTAGGACACTTCAAGAGAGATTTTCTGTTGGTATAGCCAAGAATGAAGCTGGTACTAGTGGATCCTCGAAGGATCCAAAGCAACAAGGTCAGAAATTAAACTTTAATTATAATTCGGATGTGAATTATGTGTCACTAATTTCTGAAGCATTTTATGTGCAGGATGATTCTGTTGCTTGGTGGTATGACTCGAGAGCAACAAGTCACGTATGTAAGGATCGAAGATGGTTCAAGGACCTTACATTGATTGAAGATGGATCTGTTTTAAAGATGGGAAATGTTGCAACCGAGCCAATCCACGGAATTGGAAGTGTAGTACTAGTATTTACTTCTGGAAAAACTCTAGTTTAAGTAATGTATTATATGTACGGGCATTTGGAAAAACTTGTTATCCGGTATCGTATTAAATAATTGCGGGTACAAACAAGTGTTAAAATGTGACAAGATATCTTGTCAAGACATGGTTCTTTTATCAGATTTGGTTATTTATGTAATGGTATGATTATGTTAAATCTAGAAGTGCCGTTTAGTAATAATTCTGTTTGTATGATTGATTCGTCATCTAGTGTAAATTCGTCAAAATATGAATTATGGCATGCTAGATTAGGACATGTACATTATAAACGACTTATGGAAATGTCTAAGATGAGCTTAATTCCGGCAGTTAATTTAACAAATGAAAAGTGCCATATCTGCAAGTTGAATAAAATAACTAAAAAACCATTCTTGCAACATGTTAATAGAGAAAGTAAATTGTTAGATTTGATACATAGTGATCTATGATGAAGAAAGATTCACATCTATACCTAGGCCAAAGGATATAAATCCTTCTCTCCAGATTTCTAGTGGAAAAGAAATTATGCCTTCAACTAGCACTAAACCAAGAAGGAGTTCAAGAGAAAGAAAGGCCAAGTCTTATGGTGACGATTTCAACTTACTTAGTTGAAGGATCTAGGATTGATATTAATTTTCAATATCAATATTGTTTCAATGTTGATGAGGATCCAAAAACATATAGTGAAGCAATGGCTTCAAGGGATGTTTCATTTTGGAAAGAAGCCATCCAAGATGAAATGGGCTCTATTTTGCAAAATACACTTGGAAATTGGTGGATTTACCTCCTGGTTGTAAACCATTGGGAAGTAAATGGATCTTCAAGAGGAAGATGAAGGTGGGTGGTACTATTGATAAGTTCAAAGCCAGATTAGTAATCCAAGGGTTTAGACAAAAAGAGGGTATTGACTTCTTTGATACATATGCTCCTGTAGCAAGGATATCCACCATTAGATTATTATTAGCACTTGCTATACATAATCTTGTAATTCACCAGATGGATGTGAAACCTGCATTTCTAAATGGTGAATTAGATGAGGAGATTTACATGAAACAGCCAGAAGGGTTTGTCATGCCTGGAAGTGAAAACAAGATGTGTAAACTAATTAAATCTCTTTATGGTTTGAAGCAAGCACCCAAACAGTGGCATCAAAAGTTTTATGAGATTGTATTGTCTAATGGTTTTGCTTTAAACCAAGCAGATAAATGTGTTTATAGCAAGTTTGATTCTTCTGGAAACGGAGTCTTCATTGTTTGTATGTAGATGATATGTTGATTTTTGGCACTAACCAAGATCAAGTCAATAGAACAAAAGAATTTTTATCATCTATGTTTGCTATGAAAGATATGGGGGAGGCGGAGGTGATCTTAGGTATTAAAATCAAAGTGAGAACATGGGCATTTCAATCTCTCAATCACACTATATTGAGAAGATCTTGAACAAGTTCAATTTCAAGGATTGTTCTCCTGCAAGTACTCCGGTTGATCCTAGTCTGAAGCTATTACCTAATAAAGGCATTGCAATATCTCCACTTGAGTACTCAGCGATTGGATCACTTATGTACGCTATGATCTGCACCAGACCAGATATAGCGTATGCTGTTGGAAAACTTAGTAGGTTTACTGTAGTACTCATCACTGGCAAGCACTAGGTCGAGTATTAAAATACTTGAAAGGAACCATGGATTATGGTCTAACTTACATTGGATTTCCTTCGGTGATTGAAGGATATTCAGATGCAAGTTGGATAAACAATAAGGAAGATCATTCTTTCACAAGTGATTGGGTATTCCTACTTGGGTAAGGTGCCATTTCTTGGGCTTCAAAGAAACAGACTTGCATAACTGATTCAACAATGGAGTCGAGTTTGTAGCATTAGCCGCAGCTGGCAAAGAAGTTGAGTGGCTAAGAAACTTGATTTATGAGACTCCATTGTGGCCAAAACCAATGGCTCCCATTTCTATAAGGTGTGATAGTGAAGCTACACTGGCTAAGGCGTATAGTCAAGTGTATGTGTGAGATAGCATGGTTCGTAAGCTCATCATGCATGGTGCGATTTCGGTTGAGTATGTGAGAACTCAACATAACTTAGCTGATCACTTAACCAAAGGGTTAACTAGAGATCTCGTGAAAGGATCAGCTGTGGGATTAGGGTTAAAGTCCATCTGAAAACTCTCATGTTAAGATACCAAATTCCCACCTAATATGACGTTAGGTGCAAAATTCAATGTGGAAAGCTTAACATCTAGAGTTTGGAACACAACATTAAAATTATCCCAAAGGTATGTGTTTAGATCTGCAAGTTAAGTAAGGTTGAGGTATATCTTCTTAATAGCTCTTTTGAAAAATTGCATTTGCAGGTGCAAGAGTAAAAGAGCTACCTATATGAGCATGAAGTTTAGCTGCTTCAAGAAGCTTGGACTTGGCTTTGATATGCTTATGAAGGATAGGGACATAGGCTAGTAAAAGATAGTGTCAAGTTAGATCTATGTATGTAAACTAATATGTATATTATCTTCATGTATTCAGTATAGATATTAAGGGTTCAATCCTTAGAGACACCCTTAAATTCGAATATTTGGAATGTGTAATATACTAATATGAAACTCAATCGTCACGAAATTTCATTTATGCATTAGTTTGTTTGATTGTTGCGAACAAGTTAGGTAATTCTAGATTACACTAAAATGGGGGAGGTATGTTGGAAATTTTAGTGTAATTTGAAATTGCGTGTGACGTTCAAATAAGAGTGCACGCTTATTTGAATGTCATCGGGACTAACGGGGGATCCAAGGGGGCAGCACCCCTGGGAGCAGGGTCCAAGGGGTGGCAGCCCCTGGCGGGGTCCAAGGGGCAGAGCCCCTGGCTGGGGTCGAGCGAAATATGCACTTTTGGAAACTTAAGGGACCAAAGGTGTTTTTGTTCAAAACTGAAACTGCAAGCAGTTGTGAAAAACTGAAAATACGCTCCCAATTTTTTTAGGGAAAACCCTGGACGAATTTCGTTTTTCAGATTCGAATCCCCAAAATCTCACAATCAAAAATTGCCATACAAAAATTAGAATTTTTCTGATTTTATCCGATCAAAGATTGGTAGCCACTCCAATTGTTTGATCTGATAGTGATTACACGACTTTAGAGTTATCCAAGCATTTACGAATTATTCCTACAAAGATCAAACAATTACAGTGAAGATGACAAGCGGTGGTGAATCTTTGAAGGCTATGACGAACAAATTTGCGAAATTGGACAAGTTTGAAGGGCAAGACTTTTGTCGCTGGCAAAAGAAGATGCATTTTCTGTTGACCACTTTGAAAGTGGTGTACGTTCTGAGTACCCCGATCCCGAGGAAGTGGTGGATGAACCGCTGGAACAAAATAGGAAGCGTGGAAAGTGGTTGAATGCTGATTACATCTGTCGTGGGCATATTCTGAATGGTATATGTGACTCTCTTTTCGATATTTATCAAAATGTTGAATCTGCAAAAGAACTGTGGAATTACTAGAAGCCAAATACATGGCTGAAGACACATCTAGTAAGAAATTCTTGGTCAGTGATTTTATGAATTATAAAATGGTTGATGGTAGACCCATCATGGAACAATACAATGAATGTTAAAGAATTCTGGGTCAATTTGAACAACATGGTTTGAAGATAGATGAAACAATTTCTGTTCCATCTATCATTGATAAACTTCCTCCTTCATGGAAAGATTTTAAACATACTTTAAAACATAAGAAGGAGGAAATGAATCTGGTTGAACTTGGAAGTTGTTTTCGAATTGAGGAGTCTTGTCGGGCCATGGAAAATGTTAACAAAGATAAACACGTTGGTGGGTCTTCTTTTAACATGGTTGAAGAAAGTGGTCCTACTTTTAAAAGTTCTAACAAGGGAAACAGCAAAAGGAAGTTTCAAAGTGGGCCTAACAAGAAGAACAAGGCTGTGAAGTATGCAAAACAGACCAATGATCAAGGCTGTTGGAAGTGTGGTAAACTAGGACACTTCAAGAGAGATTTTCGTGTTGGTAAAGCCAAGAATGAAGCTAGTACTAGTGGATCCTCGAAGGATCCAAAGCAACAAGGTCAGAAATTAAACTTTAATTATAATTCGGATGTGAATTATGTGTCACTAATTTCCGAAGCATTTTATGTGCAGGATGATTCTGTTGCTTGGTGGTATGACTCGGGAGCAACAAGTCACGTATGTAAGGATCGAAGATGGTTCAAGGACCTTACATTAATTGAAGATGGATCTGTTTTAAAGATGGGAAATGTTGCAACCGAGCCAATCCACGGAATTGGAAGTGTAGTACTAGTATTTACTTCTGGAAAAACTCTAAGTTTAAGTAATGTATTGTATGTACCGGGCATTCGGAAAAACTTGTTATCCGGTAACGTATTAAATAATTGCAGGTACAAACAAGTGTTAGAATGTGACAAGTATATCTTGTCAAGACATGGTTCTTTTATCAGATTTGGTTATTTATGTAATGGTATGATTATGTTAAATCTAGAAGTGCCGTTTAGTGATAATTCTGTTTGTATGATTGATTCATCATCTAGTTTAAATTCGTCAAAATCTGAATTATGGCATGCTAGATTAGGACATGTACATTATAAACGACTTATGGAAATGTCTAAGATGAGCTTAATTCCGGCAGTTAATTTAACAAATGAAAAGTGTCATATCTGCAAGTTGAATAAAATAACTAGAAAACCATTCTTGCAACATGTTAATAGAGAAAGTAAATTGTTAGATTTGATACATAGTGATCTATGTGATTTTCATGGTACACCATCATTAGGTAACAAGAAGTATGTTGTAACCTTTATAGATGATGCTACTAGGTTCTGTTACGTTTACTTGTTAATGCAAAAGATGAAGCTTTGGAAAAGTTTAAAATCTATAAACAAGAAGTAGAGCTTCATCAAAGTGAATTGATCAAAACCCTACATACGGATAGAGGTGGTGAGTATTTTGATCTGGAATATTTCCAATCAACTGTAATAATACACCTTACCACAGCTCCTTACACACCGGAACAAAATGGTGTGGCGGAAAGGAAGAATAGGACGCTAAAAGAGATGGTTAATACCATGCTGTCCCATTCGGGTTTAAATAATGGGTTTTGGGGAGAGGCTATGTTGACAACTTGTTATTTGTTAAACGGGGTTCCTAATAAAAGGAACAAAACAACCCTTTTGAGCTTTGGTATAAAAAGCCACCCGAGTTGCAAAAACTAAGAGTTTGGGGTTGTAGAGCTGTGGTTAGGCTCAATGATCCTAAGATAAGAAACTTAGGGGAAAGAGGTATAGAATGCATTTTCAATGGATATGATGAGCACTCATTTGCTCACAGGTTCTATGTAATAGAACCAAATGACCACGTTTCAGTACATACGGTTATTGAGGTAAGAAGTGGAAATGTAGAATATGATGAAGAAAGATTCACATCTATACCTACGCCAAAGGATATGAATCCTTCTCTCCAGATTTCTAGTGGAAAAAAATTATGCCTTCAACTAGCACTAAACCAAGAAGGAGTTCAAGAGAAAGAAATGCCAAGTCTTATGGTGACGATTTTCAACTGTACTTAGTTGAAGGATCTAGGATTGATATTAATTTTCAATATCAATATTGTTTCAATGTTGATGAGGATCCAAAGACATATAGTGAAGCAATGGCTTCAAGGGATGTTTCATTTTGGAAAGAAGCCATCCAAGATGAAATGGACTCTATTTTGCAAAATAACACTTGGAAATTGGTGGATTACCTCCTGGTTGTAAACCATTGGGAAGTAAATGGATCTTCAAGAGGAAGATGAAGGTGGATGGTACTATTGATAAGTTCAAAGCCAGATTAGTAATCTAAGGGTTTAGACAAAAGGAGGGTATTGACTTCTTTGATACATATGCTCCTGTAGCAAGGATATCCACCATTAGATTATTATTAGCACTTGCTGCTATACATAATCTTGTAATTCACCAAATGGATGTGAAAACTGCATTTCTAAATGGTGAATTAGATGAGGAGATTTACATGAAACAGCCAGAAGGGTTTGTCATGCCTGGAAGTGAAAACAAGGTGTGTAATCTAATTAAATATCTTTATGGTTTAAGCAAGCACCCAAACAGTGGCATCAAAAGTTTGATGAGATTGTATTGTCTAATGGTTTTGCTTTAAACCAAGCAGATAAATGTGTTTATAGCAAGTTTATGCTTCTGGAAACGAAGTCTTCATTTGTTTGTGTGTAGATGATATGTTGATTTTTGGCACTAACCAAGATCAAGTCAATAGAACAATAGAATTTTTATCATCTATGTTTGCTATGAAAGATATGGGGGAGGCTGAGGTGATCTTAGGTATTAAAATCAAACGTGAGAACATGGGCAATTAAATCTCTCATTCACACTATATTGAGAAGATCTTGAACAAGTTCAATTTCAAGGATTGTTCTCCGCAAATACTCATGTTGATCCTAGTCTGAAGCTATTACCTAATAAAGGCATTGCAGTATCTCCACTTGAGTACTCAAGAGCGATTGGATCACTTATATACGCTATGATCTGCACCAGACCAGATATAGCGTATGTTGTTGGAAAACTTAGTAGGTTTACTAGCAATCCTAGTACTCATCACTGGCAAGCACTAGATCGAGTATTCAAATACTTGAAAGGAACCATGGATTATGGTCTAACTTACATTGGATTTCCTTCGGTGATTGAAGGATATTTAGATGCAAGTTGGATAAACGATAAGGAAGATCATTCTTCCACAAGTGGTTGGGTATTCCTACTTGGGGGAGGTGCCATTTCTTGGGCTTCAAAGAAATAGACTTGCATAACTGATTCAACAATGGAGTCTGAGTTTGTAGCATTAGCCGCAGCTGGCAAAGAAGCTGAGTGGCTAAGAAACTTGATTTATGAGATTCCATTGTGGCCAAAACCAATGGCTCCCATTTCTATAAGGTGTGATAGTGAAGCTACACTGGCTAAGGCGTATAGTCAAGTGTATAATGGCAAGCCAAGACACTTAGGTGTGAGACATAGCATGGTTTGTGAGCTCATCATGCATGGTGCGATTTCGGTTGAGTATGTGAGAACTCAACATAACTTAGCTGATCACTTAACCAAAGGGTTAACTAGAGATCTCGTGAAAGGATCAGTTGTGGGATTAGGGTTAAAATCCATCTGAAAACTCTCATGTTAAGATACCAAATTCCCACCTAATATGACATTAGGTGCAGAATTCAATGTGGAACGCTTAACATCTAGATTTTGGAACACAACATTAAAATTATCCCAAAGGTATGTGTTTAGATCTGCAAGTTAAGTAAGGTTGAGGTATATCTTCTTAATAGCTCTTTTGAAAAATTGCATTTGCAGGTGCAAGAGTAAAAGAGCTACCTATATGAGCATGAAGTTTAGCTGCTTCAAGAAGCTTGGACTTGGCTTTGATATGCTTATGAAGGATAGGGACATAGGCTAGTAAAAGATAGTGTCAAGTTAGATCTATGTATGTAAACTAATGTGTATATTATCTTCATGTATTCAGTATGGATATTATGGGTTTAATCCTTAGAGACACCCATAAATTCGAATATTTGGAATGTGTAATATACTAATATGAAATTCAATCGCCACGATATTTCATTTATGCATTAGTTTGTTTGATTGCTGTGAACAAGTTAGGTAATTCTTGATTACACTAAAATGGGGGAGGTATGTTGGATATTTTAGTGTAATTTGAGATTGCGTGTAACGTTCAAATAAGAGTGCACGCTTATTTGAATGTCATCGGGACTAATGGGGGATCCAAGGGGGGAGCGCCACTGGGAGCAGGGTCCAAGGGGCGGCAGCCCCTGGCGGGGTCCAAGGGGCAGACCCCCTGGCTGGGGTCGAGCTAAATATGCACTTTTGGAAACTTAAGGGACTAAAGGTGTTTTTGTTCAAAATTGAAACTGCAAGCAGTTGTGAAAAACTGAAAATACGCTCCCAATTTTTTAGGGAAAACACTGGACGAATTTCGTTTTTCAGATACGAATCCCCAATTGTTTGATCTGATAGTGATTACACGACTTCAGAGTTATCCAAACATTTACGAATTATTCCTAACATTAACACAGTTAAGACTTTAACTATTTGATTTCTTAAAAATTAAAATAAAAGCAAGCAGCATTCGTTTATTTAAAATTTTAAATGGTAAAAACTAGTTTTTATGAATTCAAGTCAAACTTGATAGTGTATTTCGATGATTTTATATTATATACACGAGTTGGCATATTGAAAATATAAAACTGTACATAAAGCAAAGAATTATTTGATAAAATTTACTAGTTAATGCATTTAAATAATAATAATAATAATAATAATAATAATAATAATAATAATGGTATGATGTATTGTTAGGTGGTCCATTTTATTTTCCTATTGAGGTCGAACCTAAACCTGTGCTCGAGAGATAACTGTTCATACACTGATAAAGGATGTATGGATTCTCGAGACGAGAAGAGAGGAGCCATGATGGTCCCCAACATTAATTCAAGATCTCTCTTACTAACTGGAATCAAAGAATTACTAGATGTGTTCTGCCCAAAATGATAATGGGCTTCGGTTATGAACTTATCATCTATAATCTGGATCAAGTTGATTCTATGATTATAAGTTCATTTCATATCGAACCAGAACGAAATAAGGTTATATATACATTCTCATTGATAGGAGTGGTCCTTTGAGCAACAAAGATTATTTTACTTCCTCATTAAGCTACTTTAGATTGGTGGGTAGATTTTGGTAGAGAAGTTATAGATACTTTTTCATACTTTATATCTGAAGTATAAATCATAGTATATAGATTGTAAAAAAATTGTTTGACTTGACCCCTTATTTCTTTATTTTTTATATCATACTTGAAGTTACATTATTATATTACTATCGTATAAAATACATTCGATTTTAATACAATTCACTTTTATTAGATCTATGCAAAAGTAAAAATAAGAATAATAATAATTACAATAATAATAATAATAATAATAATAATAATAATAATTAAAAATGCAACGTTTATTATTATATATGTTAAAAGCCATATTCCCTTTTATCTTATCTTTTCATATTTTTATAGGAAAGCATAAGCTTTAAGTTTAAAGCAAAGCTTAATCTTTTTTTTTCTTTGCAAGGCATGTGATACCTTCTGTCTGTCCCCCTTGACACACCTTTTCCTTTTTGCAACGCTGGCTGCTGAGTCAAAATTCGCATATATCTTTTATTAGATCATAAATTTTGTTTTGTATGACATTTATATTACGTTTTTAATTATTACTATCTGTCTATATATGAAACAAGTTATTTATTGCTATATGTCTATATAAAACAAGAAATATTGCATACAACATGAAGGTTAGAGGCAGAAGGCATCCGTGATGGGTTAATTATGCACCAACTAATGTCTATAATTGAGTGTGTAGACGAGTAGAGCTTCTTAAAAACTCACTCATACTACTATTACTTGCATCTAAACCCACATAACTTTGACTTCTCATCCCGCAACCAATAGACCTAAAACGTTGGTGGTATTTGAGGTTAGTCATTGCTTATGAGCTCAATGTTTCTCCTAATGAGGACAACATAAAATTCTCTTAGGATGTAATAAACACCCCTTTATGGGTACATTGTCCTTAACGAGGTTTGCGTAACCATTCTATCTAGTGAAATGGGATTCGTCTAAGATATCTCAAACAACTTGGGTACTCATCATCTTGATGAGGCATGATCTCACCACCTCGAACAGCCCATGAGTGACTTCCATACCATAAATGTAACATTTATCCCCACATACCAACAAATATGCTAACTTAATCTATGATAAGTCCATGAAATGGTTGGTTGTCTGAGTAAAGACTTCCCATGAGATCATCTATCTTTGTATTACTCTCACCAAGTATGCTCAACATTAGAGTTCCCCTCTCATCCACACCCAATAAGCCTAAAATGTGTTGGTGGTATTTAAGGTTAGAAAATGAACGTAATATTTGTCACGTCCACAACCGATGTAGGTTTTCCTTAGGATGTTACAAAATGATAACTTGCCATCCATAATCATGATAAATGAAACTTTCTTTGGTAAGGTTTATTTTTTAGTACATTTTACATTTAAAATTTTGAGAATCATGGTGTCCTATAAATTTTAAAAACTCATTTGGTAACTATGGATTGAACCTATCAACTCATTTAGAAACTAAATGATAAAATAAACATGAGTTTTTAAAATCTCAAATCTTTAAACTTGACTGTATTATAAGTCATATACTTATCCATTCATGAGCGAAGTCTAGACTCTTTGACACAAGAAAGCTTCACACTCATGTTGGTAGATCCTTTAGATCACGAACATATACTTACTTTTTTTATAGAAACAAATAAGATGATAGAACTTCTCCCTAACCTATAACTCCATATCCGAAAACACCATGAGATGATTAATTCCTAACATGTATTTAAATTTCTATACATAAATGTTTCACATTGAGTTCATTTTCTAATGGTGTGTTAGAAGGGATATGGCTGTCTCTCCCCTAGAGACTTATCGGAGTTCATTTTCTCTTGCATGTATTCCATAAGCATTTCTTGATGACTTGGTTGTCGCTCCCTAGGCTGGAATTTGTTATTCTAAGAATAGCATGCTTGGAATGAATTCTTGTTGTCTCTTCAACTAATCATAGGTTTTCCTTTATAAGGATTGAATGGGTATCTGAATTAGTCACCTATAAATTCAACCTCCTCTTCATGTGTAGCAATAGGACAGTTCTTGATTGAATGAGATCCTCCACACGTACCCGCACATTTCTTATTTAGTTACAAGCTTTTCCATCTAGGCAGTTAGTGCTTCAATTTGGGTTGCATGCTTAGAATTAAAATCTACATTGCGAACATCAGCCTTCCTTGAAGATCTGGAATATCTCCTGGATGGGTAATTATTCTCTGAGATTTTTTCAATGAGAGCACGAGCAGCAGTAGGAGTTAAGTCGAATAGACACCTCCTTCCACTGTGTCTAGGCTTTGGTTAGATGGAGTACAAAGACCATTGTAGAACGTTAATTCCTTTAAAGCTCCTTGAACCTATCACAAACGTCTGAGAAACTTTCATCCTCTTCTTGCTCAAATCCGTATATTTTACTAAGTAGGCGATTTGTTTTAGGGGAGAAAAGAACTTATGAAGAAATATTTTAGCCATTTCTCTCGAAGTGGTGAGTAAAGCAAGGGCTAAAGAATCAAGTCATGAGCGGGCTTTCATTACTAGTGAGAATGGAAAGAAACAGAGTCTCACTTCATTATCTGAAACATCTTCAAGTTTGAAGGTTTTACAAAATTCAAGAAATTTGTTTATATGATCGTTCGAATCCTCGTCTGCAAGTCCATGATACTGAAACGAGCGTTGAATCATGGTGATAATCTGAGTAGGAATCGTTAAGTTGTTCGCTCCAACTCTTGGTCTGGTGATATTGTTCCTAATTGCGTTTACATATGGACATATATAATCCGAAATGGTTCATTTTGCCGCCATTCCAAAGTGAAGTCTAGCACACTAACAAGTACTAAGGCATGCGAAAGAAAGCAGAAAATAAACACACAAAGCAACCTAGCTAAATAAACTAACTAAACCTAGCTAATGGTTGAACTACTAATAATAAGATAGACATGCAATAGTGATTTGTCCCCCGCAACGACACCCCAAAAACTTAATGTGCTTAGATAGTAACAATAAAATTGACACAGAACACAACCGAGTTTTAAGGATAAACATACCAATACTAACTACACACGTTCGATGTAAATGTACCTATCAGTATATAGTATAGCCTAGATAAGTACCCAAGTATCAAATCGTGGAAACTAAGATCTATTAACCTGTCTCTTTCATAATATCTAATCTAAGTAACTTTTAATATTCAGAAAACACTAAACAACCTGTTCGATTAAGTTTGAAAACATCGATAAGAGAATAACCAATTAGGGCCAAAATCATCTTATTACTTTTGCAAAGCAGTTGATTATGGTTCTTATGAAAAAAACTCACCCAGTTGACACCAGTAACGAGGGTGTAGTGTTAAAAAAGCTAGAGCCCTATCAGGTTAGCTACATGCCCCAAACACCCAGGCTATAGACACACCAACTATCTGGTTCTAAGTAATCGGTTATTCAATTTACTCATCCCTTGTGATCTATGAATCTCATATATTATTCTAATAACCTAGATTAACGAACCAAAAGAATTACTATTAAGACTATTCAATTTAAAGCAAACCCTATTATAGTTTCCAAACCCTAATAATCAGATTCTTCCCGTAGGTGACCATATGAATTACCAATATCTAAACAAGTTTGTCCTTTCCCTACTAAGCATCCTAACCTAGACTCCCGATCAATATATAGCCTATAGACAAATACAGTGGATCTAACATACATAACCTCATAAAAAGACCTAAAACATCCAACAAACTCAATTGAACATCAATACTCATCATACAGATTACATTATCATAAGTTTATAGGCAAATCTTACTAAAAACACACTTTCATAAAAAAATCAACCAATTCAATGCAAAGTAACAAGAATCATCCTACCCTAACCAGCTAAGCACAATTAGCTACTCATGATAACAAACAAAGCTAACGAATTCATTGAATGCATAATAGAAATCAACAGCAAATGATAATATGAAGGGTTCTAACTCAGTAAGGAACAATATCTTGTCCTCATGTACGTTCTTCTTCCTTGAATCCTCTCTTAAATCTCCGATCTTCAACTTTTTTTGCTTTTTCCTTCTGGTTTCATCTAGTCCTTAGGGTTTCTCTATAACATTTCGTATTTTACATACTTTCTATTTTTATAAAGCTTGTACTCATATTTCAGTTCAATCATTGTAATGTCAAGACTTTGATCATAATGGAAATTTCATCTTATTCATAGTTGTTTATTCATTTATACATGATACATGATGTTACACACCCCAACCGATGGCGGAAACATCGAAGTGAGACGAAACTAGATTGCTGGAGACTTCTTAACATACTTACTAATTGTGACAATAATTTAGGAAATCAATATTTCATTTCATTTGAAATCAAATACATTGTCTTGAAATGGAAAAGTACAACATATTTCAACCTGAACGTACACAACATAATAAATGCAAAACAAAGATATGAAGCGCATTTCTAAATCCATCCTAAATAGATTTCTTCGAGCATCATCATATGTTACCTTCAACATGTATTAAAGTATACGTCAACACAAAAGGTTGGAGAGCAAACAAGTTTGGTGTTACATAGCGTATAATAAAAGGCTCTTAATTCCAACATGGCAATCCATATACTAAGTCAAATAACATACTAGCATGCACAACCTAAATGTCAAACCAAAGATTCCACGGGCGTAATCTTGTTAACAAGTGAACAACACCGTTTACGATTGAATACTTAACATAGACCATAAACGGGCGGTGTGCTACTCCTATAGTGCTATACAAGTTAAGGTTGGGTAGCAAAGTTAATGACAAGTAGTTGGATGATTAAATATCTAGCATGAATAACCTACGCATAACAATTAGCATGTTTGATGGATTGAGTGATTGCATAAGTTTAGTTCTATGCATGAGTGTGTTTGTTTGTGTCATACATATTACATCCCAAAGTGATTAAAGCAAAAAGGGGCTCGAGTATACTCTCAGTTTGCGGAGAAAGTTTCACGAGAGTGAGTTGATGCAATTTTGAGTTTGGGAACACCGAGTTATCCTACAAGGATAAACGAGGTTTATAAGTTGACGAATTTGTATTAGGAATGTGTATGCAAAATGCTTAATGTAGTTTAAATTTACATAAAAGTTATCTTGTTAAAACACTCTAATAGGACACCATGATTATGTATTTTTCATAGGCACAAATTTAACCATTGTAAGTCCAATTTCAATCTAAGATAACATAACCATAACTCTTAACATCAACCCATGAATTCATTAGTGTTTAGGGTTTGGTTTTTAGGATTATATATAGATATATATTATGAATTATAGTCATATAGTCAAGTAATATCATGTATAGGTCAAGCAATGAGGTAGGATGAATTTCATCCATTTAACCTCATTAAATGGATTCACCAAAGCACAAAATCATCAACTTAGTTGATGATTTCGGTTGGTCATGAATAAGATTAGTATGCACAAGTAAATAATTTTTCGCTTAGTGGCCAAATGAGAACAACCTGGACTTGTGCATACCTGACATGGTAAATGTTGGAGACGAGGTAGCGTTGGCTCATAACGAATCAGAAGTCAAGCACGAGGTCGTGCCTGCCCATCATGGGGCCGTGACCCACTAAAGATTCCAGGAAGAAGAAGACAAACAGAAGATGACAAGAGACACAGGGCCTTGTCCCATGGACACGGGCCATGGTCAACTTCCATATATGCAAATATTGGATAGTACAACAAGTACAATGGCCACGGGATAGTGCAGTTGACACATGAGTCTGTGCAAGCATTTGAACTGACAAGATCATTAAATGAAGACAAAGAAGATGAGGGACACGGGGCCGTGCCTACCAGGCACGGGGCCGTGTGGATGCTTCTGTTTCCAGCTATATATAGGGGTGCTTGGTTTCAATCCAACTTATCCCTTGGCAAACCATTTCTTTCAAACTTGCCACCACTCCACCATATTCATTAGAGTTTAGAGTGCGTAGTAGTCTCGGGATCCAAGATTGATCGTAAGAGCCTTTGTCACACTATAGGCATGCTTGGCTATTCTCTTACATCACTTGGTGAAGACAAAATCTTTTATGTTGATTTCCAATCTTTGGATAACTTTTTAATTGGGTTTGTTTTAATTACTTTAATAACTAGTTTTTTATATTGAAAGTGAATTTTATCCTATCATTTCTTCATGTTTTGTTGATTCACTCATTCATGTCTTTACGATCTATATGAAGGGCGTTAACTGCCTGAAAGGGGGTTAGAATGGTGATTTGGGTAAAGTTCTTGCCTCGTTCAGTGTATGGATCCTGTGAGGACTTGATTCAAGCTTATTAGTACTTCCTTTGAGGTAGATAGCATCAAATAGGGGGAAGTAAGAATGGCTTGAATCCCTTATAAATTAATTACTATTAAAACTTTAAACCAGTCTTGCGGGACTGTATCCCTGCTGACTTTGACCAATATGGCTGAGGGTAGCGTTGTCTCCAAAAGTGGGACATGCCACATTTTACATTAATAACTTACTTAATTATCTTTCAATATTCCGGCCTTGTGGGACTGTATCCCTGCTGACTCAGACCAATATGGCCGAGGGTAGCGTTGCCTCCAAAAGAGGGATATGCCACTATAACCAAGATAATCTCTTAAAAAACTCAAAGTGCGGAAATCATCAAAGGATACATGAAAGACGAGTCAGAACCAAGTGATTTTATATCGTTTATTTGTTTCTTTATATTACTTACTAAAATCTTTTCTCAAAGTTTGGGTCGATTAGACGTTGACGATAATCCGGTATTAAAAGCTCTTGTGTCCTAGGAAGACCTCAATATCTTACCATCACTATACTACGCCAACGATGGGTGCACTTATCCTAACGTGCTGTAGAGAGTGATGATGTTATATCGTGTTTTATAAATATAAAGCTTGAATAAACGAGTGAAAAAGTACTTAAAATATATCTAAAATTTGTACTCACACTCCATCACGTCAAGTTTTTGGCGTCGCTGCAAGGGATACAAGGATTTTAAGAAAGCTTAAAATCGAAGGCCTATTCAATTTCTTTAGTTTTTCTGTTCAAATTTCTGTTTGTTTTTTTAATTTTAGTTACAGTACACTAACACGGGGTTGTGCCTAATCTGCAGTAACTGAAAGCCAAACAAAAACTTCTTACAGAAGACTCACACGGGGCCGTGTAAAATTCCAAGTACCGAATAAATCACTGTCCTAATCACGGGCCATGCTCATACAACAAGGGGTCGTGTAACCCTTCTGTATTCACAAAAAAATCCAATCTCCAATAGCCATAATCTTCTAGGTACTATCCAAACAATTATTACATGGGAGATTATGACTCCTACTATGATGATTATGAGGAACCATATTGTACCATATGTGGAGAGTCTCATTTGGTACAAAATTGTTACATTTTTCAATCATCAACCTCATACACAACATATGAGGAACCAAGGTTTGAGCTTCCAAAATCAAGCTTTGATTAGGACACTCCAGTGTTTGAAACATATGAGACGCCACCTACAATCGTACACGAAGCCGAAAGCCTCATACAAAGTCTCAAGAACTTAAAATTCTTGATCAAGCAATCTCGTGCAAAAGAAGAGACCATTTGTACCAAGGAGGTGATCATAGTAGAGGTAAAAGAGCCGATAAAAGAGGAACCAATCGAAGAAAAACCAACACATGAAGATGAAAAACCCGAACCAAGCCATTCGGAAGGTAAGTCTTTAAAGGTAAATTTCGAAGAGGAACAAAAAGATCTCCAAGAAATACATATCCTACAATCTTCTTTTGAAAATCATAGTTTAGTTCCATCTCATGCTAAGTTTTTAAAGAATTAATCGCTAATCTGAATATCAAAGAAATAGCAAGCGTTAACTTAACTAAAGGTCAAACTTCGCTAATACAAGATGAACAAATTGGATTAAACATTGAAACCGGTAACAAGTTTCATTCAAAACATCTATATTAGTAACATCTCAATAGACAAAGATCTTTCGTTAACATAATGCCAATCTACATATTCGAATGATTAGGTATTGGTGACTTTCTTCCGATTAAAGTTTCTATCCTCTTGGCCAATCGAAAAATCAAACATGCTTCGGGAGTGATTGAAGACGTTCTCATTCAAACAAATCATATAATTGTACCAACCAACTTCGTCATCTTAGATGATGCTCTGCTCGTGTTGGGACAACCTTTTCTCAAAACCCATCAAGCTTTGCTCAAACAAAAAACAACACAATCTTCCCACTAAACTTGGGGCCGACAAACAAAATTTTAATATAAATAAATTAATGAAATACCCAATCGGCAATGATGACCCCTTGTTGGAAGATGAAGTTGAGCCACCCAATACAAAGGAACAAAATGACCAATTTGTTGAAGAGGAAGTCGCTACCAGCCAAACCGTTCTGTCCATCCACTATGATGACGAACCAAAAACTAAGCCATCTATTGAAGAACTGCCTGCTTTAAAACTTCAAGAACTTCAAAAAGGCTTAGAATATGTATTCTTTGATAACCAAGGTAAACTTTCCGTCATCATTTCCTCGTATCTCACTTCTCAAGAAAAAGAAAAATTACTTAATTTGCTAAAAAACATAAAACGGCAATTGATGGAAATTAATGGACATAAAAGTAATGAATCCTTCCATGTGTACACAGAAACTTTTAATGGAAGAGATTACAAAGCGCTAATCCAACCACAAAGAAGAGTCAATCCCAAGAAGTAGTAAAAAAAGAAGTTATAAAAGTCTTAGATGCCGGACTTATCTACCCAATTTCCGATAGTACATTGGTAAGTCCTGTTAAGTCTTACCAAAGAAAGGTGGGATGACGGTGTCACCAACGAAAAGAAGAACTCATACCAATAAGAACCATCACCGGATGAAGAGTTTGCATCGACTATAGAAGACTCAATGAAGCCACAAGAAAAGAACATTTTCCTTTACCCTTCATTGATCAAATGTTAGAGCGATTATCCGGTCACAAATTTTGTTGTTTTTAGATGGTTTTTCGGGGTACTTCCAAATTCCCATTGCCCTAGAAGACCAAGAGAAAACTACCTTCACTTGTCCCTATGGAACCTTTGCATATCGACGCATGCCATTTGGTTTATGCAATGCACCTGCAACATTCCAACGATGCATGGTAGCCATTTTCACGATATGATAGAAAAAATCATGAAAGTCTTCATGGACGATTTCTCTATCTTCGGGGATTCATTTGACCAATGCCTCAACAATATTTAACGAATGCTACCTAGATGTGAGGAGACTAACCTCACCCTTAATTGAGAAAAATGCCATTTCATGGTCACTGAGGGGATAGTACTCCGTCCCAAAATCTCCAATACAGGAATGGACGTCGATCACGCAAAAATCGATACTATATCTCGACTTTCTCCTCCATCATCTGTTCGAGCCATCAAAGTTTACTCGGACATGCCAGATTCTATAGGCGATTTATCAAAGACTTTTTTAAAAATCTCTCGACCTCTAACTAAGCTACTTGAAAAAGATGCCCCATTCCTCTTTAACAAGGAATGCACAACAACATTTTTTGCCCTTAATGATATGCTAGTCAAAGCACCAATCACGACTGCGCTAGACTGGAAACTACCATTCAAAATCATGTGCGATGAAAGCGATGATGCAGTTGGAGCAGTCTTGCCACAAAGAAAAGAAAAACATTATCATCCCATAAATTATGCTAGCAAAACTCTTATTAACGCTTAAGAAAATTACACAACCACTGAAAAAGAGTTGTTAGATGTAGTATTTGCATTTGAGAAATTCTGTTCCTATCTCGTACTCTCCAAAACTATAGTCTACACGGATCACACGGCCATCCGATACCTTTTCAAAAAACAAGACGCAAAGCCACGTCTCATAAGATGGATTCTTCTCCTTCAAGAATTCGACATAGAAATAAAAGACAGAAGAGGAGAAGGTGTTGACCACCTGTCTCGTCTTGAAAACCCTGCCTTGTAAGGAACTCGAGAAGAACTCATCAACGAAAAATTCCCTACAGAATCCTTAGAAATGGTAGAGTTTAAAGAAAAACCTTGATACACAGATTTTGATAACTACTTAGCTATGGCACTATCATCAAAGGGTTGTCTTATCATCAGCGAAATAAATTCTTCGCAGATGTAAAACACTATATTTGGGAATACTCGTATCTTTTCAGAATATGTGCAGACCAACTCATTCGGCGATGCTTGCATGGTCGTGAAGCAAGACAAATTCTTCACTATTGTCATGAAGGACCATGTGGAGGACATCATGGAATAGACGGCACCACACAAAAGGTGTATGATGCAGGATTTTACTAGTCCACATTACATAAGGATGCTTAGGTATTGGTCAAAACATGTGATGCATGCCAGCAGGCAGGCAACATATCAAGAAGAAAAGAAATGCCACAAAATAGCATTCTTATTTGTGAAATCTTCGATGTATGGGGATTGGATTTTATGGGACCATTCCAGCATTCAAGAGGAAACAAATACATCTTAGTGGTTGTTGACGATGTTTCTAAATGGGTCGAGGCTGAAGCTCTTCTCACCAACGATGGAAGAGTAGTGGTAAAATTTCTGAAAAAAGCTATTCTCATGTTTTGGAACTCCAAAAGCCCTAATCAGAGATAGAGGTACTCACTTTTGCAATCTTAAAATGGAAAAAAAAAAACTCTAACACGATATTGGGTTTATCATCGCCTCTTGACCGCCTATCACCCTCAAACCAATGGTCAAGCTGAAGTAACAAATCGAGGTTTAAAAGGAATCCTAGAAAAAATTGTGGGTCAAAATCGAAAAGAATGGGCAGACAAATTAGACGATGCTTTATGGGCATTTCGAATAGCTTATAAAACACCAATAGGTACCACGCCATATAAGTTAGTCTATGGAAAAAACTGTAACCTCCCATTAGAAATTGAACATAGAGCATATTGGGCATTAAAAAATGTAAACTTAGACCAAGAAATTTCAAGAAAAAATCGGCTACAACAGTTAAATGAGTTAGACGAATTGAGAATTCAAGCATATTCCAACTTAGAAATTTATAAGGAACACTAAAAAATACATGATAAATATATAAGCAGACCAAAAGAATTCAGGGAAGGAGATCAAGTACTCCTCTTTAACTTAAGGCTACGTCTTTTTCTGGGAAAACTTAAGTCTCGATGTTGTGGACCTTTTACCATCACCAAAGTTTACTCCCGTGGTACAATAGATATTAAGCCTCCAAACGTAGAACCATTTAAATTAAATGGACAAAGGCTTAAATTTTATGAATGATTACACGAGGATGAGAAAATAGAAATGACCTTGGAGGAGGTAGATAAGTAACGAGAAAAGTACTAACCAACTTGGATATATTTGTTTTGTTTTAATAATCCATCTTATAGGTATACTTTGGAAGAACATGACACACAAAAAAAATCTACGCGCGCTAGGTAAAATAAGCCAAGGAATCAAGTGGACAGAGAAACGTGTATATATATATATATGGGAAGGTTCATTTGAGAAGACTATTCTCTCAGGAACAAATTGAAATTAATCTTAGCCATTCAATTTTTTTGATTAGTGGTTGTGAAGGATCATGGCATTTATGTAAATATTACACTCTCATTCATCAAATCATTATGTCAAAAGGGTATGTTAGACATTTTGTGTAGCATCTGACATTTATAGCCTCATAGTTACTAAAATCCCACACAACCAAACACCATGATTTCCTCCCCGCTCAATCTCCAATTGTCTTCGTCATCCATAACCTAATATCACCACATGTCAAAATCGATGTAGCTCAGGATGATTATAGCTTCAAGACTTCCACAATTAGGGACTACACATCCCGTGTCTTCAAAATCAACATTATGCCCAGGTATTTAGTTTAGATATTCGTAACAATCAGCTTATGTGTAAGACCGTAATTGTCATCAAGAAATTGATGAAACAAAGGGATTTTGTCACACCCCGGATTTCCATCCCAAATCCATACACCGGTGGGCCCCGGTGGGGAGTATCGTGACGTCAGTTGATAATCATCATAGTCAATTAAACACGTCACAACGGAAGTCTTGGAGTAAAATTACTATCACAAACCGAATGTTCGAAATATAAAATAATATACAAGCTCGTAATAGAAGATCCACAGGCGGATCAAAAGTGTACAATGAAAGAATATAAAACAGACTTTAGGGCAAATCTAAGGATATGCAAGATCCTCTTATTCACTACCGAGCAGCTTCCGGCTATTTCTTATTGTACCTGCAAGCTTAGTCTTTTGAAAATACGTCAGCTTTCGCTGGTAAATACACCCAACTAACTCATTTTGAAAATATTTTAAAAATTAGATTTAAGTGCAAAGGACACAAATCTTTTATAACTTGGGAAAGTTACTTTGTAACCTTGTTAACAGAATCACATGTTTGTCCATACATACAGGGCCCAGTACAGAGACCGAGACATGATTAAATACACACCACATAGAACTGACAGAGGAGTTATCCCCAACGTCTTGGGTAGTTTGCATTTGAGCGTCTGTCAGGTGTATGCCTACACCCCGCGCTAAGGTCGTGGCCATTATCTAATGTAATGAGCCAAGAATATCCAGACACGGTAATTTAACCCCTGATGTTTAAGTTATCAAACAAAGCTGACTAAAACAGAATATGCGGATTTACTAGCCACAATCCAGCATTCGATTGATCTCATTTATGACCAAACGGTAATAATTTACCGTACCCAAGCCCGTATAGAGAAAATAAGTCAAGAGTATTTACCTGAATTAGCCTTGTTTAAAATGCAAGATTATATCCCAGTCGTATTCAAAATGAGCTAAGTGCAGATAGCATTTACCGAAAGGCTCTAGTCTGAATTATGGTATAAGCTAACCAATTAAATACTAACGGTCTTATTTAAGTCATAGACTTAGACCGAGTAGTGTACAGGATCAAAGCGTATAACGCTTGATTAAACGATGATCGGATAGAATGTAGTTTAAACCCAACAAGTACTTTGACTTGTATAAAATGGATAACATTCTGGATTTTAAGTTTAAAATGATAAGGTTAAACCCGTTTTGGTTAAATTCCGCAAACTAGTTACGTATAATCAACCGTACGCTTATAAGCGATAATGGGTAACCGAATAAGTCATGGACAAGTTCTATATGCCATTATATTTTAATTAAGTTGTAATATCAGTAGGATATCAAGTTATATGCCCGTTAAGGTTTTAAAATGAAACTATGCCTCATAAGGGTTCGGTAATTTCATACCGTATAAAAGGAACTTGAATAGAATTTAATGTTATAACTATAAGTATTCTGGAAAAATAATGTATTCATGATATAATATCAGTAGGATATTAATTATATGTGTAATTTATCTTTTATGACCAAACTATGCACCGAAGGGGCATTTTGATCATTTTACACATAGTTGATAAATTATTTGGGATTCTGAGTTTATAACATGCATCTACTGTAAAAATGTTTAAAATAAGTTTTAGAATCAGTAGGTAACAAGTCTTGGTCAACTAATATGGTTTAAAACCATACTATGCGTCGAAACGGCGCTTATGTCGTAAAATGACGTCTTATACGATGTCTTACGAAAACTGATGTTAAGGTCAGATTAAAATGTCTTAGATATGCTATTTAATATAACATATCAGTAGGTAATTACCTTGAAAAGATTTGATTAAAACCATTTTATGAGCCACAAGGGCTAAATCGTCATTTATCGACATAATTCAAGGAACTGTTTGTAAACTCAGTGTATAATCTGATTTATCATCCCAAATAATCCTACTTATAATACTACACCTGAAGGAAACTTATTTTCAAGTTTATTATCATTAAAACCTTGTTTTATACAAAAAGGGCATTTTACTCAAGAATTGCATAATTATGGAACTTGCGCATAAACTCAGATTCTGATTATGATCATGTAATATAACCTCAGAGAGTTATGCTACATCATATTACGATCATAATGCAATTTTAGATCAGTAGGTAACTAATCTAAATCGGGCCAGAATTGAAAGACAAAGCAGAAGTCAAACTTCGCCACTTTCGGTTGCGAACCGACCCTAGAACTAAAATTGACGAGCCAAACATGTTCTTACATGTTCTAATAATTATTACCAACTTGTTTAAGTGGCAAAACAGGTTTCATAACATATATAAGATCAATTTATGATTTTTCTGAAAAATGGCATGTTTGACTTTTTAATGTCGTGACTTTGACCCGTCAATTGGTCTAGCAAACGTGATCTTCAGGAGGCGCCCTTTATAGGGATTAACACCTACCTTATTATGATCACTTAGCCATGTTCGTTACGAACAATGGCTGGACCATAGTGGTCTTAACCGAAAGTCATTTTCTGTAAAACGCTTGACTTTTGGCTATAAAAGCCTATAAACGAAAATGCACAAGGAAGGAACACTTACAAGAGGTTTCTAGAATGCAATAGAACTAAGTTGGATGCTACTTTAGTTAGGAACTTCCAGAGGAGGGAGTAGAGTTGAAAATGAGAATGGTGCAAGTTCAAAGGTTGAACCTTTACACCTATTTATAGTTGGAGAGCTTGAAGGAGGTGATGGCAGGTGCTAAGGGGTGTAAGAGGGAGCTTACAAGTGTGCTAAAACGTGGCATAGCTGTTTGCAAGTCCTGGTTACGAATTAAATGGTTTTTCGCAATATGTGTGGAGTCCAAGCAAACTTTCTGCAGATACATGCCTCTCGCGCCCCGTGAGCGCCCCATAGGCAGATTTGAAGTTTGTCACTTTTAGCCCCTCAACTTAGCCCTCCGTAGCCAATATTTGGCACACCCGGGATTATGCCTAGACATTTTCGAGTTCTTGGTTCGTTAAAAGGTCATTCAGAGGTGTAAATTAACATGTTGACACTTTTAATCCCTCCATTATCCAACGTTCACATATTTACAGAATTGAACCCTCTCGTCCATCAATTGGCACGTATGAGAGTTAGGACTTCATAAAGGATCCTCAGAGGCCCACTTTATGCATGTTGACTCTGATGTCACTCAGAGGTTAGGCATGTTGACATATCAGTCACTCAGAGGCCAAGTTTCAAGCATGTTGACATCGACCAGTCACTCAGAGGCTCAGTTTGAGCATGTTGACACCTTTAGCCCTTATTGGTCTTTAACAGACTAAGTTTAAAATACAACACGTGTCACTATACTATAGGACATTATTTTACGAGGTGTTACATCCTCACCCCCTTAAAAGAAATCTCCACCTTGAGATTTTAAGATGGGGTTATTTTTGTCGTACAGTGGACTCAACCTCCCATGTATACTCGTGACCTCTAAAAGCATCCCACTTAACCTTTACTATAGGTATCAATTTCCGTCGGAGCTTTTTAACCTGTCGATCCTCGATCGGAATCGGTTTCTCAACGAACCTCAGGTTTTCATCAATTTGCACATCTTTGTGCGACATTACTAGCGACTCATCGGCTAGACATTTCTTAAGGTTACTGATGTGGAACACACCATGGATTCCACTTAGCTCCTCTGGCAATCTGAGCTTATAAGCTACAGTGCCGACACATTTGACTATCTCGAATGGTTTGATATATCTTGGGCTTAACTTGCCCTTCTTCCCAAAGCGCATCACACCTTTCCAGGGTGACACTTTTAACATTACTTTGTCCCCTACTTGGAACTTAAGAGGTTTACGCCTCTTGTCAGCATAGCTCTTCTGTCTATCTATGGCAGCTTTGAGACGATCACGTATTTGTACAATCTTTTCCGTGGTCTCCAGGACAATCTCTGGTCCTGATAGTTGGGATTCCCCAACTTCTGCCCAACACACGGGCATTCTACATTTTCTCCCATACAAGGCCTCAAAAGGAGCAGCCTTGATGCTTGTATGATAACTATTATTGTAGGAGAATTCTATTAGGGGTAAGTGGTCATCCCAACTTCCACCTAAATCAATCACACATGCCCGGAGCATATCTTCCAACGTCTGGATAGTACGCTAACTTTGACCATCGGTCTGCAGATGGTAAGCCGTACTAAGTTCAATCTTGTGCCTAACGATTGTTGGAAACTCTTCCAAAAGTGAGATGTGTATCTAGTATCTCTATCAGATACAATAGATACCGGCACACCGTGTAGGGACACAATCTTGTCCACGTACAACTTAGCCAATTTGTCTGAATTATATGTTTCTTTTATTGGCAAGAAATGTGCTGACTTAGTCAGCCTATCCACAATGACCCAAATAGTGTCATTTCCACTTTTGGTCTTAGGTAACTTGGTAATTAAGTCCATAGTTACCATTTCTCATTTCCAAGTGGGAATTTTAAGCTATGTAGAAGTCCTGACGGCTTCTGATGTTCGGCCTTAACTTGCGAACACGTCAGACACTTAGCTACATAAGTGGCTATGGATTTCTTGTCACCACCTGGGTGAACTGAGTATCTGGTACTATGCGCTTCTTTGAGGATTAGATCCCTATGTCCTCCAAAGATTGGAACCCAAATTTGATCATTAAATATAAGGATTCCATCCTTTCTAGGCGTTAACTGATCAATAGTTCCGCCTAATCCTTCATTAAGAGCATTAGCTTCTAATAGGGCTTGATTCTGCGCATCCAATAGCTTCTCATTTAAGCTATTTCTGATCTCAATGCTCTTGGTGTTAATCCTTATAGGTTTAACCCCTTCTTTGCGACTTAAGGCATCAGCAACTACATTTGCCTTGCCTGGATGATAGTGAATCTCGCAATCATAGTCATTAAGCGTTTCCATCCAACGGCGTTGTTGCATGTTCAATTCCTGTTGATTGAACAGGTGCTGAAGACTCTTACAGTCAATGTATATAATACACTTTGTACTATACAAGTAATGTCTCAATAGTGTTAGTGCAAATACAACGGTACCAAATTCCAAATCGTGGGTGGTGTAATTTCTTTCATGCACCTTTAACTGTCGTGATGCATAGGCAATCACCTTGCCTTTTTTGCATTAGCACACAACCCATGCCGGTATGCGAAGCATCACAGTAAACAACAAAGTCTACAACACCCTCAGGTAGTGATAACACATGAGCATTGCTCAACTTGTGTTTAAGAACCTCAAAATATTCTTGTTGTTTTGGACCCCAATTATACTTAACATTCTTACGGGTCAAGGTAGTTAAAGGAGTGGCTATCATCGAGAAGTTCTCAATGAATATCCTATAGTAACCAGTCAATCTAGAAACTACGAATCTCCGATGGGGTTTTGGGTACTTCCCAATTCGTTATGGCCTCTATTTTGGCGGGATCCATTTAGATACCACACTCACTTATTATATGTTCAAGAAATTGGACTTCTCTAAGCCAAAACTCACATTTAGAGAATTTAGCATAAATCTTCTCCTGCCTTAGCTGTTAAGATGCACCGAAGATGTTTCTCGTGATCAGCTTGATTACGAGAGTAAATAAGTATGTCGTCTATAAAGACAATGAGAAACTTATCCATATATGGCTTGCAGACTCTATTCATGAGATTCATGAATGCCGCAGGTGCATTTGTGAGCCCAAAAGGCATCACCGAATTCAAAATGACCATAACGGTTGCTGAAGGCTGTCTTAGGAACATCTTCACTTCTAACCTTCAGCTGATGATAACCAGATCTTAAATCAATCTTGGAGAAGTAACTATCCCCTTGAAGTTGGTCGAATAAATCATCGATCCTGGGCAATGGATAATGGTTCTTAATTGTTAACTTGTTTAGTTCTCGGTAGTCAATGCACATCCGCATTAAATCGTCTTTCTTCTTAATGAAGAGGATAGGAGCTCCCCAAGGCGAGGAACTAGGCTGAATAAAGCCTTTCTCTAAGAGTTCATCCAATTGAACTCTTAACTCCTTCATTTCCGTTGGTGCTAGTCTATATGGAGCTCTAGCTACGGGTGCTGACCCTGGTATGATATCAATCCTAAACTCCACTTGTCTGTCTAGAGGTAGGCCTGGTAATTCCTCAGGGAAATCATCGGAATACTACGAAATAACCGGTAGGTCTTCAATATTTGGCTTAGGCTCATTAATAGTAACTTGTGCCATGTAAGTGACCCAACCTTTCCTCAAACACTTGGATGCCTTAAATAACGATACCTTGTCTGGCAATCCGTAGTGTGAGTCTCCAGGGATGGTGATCGTATCACTGGATGGGGTTTTAATTTCGATGAGTTTCTTATCACAGGTGATGCGGCTTGGTTATGGGTTAACCAATCCATGCCTAAAACTACATCAAACCCTGCCAATTTCATTGGCAGCAAAGAGATAGGGATGGAATGATTCTTAATGGATATAAAACATCCATCAAGAATGGAAGATGCGTATTCTAAGCTTCCATCAGCAAGTTCTATCTCATAAGTTTTATCTAGAGTCCTTATGGGAAAGTTTAATAGTTTACTAAACTTATGATCAACAAAAGATCTATCTGCACCCGAATAAAAAAGAACTCTAGCAAAAATATTGTTAATGAGCAATGTACCTGTTATGACAGTGTTGTCATTAACAGCCTCTCTTGCAGTCATCTGATAGGCACGTGCATTCCCCTTCTTGGCCTCTCCAGGCTTCGCATTATTATTCTTAAGGTTCTTAAGGCAGTTAGTCTTAATGTGCCCTTTTTCATTGCAGACGTAGCAGACGACATTCTTAAGATCCTTGCATTCTAGGGTCTTATGCCCCTTTCTCTTACAAATGCCACAGGGTTTGGCTTGTGGATCATAACTACACTATCCCCAGTGCCTGCGGTTGCAAGTCTTGCATGTTGGCGTCACGGTCGACTTGTCTTGGTTCCTTTTGAACCCAAATCTCCCTTTATTTTTCTTATTAAACTTTTGGGAGTTATCATATTCTCTCTTTCTTTTCCAGTCAGTTTCAGACTTAACTGACTTTTGCCTCACTAGATCAAGGGTGAGGGATAGGGACAGGTCAACAGCGGACCTATAGGTACTAGGCTGAGCAGCCTTTACCCTGCCCTTAATTTCAGGAGCTAACCCATTGATAAAACGCGCAATGCGTTTGGTTTCAGGGGTGATCAGATAGGAAACTAACCTAGATAGGGAGTTGAAATCGGAAACATATTTCCGACAATCTCGGTTTTTCATGGAAAGAGACAAAAAGTCTGTCTCTAATTTCTCCACCTCAAGAGGTGGGTAGTAAGTTTCCTTAACAAGGTCCACAAACTTGGACCATCCCAAATTATACAGGTGTACTTTACCTGTAGACTGGATCACAGCTTTCCACCAGATTAGGGCATCGCCCTTAAAGGACTGTGATACATACTTAACCACATCCTTATCAGCACAGCCGCTGATATTCACTATTGTCTCCATCTCGTCAAGCCACTTCAAAGCTTCTACAGCTCCTTTCTCCCGGTTAAAGTCTCGGGGCTTACAGGAGACAAAGTACTTCTAGGTACATCCGTCTTTAAGAGAACGAGTCCTATCAGCAAATTCCAGTTTCTTTGGTTCACTCTTCGCATTTGAAGAGTGAACTGAGCTCTCCTTATGAGCTGAAGATGGTGGAATAGATAAGGGTCTGGATCGAGTAGCACTCGACTCTCTAAGCTTTTCTATGGTCTTTCCCATGGCCTTTTCAATAGCCGCATCAATGCGAGCTTGGAAGTCGTCATTATTAATGGCTCTGTTTTCAGCATTATTAGCGTCAATATCCCAGTGGCTACTTTGCGCCTCATCCGAGTTAGCCATCTTTTGAGCTTGGTTCTATACACCAATAAATCTTCACTTAGCCATGGAATATCAACCATATTGGCCTTAAACATTGGATATAACAATCCATTGCCTAAACTAGTGTGATTAACATCACAACTCTTAGGCTCAATATATATATATATATATATATATATATATATATGGCCTAGGTCTTAATAGGACCATCAAAGGAAAATTTAAAATTTGGACATAGTCCATATTGATATTGGACAGTGGATCGCATTGTCACAACCGTCATTGTCTTAATTGACAATTATATTTAGCTCATAAGCTTGTCTCGAAGGACATAAAATAGGGCACATAGGCCTGTTACTAATGGACATAAAATATGGCACGAAGGCATTACATCACTAATGGATGTTTAAATCATAGCTCCAAGGGCAATACATCACTAACGGATGTTTAAATCATAGCCCCAAGGGCAATACATCACTAACGGATGTTTAATCATAGCCCCAAGGGCAATACATCACTAACGGATGTTCCCCGAGGGCAATACATCACTAATGGATGTTTAATCATAGCCCCGAGGGCAATACATCACTAATGGATGTTTAATCATAGCCCCGAGGGCAATACATCACTAATGGATGTTTAATCATAGCCCCGAGGGAAATACATCACTAATGGATGTTTAATCATAGCCTCAAGGGCAATACATCACCAATGGATGTTTAATCATAGCCCAAGGGCAATACATCACTAATGGATGTTTAATCATAGCCACGAGGGCAATACATCACTAATGGATGTTTAATCATAGCCCCGAGGGCAATACATCACTAATGGATGT